>CM046451.1:37276282-37774425 GCA_025506515.1 Flaveria trinervia
TAAGGCCCCGTTCCCGGAACGCTTATAGCTGGTGATTCATCACACGTAAAACATATACTTTACATTTATTCATCAAAACATTGCAGCTGAAAAACATAAAAAAAAATGGCATTTCGTTTCATTCTAAAAACTTTGGCAAAATAATGCATCGTTTGTTGGTTACAAAATTACATTGCTGTATTACATCACAAAAGCCTTAATTAAATGGATGCCATCCAAAAGAGCTAAGTAGCCGCCTCGTGCCATCCTCAGCAACGTTTACCTGCCAACTGAAAACGTATAAAAGTCAGCGTTGCTGAGTGAGTTCTAGTTTTATAATAAAACATACATAAAATCGTTATTTATTTCTTACAGAGTCCATACTATACGCTTCATACGTTCGTGATCATACATCATACATACATACAGATAACATCGTTATTATCGTTCATTACGTTCGTTAACCTTCGTTCATTCATTACATCTTGTGACATGTACAATACCCCGAACATTGTGCATGAAGCTGGTTACTGGGCCCGAGTTCTATGATAGACCCCGAACATTATGCCCGAAGCTGACTCCAATACTTGAGGCAAGTACATTCACCGTTCATGTTTTCGTTTCATTTCGGATCAATGCCATATGCTATACCCCGAACATTATGCACGAAGCTGGTTACTGGGCCTGAGGTCTTTCATAGACCCCGAACATTATGCACGAAGCTGACTACAGTACCTGGGGCAAGCGGCAAGGATCCCATTCGTGTGGTCAATCACAACGATTGGACCCGAGTGTGCATTCTTATGGGGTAGCTAACCCGCACACAGTTGAGCTAACACCCTTCATTGGGTGTGAACCTCCATACATTTGCTTGCAAGACTTTTTACGTTCATTCATTCGTTAATGCATGCATTCATTCATCATGTTCCTCTTTCATTATCTTTCACTTTACGTTACATAATACTTTCGGTTCGTTCATTAACATGACACGTAAAGCCATGGAAAGATAAACATTCATCATCATAGGAACATAACATAACATACCATACATACATCATCACAGGGCATCATACATACATAACATACATCATGCACAATCATGCAACATCATCATCATCATCATCATCATCATCATCAATAACATGCCCATCATACTATCTATGACCCCAAAAGTCAACTTATAGTCCCCTGGGGATTTCCCAAGTCAAAGCCTACTTTACACATTTTCCCCAAAAAGCAGAAAAATATTCTAAGTCCTAGGCGCATGGGCACTATGCAAGCGCACGGACACTATTCAGGCGCATGGGGAACACTTGGGCGCATGGGCCACTTTCAGGCGCTTGGGGACTTCTGGACGTCTAAACACTTAGTAAATTCCAGCCCATTCTAGGCGTATGGGTACTATTTAGACACATGAACACTTAGGCGCATGGGCCATTTGGGCGCATGGGCACTATTGGGCCGCATGGCCTTACCCTTAGTCATCCGACTAACATTTCTAGGCGCATGAGCCACTGTTCAGGTGCATGAGCTGAACTTAAACATTTCTAAGGTAAATTTTGGGCGCATGAGCTACTGTTTAGGCGCATGACTTACACTTAATTCTTTCTAGGCGCATGAGCGTTCTGTAAACATGTTTCTAGGATATTTTCAATCCTAATCATTGAATCCATCTGTTCTAAGCATAATGTGGCTATTCTAAACATGAGTAGCCTATAAACCATCCAGAGCTAACATCTAACATACACATTTTACATACGGGTAATCACATAAACTTTGTAAAATCATTTTTATACATTTTCAGCCCCCAAAGATAGTTTAAAACATGTAAAAACCAGGGTCTAGAACTCACCTGGTGCAACTTGAGTGTTCTTCTTTTTAACCCGCTTGAAAAGAGTTCAAAACACCTAGAAACAACACCAAAAACACACACACCCGAGCACAAACACAACCCATAAGCATACAAACACATAACCCGGTTAAAACCCGTCATAAACACATAAAAACCACGAATTCTTACCTTGAATTCGACCTCTTCTGCTCTTCTTCTTCAAAACCGAGTTCTGCTCTTCTTCCCTTGTTTCTCTCTCTAAAATGACCGAGAATTGGGTGTAGAAAAGGTGATGGGCGGCCATGCCACCTTTGTCACCAAGTTTTCTAAAGTTTCGTCCTTTTGGACCCTTTTGGTCCCTCCACTTGGACCTTATAGCTTTTCTTTCTTTTATTCTTAATTTTCTTTTCTTTTAGAAAAATAACCGAGTGCTACAAGTCCACCCCCATTATGTAGGTTTCGTCCCCAAAACCTGTTATTCCTCGAACATATAAGGATAATGTTGTGTCATCTCCTCCTTAGTCTCCCATGTAGACTCGGATCCCTTCCTATGCTTTCGCTGTACACGCACAAGAGGAACCACTTTATTTCTTAGCCTCTTCTCTTTACGATCGATGATTGCCACTGGTCGCTCCACATAATTGAGCCTTTCATCAACTTCAATGTCATCCAATGGATCAATCATGGCTTCATCAGCTAAGCACTTTCTCAAATGAGATACATGGAATGTCGGGTGAATTCCACTTAACTCATCTGGTAACTCCAATCTATAGGCCACCTCTCCTACTCGCAAATAATTTGGAAAGGTCCTATGTACCTCGGCTTAGCTTACCTCGTTTCCTGAATCGGATAATTCCCTTCCAAGGTGAGACGTTCAACATGACCCGGTCACCTACCTGGAACTCAATTGGTATGCATCGTTATCGGCATACGACTTCTATCTATCTTTAGTTTCCTTCATGAAGGCTTTGATCCTCTCTAGCTTCTCGGTCATAGCCTCGATTACCTCGACGCTTCCCAACTCTTTCTGACCAATGTCACCCCAACAAACGGATGTTCTGCATCTCCTACCGTATAGCATCTCGTATGACGGCATACCAATGCTGGCATGATAACTATTGTTGTATGAGAATTTAGCTAACGGTAAGTGGTCGTACTAACTTCCCCCAAAAACAATCACACATGCCCAAAGCATGTCTTCCAACATCTGAATGGTCCTTTCTGACCGACCATCAGTCTGGCGGTGATAAGCCGTGCTAATATGTAACCTCGTCCCCATGGCATCGTGGAATTTCTTCCAGAATTTAGATGTAAACTGGGTGTGACGATCCAACACATTAGACACCGGCACACCATGACGAGTTACGATCTCCTTGATGAACAGGTCAGCCAACTTCTCAGATGTATATGTCTCGCGGATCGGTAGGAAGTGGGCACTCTTCGTCAAACGGTCAACAATCAGCCATATGGCATTGTACCCCTTCGGATTACGTGGAAGCTTCGTAATGAAATCCATGGTGATGTGCTCCCACTTCCATTATGGTATATCCAAAGGTTGGATCTTCCCATATGGATTTTGATGTTCCACCTTCACTTGCAAACAAGTAAGGCACTTGCTCACATACTTCACCACGTCACGCTTCATACCCAACCACCAATAATCCTTCTTCATGTCTTGATACATCTTTGTGGCACCGGGATGGATAGAGTATTGGGTCTTGTGAGCTTCGTACATAATCTTCACACGTAGATTCCCGAAATGAGGATCAGCCACCAAGTTAGCTTTGCCCGGATTGTTAAGGATCTCACAATCATAATCCTTTATGAGCTCCAACCATCGTCTTTGCCTCATATGCAGGTCCTTCTGCTCAAAGAAGTACTTTAAGCTCTTGTGGTTGGTGAAGATGGTGCACTTCGTTCCATATAGATAGTGCCTCCAAATTTTTAGTGCAAAGACCAAGGCCGCGAGTTCCATGTCATGTGTAGGGTAGTTGACCTCATGAACCTTCAGCTGTCGGGATGCGTAGGCTATAACTTTTCCTCTTTGCATTAACACACACCCCAACCCCGAGTAAGAAGCCTTTGAATACACCACCAAATCTTCGCTTCCATCGGGTAACGACAAGACAGGAGCTTGAGTCAACCTCGCCTTCAACTCCTCGAATGCCTTCTCCTGGGCCAGACCCCATACATACTTTACATCCTTCCGGGTCAACTTAGTCAGTGGAGAAGCAATCTTAGAGAAGTCTTGGATAAATCTCTTATAGTAGCCTGCCAAACCCAAGAAACTACGAATCTCGGATGGCGTCTTTCGAGACTTCCATTGTGTCATTGCCTCTACCTTAGCCGGGTCCACCATAATCCCATCGGGATTCACCACATGACCCAAGAACTGAACTTCGCGTAACCAAAATGCGCACTTGGATAATTTGGCATACAACTTCTCCCTTCTTAATGTCTCCAGAACCTCCCGAATGTGACCGGCATGCTCAATCTCACTCTCTGAATAAATCAGGATATCGTCAATGAACACAATCACCGATTTATCTAACATTGGCCAACACACTCGATTCATCAGATCCATAAAAGCAGCTGGCGCATTGGTCAATCCAAACGACATAATGAGGAACTCATAGTGACCGTAGCGCGTGCGAGAAAAGCTGTTTTAGGAATGTCCTGCTCCTTCACTTTTAGTTGTTGGTAACCAGATCGAAGATCTATCCTCAAAAACCAACTGGCACCTTGGAGCTGATCAAACAGATCGTCTATTCTTGGTAAGGGGTATCGGTTCTTCACCGTCAACTTGTTCAACTCTCAATAGTCAATACACATCCTCATACTACTGTCTTTCTTCTTCACAAATAATACCGAAGCACCCCATGGAGAGATACTCAGTCTAATGAACCCCTTATCCAGTAGTTCTTGCAACTGCTCCATTAACTCTTTCATCTTAGTCGGAGCCAACCGATACGGTGCCTTGGCAACAGGTTGAGCACCGGGTATCAAGTCAATTTTGAACTCAACCTCGCGATCTGGTGGCACACCGAGTAAGTCTTCCGGGAATACGTCCGGAAAGTCACGCACCACTGGTACTTCGGATAATTGCAGTACTGACGCATCCACATCCTTTATGTATGCCAAGTAGGCACGACATCCGCACCTCATGCACTTTCCCGCCATCGCCATCTAAGTCACCCTCGGGATTGTCGTGATGCGATCACCATAAACCGTCACCTCATTTCCATCAGGCGTTGTCAATCGGATCATCTTCTTGCAACACATGATATTTGCCTCATAGGTTGCTAACCAGTCCATCCCTAGTACTACATCAAATCCACCTAGGGGTATCACGTGTAACTTAGCAGCAAACCTATGGCCTTCTAGTTCTATGGCACAGTCCTCTATCACCTCAGTAATTCTAGTGGACTTACCAATACCAGTTTCTACATCGAATGGCTCACCAATACATCTACTCTTATTGGGAAACTTAGCACCAAAGGTAGCAGAAATGAAACTCCTACTAGCACCAGAATCAAACAACACATATACAAGAGTTTGGTTTACTAGAAACATACCTGGCACCACGTCAGGATCTATCCTAGCCTCCTCCTGAGTCATCGTTGAAGCTCGGGCGCTTGCCTTCTGCCCTTCTCCTCTAGCCTTCTTCACCCTGGAACTCTCGGCCCTTGGCTTCTTACACTCCCTGCTCATGTGACTACTTCCCCCGCAGTTGAAACACTTCATGCCTCCACAATCTCTAGCCATATGGCCAGACTTCCTACACTTGAAACAAACGTTTGACCCCGCATTGCCGTTTTGTTAGGATCAGTGATTTAAGTTTGATTAATTAGAGTAGATTGTAGCGGAATTCGAACAATGAATTAGACAATTTTGCAAGAACTCAATTGATATTCAACGGTTGAGTACACGGTTATAGAGAGAGAGAATTCTGCAAAAGGAATATTTCATTCAAATGCTTTCGTGGTGGCTGAAAGTCACATGTTACAATTAGGTCAACATTCCTTATATAAGGAATGTGACGTCTGCTGATGTCAGTTGATAGTGACATCTAACAGAATTATACAAACACCTGAAACTATGCAAACTACTGAGAATGTTCTCAACAACTGATCAGATCTCAGAGAATGCTAAGTACAAGAACATAAAACTACTGAAACTATAAACTACTGAAAGGTAAATTACAAGTACTGAAAACAAAAAACATCATAACTACTGAAGTTAATAACTTCAGATGTTGTGACAACTACTGATCACTCTGGTCTTCAGTCTTTGTCTTCAGTAGAAATCTTCAGATCTTGTCTTTAGACTATGTCTTCAGACCTTGTAATCAGCTGATGTCTTCAGCAGTTGTGATCTTCTTCAGTAGGTGTAATGTCTGTGGGACTTGGAGGTTTTTCTGATCAGGCTCATTGGTTCTTTTGGTCCAACAAACTCCCCCTGAACCAATGCAGCCAAAACCTCTAAGTTTATTGATGATCCCACTTATTCTTTGGCAGAAACACCGTCTTGATCAGCTTTAGAGGTAATCATGTAAGCACGGGCCGGGAATAGGTTTCTAATCTTTTGATTGGCTAAGTGTGGAAGGGAACTCTATCTTGGGGAAACTAGACATAGAGTCTTGTCCCAACCATGAAACCTAATTCCCATTGATGAGTCTGTAAGACTCTCTTGCATAGGCCTCAAGGAGAACAACTTGTTCCTCCTTGGTGAGTTCTTCTGCTTCTCCCTTAAAGAAGAACTTAGGGCCATAATATTCAAACAGATACCTTACTGTCTTCCCATTATTCAACTCAACAGTTGTGATGTCTCTGTATGCGAATTCATCTGGATGAGAGCCTTCTACCAACAACTGGAGTTCACCCTTTTGAAGATCTTCAAGTCTCTTATATAACAGCCCCTTCTTGATCATTTTTTTTCTCAATTAGAGATTGAGGGGTTGTCTTTGAGTTGTGTGCTCTCTTGAATTCTTCTATAATCTCCCACGGTGAGACTACCATGGCCAACATAATTACAGCATTCAAAGTCTTTTTCACTTGGCCATGATATCTACTTGGTATGTCTTCTTGTGTATAATGGAACTTACCCTGGGGTCTGGCCAAATCCTCACTCCTTCTCTTTGATGTTGGAATATATGCCTAAGAGTGTACAGCCTCAGAGCTTGCTTCTTTATTGCTTGAATGGATGAGGACTGAGGGAAGTCCTTGTCAACCATTTTGAGAAATTGCTCATCATGCTGCTTCTGCTGTTCTACTTCTTCAATCTTCACTTTCACCATTTGCATTTGCAAGTCAGGTGTGATCATCTATTGACTTCTGGGCTCAGGTGTTCTAAGTTTGAGAACATCAGAGATTGGAAGACTGTCTTCATTCTCATCCTCTTCTTCTTCTTCTTCTACCCTCAACACCCTTCTCCTCCTTCTAGGTGTATCACTGGGTGTGGATTGAGATGGTTTTTGGGGTAATGGAATTGGTTTTGTGGGTTGAGTTGTGGGTGGTTTTGGTTTAAGGATAGAATTGGCAGATTTTAGAGATGATTGCTTTGAGGGTTGTTTTTGAGTGGGAGTATGAGAAGGCTGATCTAGCAATTTAGTGGTGAGTTTGGCTTTTGAGAGCTTTGCCATCTCAGTTCTCTTCCCAGCACCTGCTTCATCTAGTGCTTTGATGATCAACCCTTTGTTGTAGCTTCCAGCAGAACAGATTTTCTGGTTATTTCCAAGATACTGTCTCTGGACCAAGACTTCATCTCTATCAATGATCTTCTTAGACATTTGGCAATAAACCTGATCATAATCTCCAACCTTTCCCTATCCATCACACTGCAACTAGCCCATCTTGCTTGAATTTCATTTATCTCCAACCTTCTGATCTCAATATCTAAGGTGGCTGTGTCATGACCTTGTCTGAAGAGCTGATCTATTATTTTGTCCATAGATCTGTTGTTAGCTTCATCAGCTTCTTTGACTAGATCTTCTAAGGACAGTTCTCCATCATACTTTGACTCAGTACTTCTCTTCCGTTTGTAAGTGATCAGCTGATTTTTTTGCTCTTTGTCTGTGCTTAGCTCTTGCACTATGATCAGCTGTTTCTATGAGATTAGTTCTTATTCTTTCTCCAACTCCTTTTCTTTTTCTAGTTCTTTCTCATCTTTTAGTCTCTTCCTTTTCCTTTCTTTCACTGCCTTAGACTTAGCAGTCTCCCCCTTTTTGGGTGCATTGGGATCAGGGGCTTGAAAGGCAGAAAGTGACTTGTGAACAGCATCATCAAGGAGTGTTAGGAGATTTGAGGAGATCCTCTTATCAATGGCTTTATATACTATCTCAGTGATGATGGGAGTGATGAGAGGTAAGGAGCTTTGAAAGGTTGCAACCATCTGCTCAGAGGGGTTCTATCCCTGAGAGGTGGTGCCAAAAGCAGTGGCTGGTGGCTTAGTTAAGTGTATTGGCTGTGTGTTTGGTGAACCTTCAAATGAAGGTGCCATCTGTGGGTTTATTGGGGTAGATGGACTTTTATCCTGAGACATTTTGGCTAGCAATTCTTTGAGTCTGCTCACCTCAGTCACTAGGATTGTGTTATGGGCTAAGACATCAAAGAAAAAGCCCAGGTCATCATAAGTCTTTGCTGAATCATCTGACCTGCTGATTAAATCAGGATGTACATGCCCTGATTGTAGATCAGTATATGCATGTGCCCCTTGTTCTTGGTTCTGGCGACTTCCTGCCTCTGGACTTTGTCCTTCATTGGCAGTTGCCTCTGGTGAGGTCTTATATATGTTACCAACTTCATCCTGTTCATTTGCTGAATCAGTAGAAGTGGCAGCCTAACCAGATGTTCTAACCTCCTCTTCTACACTTGGAGATTAAACATTATAACTCCTGTGCTGTGGGTTAGCAGTAGCATTTTGGTCCTCTCCCTCAATCGTTGAGGTATTCCCAGTGTTAATTAGTTTCTGGGGAGGGGGTGAGGAATGCAGCTGACTCATCACTTTAGCAACTATAAGGGTTGGGCTTTGAGGGGCGGTTGCATTTGGAGATTGCTCAGAAGCAGATTGCACCCGGGGTGAGAGATGCTCTTCAATGGTAACCTTCTCAACTGAGATAGGTTCCAGTAATGTGGTATCCCCAAATTTGGTTGCAACAGGATCCTCTGGAGAGGATACCTGTGCGGTTTCAGCTGGTTGACTCTCTGACATGACTGGGGGGTTAGAACCAGTATATGTTTCCTGTATCGGTGGTACAGGGGCATCCTCAGGGGACTCATCTCACTAAGTAGCCTTTTTGGGCTTTTGGGGTTTGGGTTTGGAGGGGACTTTGGATCTGGAGGTGGAGGCTGTGGGTTCCCTCTGCTTGGGTTTGAGCAGCCGGGCAACCCTTTGAGAATAGGGTCAGAGTTATGCGTGGAGTATACCTCAGCAAACACAGCTGGAGCAGGTACTCCAAGACCAACAAGGCCTTCAGATTTTAATTGATTTAAAATTGTGGCCATTAGAAACCTGGGATATAGTAGCCATCTGTTTGTCACAGGTTTCTGAGCCAGATCCTTAAGTTCCAGAAACACAATCTCAGAAAAATTTAGATTTTGTCATTCAAAGATAGAGTACAATACCTGTTGCCATCATGAGGACATCTGATCCCATGAAGATGTCTTTAAAGCAACGCAGACATTCACCATGTGGAAGATAAGTCTTTCAGCATCATGGAAGTGCTTTTTGAGAATGGTTGTAGCACTTAAGTCTCCTTCATACCCGTTGTTGATGAAAGACATATCAATGGTGCCTTTCGGGTATGCTATAATACAGGTGGCATCATGCAAATTTAGGGTTTTACGAATGATGTGAGGGGTGATTACCACCTGTTTCTGGTTGACAACGACTGGAGAGTGATTTGGCTATCATTTTCACCAGTTGTTACAGAGACGTTGGTCCAGAATTGGTTTAAGGAATCGGGGTATATGGTAGGATTAAAAGAAAGGCGGTTCCGTATGGGAATCCACCATAAGATCGATGGCATTATCAAATTTGTTCCAAAAGGCCGATTTCGAGAGGTAGGCAACACAGTTGTGTCTGGGTTTGGGTTTCATGGTCGCCATTGTTGAGAGATAAAAGGATAGAAAACGGCTAATGAAACGCTCGACTATAAGGGCAGGTATTTATAGGTTAAGAAAAGGCTGAAAAGAAAACGACTGAAAGTGTTGGTGTTGTCATCAGTTGTATGAAAACAACTGAAGACTTGGTTTTAACTATCAGACATGTGAAACAACTGAAGACTTGGTTTTGGTCATTAGTAGTTATGAAACTACTAAAAACCTTGGTTTTGGCTTTAGGTGTAGGAAACAACTGAGGACTTGGTGTTAGTCATCAGTAGTTGTGAAACTACTGAAGACATGTTTTTATCATCAGTTGTTTAAGGTGAAACAACAGTTTGTGGAAACGATTGAAGAGAAAATTCTCATCAGTAGTTTTCGTCAATTCTTTGCTTTTCAGTTGTTTCATGGTCCTCAACACTTACTGATGAGTAAGTGTTGAGGACAGCATGAAACAGCTGAAAGGCTATGAATTGACAAAAACTACTGAAGAGAACTTTCTCTTTAGTTGTTTCACAACTGCTGTTTCATTCTAAACAACTGAAGCAAAACCATGTCTTCAGTAGTTTATAAACTACTGATGACTAATACCAAGTCTTCAGTTGTTTACAACAACTGATGACAAAACCACTGTCTTCAGTAGTTTCACAACTACTGATGACAAACACCAAGTCCTCAGTTGTTTCATCATCTGAAGTCAAAAACCACGGTCTTCAGTAGTTTTCTAACTCCTGATGCCTAACACCACGACTTCAGTTGTTTCAACGTCTGAAAGGATAATACCATGTCAACAGTCGTTTAAAACTACTGATGACTAACACCACATCCTTCAGTTGTTTTCTTACCCGTACCCTATAAATATCCCTGACCTAATCCTTCAAAGCTTCATCTTCTTCAAACCTAACGTTCCTCTCCAAACTTCTCTCTTCTCAATGGCGTCCATGCAAATTAAATCGCGACACAACTGTTTTGCCTACCTTACTAAATCGCCTGTCTGGGCTAAGTTCGATACTGCTATCGATCTTATGGTTCAGTCCCAATACCAAACGACATTTCTTCTCAATCCCATACTACATGCCGAATCCCTCCAACAGTTTTGGATGAACGTCACCATTACCACTGGGGAGAACAACACACCATCACTCCAGTCGGTCGTCAACAACAAAGAAGTGGTCATCACTCCTGCAATAATCCGCCAAATTCTACATCTGGATGATGCCATTTCTCCTGCTGGATATCCCAAGGGCACTACTGGTCTATCCTTTGCCCAACATGGATATCAGGGCAATCTTAGTGCCTCCACTATCATGAAGAAACACTTCCATGACGCTGAACGCCTAATTTTTCACACGGTGAATGTATGTTTGGCTCCTAAGACTTTGTCTTGGGATCAAATGTCGACAAAGTGGCAGCAGGTAATGTATTCTATTCTTGAGCAACAGCCGTTAAACTTTTCAGAAATAATATTTTCGGAGCTCAAGGATATGGCTCAAAAACTAACTGCTAACCGTTGGATATTATATCCACGGTTCATAATGGCCATCATTACAAACCAGCTTCACGCTGAGGGACTTGTTGGCCTGGGAGTCCCTGCTACAGCTGTTCTGCCAGAAGTATACTCCCGGCACAACTCTGACCATACACTCAAATTGACTGCCAAGCTGCGCAAACCCACGCAGCTGGAACCCACAGCCACCACCTTCAAATCAAAAGTCCCCACCAAACCCACCAAAAGAAACCCAAAATGGCTACTCAGGGAATTGAGTCCCCTGAGGATGCCCCTGCAACACAAACGCAGGAGATATCCACTGGTCCAAACCCCCTAGTCGATATAAGGACTCTTCCAGCCATAGCCGCTCAAGATTCCTCTCAACAGGAGCCTGCAGCAACCACACAAGGGTACCCACACATCTGGGATCTTCCTCACTTGAGGGGATTGCCATTGAAGAGCACCAACCTCCCCAGGTGCACACTGCTTCTATTCCTTCACCCCATGCAACCGCCCCTCACAGCCCAACATTGATAGTTGCACAAGTGCTAACTCAATTGCACTCCTCACCCCCTCCCCAGATACCACTCACTACTGGGAACACCTCTACCATTGAGGGGGAGGAACACAGTGCAATTGAGAACCCACAGCACAGGGGTTTACCACTTCTATCTCCTGGTGTAGATAGGGAGATTAGAATATCTAGTGAGGCTGCCACCTCTTCTGAATCAGCACATGATTAGAATGAGGCTGGTAACATTGCTAAGACCTCACTAGAGGCAACAGCTGATGATGGACATAGTCCTGAGGCTGGAAGTCCCCAGTACCAAGAAAAAGGGGCACATGCAACAACTGGTCTACACCCAGTGCATGTACATCCTGCTCCAAGCAGGAGGTCAGGTGATTCAGCTTCGGCTGATGATGACCTGGGCTTTTTCTACGATGTTCTTGCCCAGAACACAATCCTTGAGGAGCAAGTCAGTAGGCTGCAAAACCTACTTGACCAACTCTCAGAAGGAGAAAGACCATCTGCCTCCACCAACCCACAGATGGCACCTTCAGTTGAAGGTTCCCCAAACACTGAGCCACTCCAAACTCAGCCACCTGCCTCTACTTCTGGCACTATTTCTCAGGAACAGAACCCTCCTGAGCAAATAGTTGTTGTCCTTCAAAATTCCCTCCCTCTCATCACACCCATAATCACTCACATTGTGACTAAAGCCATTGATGAGAGGCTTTCCTCAACTTTACAACCCTTGATTGATGCTGCTGTGCAAAAGACACTTTCTGCGGTACAAACCCCTACCACCAATACATCCAAAAAGGGGGAGAGTACTGCAGTGAAAGAAAAGAAGAGGAAAAGAACAGAGGAAGAGAAGGCTCAAGAGCAAGCCCAAGAGGAGGAGAAAGAAAAGCAACACCTGATCACTTATAAACGAAAGAAAAGTGCTCATGATCAACCTACTACTGAAGAAAAATCCTTGGAAGAGCTGGTAAAAGATGCTGATGATACACACAGTCGATCCATGGATAAAATAATTGAACAACTCTTCAGGCAAGGTTTTGATACAGCCACATTAGATAGTGAGATCAGGAGGTTTGAAGTGCAAGAGATTCAAACCCGATGGGCTGGGTATGATGCACTTGAAAAAGAGAGATTGGAGATCATGATCCGCTTCATTGCCAAATACTTAGGAAGATCTTTGATGGAGATTCGCGCGTGGACCAGAGACAGTATTCTGGCTATAGCCACCAGAATCTGTCTGTCTGAGCAATTCCACAAGGGGATTATCATTGAAGCCCTTGATGAGGCTGGGGCTGGTAAAAGGTTGGAAATGGCAAAACTTACAAAGGCTAAACTCACTACAAAGATGCTGGATCAACCTTCCCTTCCACCCACTCAAACACAGCCTACCCCTCAAATCTCCAAACCAATCTCAAAGCCCAAATCCAAACATCCTCATTCTTCAAAACCAATACCTTTACCAACCCAACCATCATCCAGTGATGCACCTAAAAGGAGGAGAAGGGTGCTGAGGATAGAAGAAGATGAAGAAGAAGAGGATGAAGATGATAGTCTGCCACTCTCTACTGTTCTAAAGCTACCAGAACCCAGGATTTCACTCTCAAAGGAAATGGTTAGAGTCAAGATAGAAGATGAAGTACAGCAGAAGCAGCACGATGAGCAACTACTGAAGATGGTTGACAAGGAATTTCCTCAGTCATCATCTATACAAGCCATGAAAGGGCATGCTCAGAGGCTGTACACTCTCAGGCACACATTTCAGTATCAGAAAGAGAGAGTGAGAGTATGGCCAGACCCCAAGGTGAGTTCTAGAATCCATAAAAGATCTATTCCACACAGATACAATGGCCAGGTTAGAAAAACAATAGATTCTACCATCATGTTGGCCATTGTAGTCTCACCATGGGAAATAATTGATGAATTCAAGAAAGCTCATCAATCAAAGATGACCCCTCAAGCCTTACTGGAAAACAAGATGATCAAAAAGGGGTTATTATATAAAAAGCTTGAAGACATCAAGAAGAATGAGCTCCAGTTACTCCTTGAAGGCACCCATCCTGATGAATTTGTCTATAGGGAGGTAACTACTGTGGAGTTGAAAAATGGCAGGACTGTGAAGTACTTATCTGAGTACTATGGTCTAGAGTTCTTCTTTGAAGGAGGAGTAGAAGAAATCTCCAAGGAGGTACAAGTTGTTCTCCTTGAAGCCTATGTTCGAGAGTCATACAGACTCATTATGGGGAAGTAAATCTCATGAATGGGATAACAACTCTGTGTCCAGTTCCCCAAAACAGAGTTCCCATTCATACCTTGCCAAACAAATATCTGAGATTTCTTCCCAGGCCGGAGCTTATATGGGTCATCTTCTCTACTGATCAAGAAGGAAAAAGACCAATCTTTTGCCAACAATAAGTGGGATAATAAATAAATTAGAGGTTTTGGCTGCATTGGTTCAGGGGGAGTTTGTTGGACCAAAAGAACCAATGAGCCAAGATCAAAAAACCTCTAAGTCCCACATGGTATCACAACAACTGCTGAAAGCTTCATCAGCAGTTTGACAAGTGCTGAAGACTTCTACAGCTGAAGAACACAAGTGCTGAAGCTGAAAGACCAAAGTACTAAAGTACAATTGCTGAAGAGTTTACAAGTGCTGAAGATCAACAACTGATGTACAAAGTCTGAAGACAAAGACTGAAGACATCAGCTGATGATATCTACTGAAGTCATCAGCTGATGAAACATCTGAAGTTCAAAGTCTGAAGATCAAGTACTGAAGCTTCAGTAGTTTGTCACAACTGCTGAAGAGTACTTCTTCAGTAGTTGTGATATCAGTAGTTTTATATTTTTAGTTTCAGCAGTTTTGTAAAACGACTGAAGAGCATGTTCTTCAGTCGTTGTAGTTTCAGTAGTTTTATATTTTTCAGTAGTTATAACAACTGATAACACTTAGCATTTTTTGTAAGGAGATGTCAGCTGTTTTGACATCTTCAGTAGTTGTGTTTTAGTTGTAATAAATCTGTTAGATGTCACTATCAAGTGACATCAGCAGACATCACATCTCTTATATAAAAGGTGTCGACCTAATTGTAATTGTGACATTCTGTTACCACGAAAGCGTATATTGAATGAAATATATTTGCAGATATTCTCTCTCTCTATAACCGTCTTTGTTCTTCATTGAATATCGTTTTGTTCTTGTGAATCGACTAATTCATTGTTTGAATTCCGCTGCTATACTCGTCAATCAATCAAACATAGATCACTGATCCTAACAACTGCCTCTCTCATCGAGGTTCTCTGACTAGCATTCTCATCACCGCCCTCCTGATGAGGGGCCTCGGGTTCCTCATGGACTACTCTTTCAGTCCTAGACCTTCTTCTTGTGACCCGTGGTTCAGCACTACGTCCACCACCACCTCCACCTCATGAAGCTTTCGAAGATCTAACGCCAACCATCTTCTACCACACTATAAGATTCAAACACTAACGCGGTCATTCAAGGTAACACTCAGTTTATGTCAAGTATAGTAAGTCCTTAATTACAGTGGTCAGTTATGATTAGCCACTTACTTTACTCTTGATACCCCAAGCATCTCCTATCCTGACTTAATCAGTATCTAAATCTACACAAAATCACACAAGCCACATACATGCGCACATAATGCCAGTTAACATTAACTTACATAAAACGTTTACATAAAACCTTTACCTAAAGGCACGTAGCTACTAGGACTGGCATCCCTTTTTCCTTTTAGCCCCATTCTCAGTTTAAGATTAGGTTTTTCAAAATATTTACCCAATTCACTTAAACTTTTGCTCTGATACCAACTTGTAATGCCCCGTACCCAGGCACCTCACAGTTGGTCATTCATTGCACTTAAAACATTATAAAATGTACATTAATTTTTGCAGCGGAATTTAAAACTTTCATTAATAATTAAAAACATGTCAATTACAACATCTGTTTTCATCTCAAAATACAAGACATGTCAAAATACGGATGTCAGCCTCAAAACGCTCCCAGTAGCTTATGCATCCATGCCTGCAACTCCTCAGCATCAACATATACCTGCCAACTATCATGCATACAAAAGTCAACGACGCTGAGTGAGTCCTAGTTTTATAATAAAACATACTTTTCCTTGTTAAAACCGTTCTTTACTTTATTTCAAAACATACTATACTTTACAACCGTTCTTTACTTTATTTCAAAACATACTATACTTTACAACCGTTCGTGATCATGCATCATACGTACATACAGATAATATCATTATTATCTTCGCCATTACGTTCATTAGCTTTGTTCATTCAACGTATTACATTATCGTTCACTTCTCTTTCTAGATCCGGTCAGACTTTACCCTCTTTGTGGCACTCAGCCACGATTACTGAGGTCGAATGACAAGGATCCTATTCAGTGCTTTATTACGATAATTCATTTACATACATTCTTTCATACATGATCTTTCTTTCATTACTCTTTATCACTCGAATCTTGTCTCTTGCAATATCCGCGACTCATGCTCGAAAGCTGATGTTGTGCCGGGGCCTGCTCACAAACCCCCGACTCATGTTCGAAGACTGACACAGCACCGGGATACGCGACAAAGATCCCATACGAGTCAATCATAGAGATTGAACTCCATCCGAGTCTGTCGCAACACAAAATCGCTCATCTCATTATCTCGTCTCATGGACAAAGACCTCTGTCGAGTCTGTTGCAACACAGAGTCGCTCACCTCGTATCTCGTCTCATGGACAAAGACCTTTGTCGAGTCTGTTACGACACAGAGTCGCTCACCTCATAACTATGCTTAGCTTCATGCCACACCCCCGAAGTTATACATAACTGGGTAACAAGACCCCACCAAAGTGGGTAACAACACCCCCACCAAAGTGGGTAACACCCCCATAGAAATGGGTAACACCCCCATAAAAATGGGTAAGACCCCCATAGGAATGGGTAACACCCCCATAGAAATGGGTAACACCTCTGAAGGTCAGTCACAAAGACTGGAACCCTTACGTGCACACTTTAGGATTGATGAACCTCACGTCGTAAAGCTTAAGGCATTAAGAGCCGTGCACCTCTGTACATATTGCTTTCAGGCCACTCTATACTTCTCTCTTAATTAATGCATGCATTCATTCATTACGTTCCTCTTTTCATTATCTTCCACTTTATGTTACGTAATACTTTCATTACATTTATTAACGTTCCACACAAAGCCAAGGGAAGACATACATACATAATAGGGATCACACATAAACATAATCATACACCATCATACAGGCAACATCATACACACATGAAACATAAGCCATCACATCATAACCAGGCCTATCTCCCCATTTTACCCCTTAAAATCCACTTAGAAAACCTCAAGTCCAAATTGGGCGCATGGGACCTTCCAGGCGCATGGGCATAAAAATTCTAAGTACAAATCAGTCTGGGCGCATGGGCACTGTTTGGGCGTTTCTACCCTGTTCAGGCTCATCACCAATCACTTAGCCGTTTCGAGCACTTGGGTGCGTGGGCACTGTTTAGGCGCATGGCCACTGCTTAGTCGTTTCATTCACTGAGACGCATGGGCACTGTTTAGGCGCATGGTCCACACTTAGGTGTTTCATCACTTGGGCGCATGGGCACTATTTAGGCGCATGGGCACTATTTAGGCGCATGGCCAACACTTGGGCGCATGGCCAATACTTAGACGCATGGGCCACTGTTTAGGCGCATGGCCAACACCTGGGCACATGGCCAACACTTAAACACATGGGCCAACATTCTGGGCGCATGGGCCATTATTTAGGCACATGACCCACCCTTGGGCGCATGGCCAACACTTAGGCGTCTAGTCTCTCATGTTGGATGCATGGACAACTGTTTGGGCACATGAACCACTGCTCATGTTCATCAGACATTCTGCAATCTTTTTTATGCCACCAATTTCACCCGATTATCATTCTAAGCATACCCAAACACAGATCTAACATGCTTAGGCCATCTAAGCATGCTAAACATCATCTCTAACCCATAATCAACACTATAACATGCATACATACATACAACATTCGAACATAAAGCTGTAAACTCACGGTTTCTTTCAAAATGTTTACTTAGTATGCATAATAGCCCCAAATCAGTTGAAAATCAGTAAAAGAGGGGTTCTAGAAACTCACCTTGAGCAGCTTTTGAGCAACACTCTTCCAGTTCAAGACCCACTTCGATTCAGCTCTTTGAATCCTGAAAACAAACTCTAAACAACCAGAACTTGGGTCAAGAACTCAATACTCAGCTAAAACCGACCTCAAACAAAAGAAGACTTACGTTTATCAGCTTCTACTTCCTCTTTCTCTCTCTAGAACCGGGCTCTCTCTCTCTCTTCTTCTTCCTCCTAGAGGGCGACCATGTGCAAAGTTAAATATCTTAAAATAATAAGATCTGTACGTTGTACACTTTTTGCCCTTCCACTTGTGCAAAGTTTCTATTCCTTCTATTTACTTTTCTTTTCCTTCTGTTTAAATAGAAATTTCGGGGTGTTATATCATAATCATGGTAAAATAATAAAACTTAAATAATAAAATCTTAAATAACAATATATATACCTATTTAAAAGTAATGATTTAGTCTATACATACATGGAATATCACAACTCGTAAAAAGATGACACTCACAGGATGTGTTAGATGTCATTAGATGATGAATTCTGTTGATCTCGCTAACCAAAAGATCCAAAGCCACAATAGAAACTTTACCTCACAGTGTTGAAGCATTTTGTAATTGTGTTGAACCTTAAACATGATTTTATTTTTGGTAAAACTTTCTTTGATAGCGATTTCGTGTTCAACTAAAATATTATTGATAAATGGAATAAATTTATCCATGGTAATATTAGTTTTTACATAACTTTTTACAAATGAATGTTGGCTCTCCACTCAGTTCGTTATATGTTGACCGAAGTTACGATCTTTATCAATTCATGCGGTTACAAACTTCTCTTTATAAGGGTCCATCCAGTTATTTTTCAGGTATATTAAAACTCCTAATTAAAATAAAATTATATTATTTAAATTATAAAAAGATATATTAATAAGAATAACAATAACAATATAAAACTTACTTGAATGCTTTGGCACAAATTTTTGATAAAGGTGGTCAAACTTGTAATCGAATATGTCAGGCGTGGTAGAGTTTATTAATGTCGACCACAAATACTCAAAAACACTCCATTCATCATTTGACAAACTCACCTTGATGTTAAGTTTCTTCGATTCATACTTGATGGATAAATTTATATGCATGTAGGAGAAATTATTTGATAAGTTTGATTTTGGAGATTTTAAAAAATACAATTGTGTGTTGTTATTGAACAATTTTCAGATGTATTATTATATTAATAATGGTAATATAAACATGAAGAACTTTTATGTTTTTAGGATAAGATTTCATGTGTATTATTTTATTGGTAATGATGATAAAAAATAAACAAATTGCTAATCTACTTATGTTGTTCCTGCACTTGTGTTGGTTAGTGAGATGATAACCATGATACATCAAGTTTTGATTTTTTTGTTGATTGTTATCTATGTTTTCTCGATGTGATTCACTGTAAAGAATAAAATATGATGTAGTTCATTGTAAATATTAGAATTAATATTCAAACAAAGATTATGTAAAATACTATAAGTAACTACAATATGTTGTAGTAATATGAACTTTAATGTAACAAGCTATTGTGGTTATGATTTTTATAGATTTGAGTATGCTTTTATGTTTGATAATATGTTTTTTTGTTGTTAATTTATTGTAACACAATGTATCTTTATTGTAATCTTGAAACTTTGACATTACTTTAGGTTTATGTAATATGTTTTTCGCACAAATAAGGATGGTAATGATGATGAAATCAACCAATAACTATTTAGTGTTTTGATTTGAACTTGAAAAGGGATTTGAATCCATTTTATGAGGTTGTATTTTTGTTGATTTATATATATATATATATATATATATTTATATATATACATATATATATATAATAAAAACCTTGAAAACTATCATCAACCAATCAGATTTTTTAATATAATTTTAAATTAATTAGCTAAAAGGGTAAAGTAGTAATTTCTTATTCACAATATTTAGTAGATATTATTAGGAATAACTGATCCCTGATTTCTCTCAACAATTTTTTCCTACATGGTTTTTTGTTTCAGATTACTTTCAATTTTATGTAAGATTTGAATGAATCTTCGATTTGTTTACTGTAATCCTTCGAATTTTAGTAGTTCTTAAATCGGATTGTTCATGTTTCTTGTTTTTAATCGAAAGTGAAAAATTCGATAGTTATGTCTTCTGATCGAGTGTTTTCGAATTCAAAGAAGGAAATAATTAATTCCATTGAGAATTCGATTATTGAACATAGTAATTGTTCGATTCAAGTTTCGACTTTCGATGAAATGTTGATTTCTCCTGATAAACATAAGGATATTATACATGTTGATGCAGAAGATGAAGATGAGGTATGTATTATATGATTCATACAGTTTTTTGCATATATGTGCTCATGAGAATTCGTTATTTTTTAGAGTATTAATATTTGGTTTTTCGATTCATTTCATATATGTACATATGACTATAATGGTTTTATGTTTGTTTTTATTCTTAAATTGTTTGCACTGTGATTAATCTGTTATTTATTGTGTTAATTTCAATGTTCCTTGTAAACATGCATTATGTGAATGATGTATGTCTGTTATTTGAAGTTCCATTTCTTAATTTTTATGTTAGAAATATTAATTTTTTTAGAATGTGTTGTAATATAGACTTTTAAAATACTAGTAATATTAAGTTTTGTTAAAAATTTTGGTCACTCGTATTATGTAAACACGTATATATTTGAACACATTATGGGTTGTTACTATTAAGTATGTTCATTTTTAATGTTTTCTTAGGATAAATACATATATGTACCAATATTAGTGTGGTAAGCGTTGTATGATTTATGATGAAGCGGATAACATTGATGATCTACATTCAAACGACAACGGCCTCCGGATAATTTTAATGACGCCATATATTTGACTGGAGTTGAAAATGGAGGTAATTTTTAAGTTTTGTTTTAAAAGATTTATTATAATTGCTAAATCGAATTTTTTCTATTTGATTCACATGTTGTCTTTTGCAGGTTCAATGCGTAGCAGTCTATACCAATCACCTAATGGTTCTAGGTACTGGACTCCCATTCTATCCGTAGATCAAAAGACTGTTGTTGGATCTAGGTTTCGTAACTAGGATGACGCAAGATGGATGTACGAGTCGTACACTGAGATGTCAGGATTCAGTACTCATTTGGGTATTTTGAAAAAGAAGGATGGTGTCATTACACACAGATATATTTTGTGTAACTAGGATGGAACACCTAATGGAAAGGTAAATGACACATTGGATGTTAATTCTAAGTCTCGTGTCCAACGAAGAAACATTAGAGTTTGTGATTGTCGTGCTCGTATAAAATTCAAAGCTATTGAAGGCACCGAAGGATTTGAAGTTTATGGGTTTATCGAGATTCATAATCATGGGTTGGTGAACTCGGACAATATAGACCTCACAAAAAAGAAGCGTAGGTTAGAATTTGTTGACAAGGAGTACATTGCTAAATGTCATTTGGCTAGTGTGGGTCCTTCAAAAGCTCGTAGACTGCAAGTTGCATTAAAGGGAGGTCATCATATGGTTTGCGGGACCAAGACTGATTATAAGAATTTTAGTAGGGATATATCCAATTATATACGTGACAGTGACGGACAGTTTTTCATAGATAGGATGGAACAACGAGTGTTATGCCAAAACAATCTCACATTTAGTTTTTTTGTTGTTGGCGATGAAATTCGACACTTGTTTTGGCAGATGAGGTGTCAAAGATAAACTATAATGCATTTGGTGATATTTTAGCATTTGACACAACATACCAGACGAACAAGTATGTCGTTTAATTTAAATTTTTTTACATTTTAAATTTTTACAACATTAATTTTTTTACGCAGGTATAATATGATTTTTGTTCCATTTACTGGGGTTGATCATCATAAAAGTTGTGTAACTTTTGGTGCGGCACGGTTGTACGATGAAATGATTGAATCATACACATGGATGCTCAGATGTTTTTTGGATGCTCATAACCACAAACAACCTATGTTAGTTTTAACAGACAAAGACACTGCCATGAAACAGGTAGTTAATAATGATCTCGACCAATCAATTCACAGACTTTGTATGTGGCATATCTCGAATAAGTTACCGTGTAAGGTGTGATATGAAACAGGCAGTTGTAAACTATTGTTCAATATTTATAATGTGCAGAAAGGTTACATACATATATGTACAAGATAAATATACTATTGGATGGTCTAATGATAACTTTAATTATTATTATATTCTTACTGATTCTCTTTAACCTGCACATAAATGTATGTTTTTTCAGGTTTGAGGTCATTTACTGAACAACACAAATCGCGCATCCATAAACAAGCTTGTATGGAATGTTTATCTACATCCATCCACCTTTGAGTTTAGATGGAAGTTATTAATGTGATCACAAATGGCTATCTGATATGTTTTCAATAAGGGAACAATGGGTGCCTGCATATTTCAAGGACATTCCAATGTGTTGTCTAATGAAAACAACTTCGAGATGTGAAAGCTCAAACTCATATTTCAAGGTTAATTCTAGCCCATCAAACAACCTTGTTTAGTTCCTATTGTGTTTTGACAATGCTCAAGACGGTCAAAGATACAATCAGCGTGTTCTTGAATTCAACACCACTACTACTATTCCGATCTTTCTAACAAGTTTACTAATAGAACGTCATGCTTTGGAGATATACACAAGGAACATTTTCCTGGAGGTGCACAAGTGTAAGGCCCCGTTCACTGGACGCTTACAGTTGGTTCTCATCGCACATAAAACATATATTTACATTTGTCTTACAAAAAGGTTGCAGCAAAAACATTCAAAAATGACATCACATTTCATTATAAAAACTTTTGCCAAATAATACATCATCAATCAGTTACAAAATACATTGTTGCATTATATCACAAAAGCATTAAATAAGTGGATGCCATCCCAAAAGAGCTGAGTAACCACCTCGTGCCATCCTCAGCAATCATTACCTGCCAATTGTAAACACATCAAAGTCCGTGTTGCTGAGTGAGTTCTAGTTTTATAAAATAAAACATACTTTTCTTTCTTTAAAAACCGTTCTTTTCTTTCATGTGATCATACAACATACGTACACATAGATAATAGTTATATTATCTTCATCATTCGTCCATTTAGCTTTATATCTTTTCTCGTGCATTGGATATCTTTCGTACCAATACCATATGCTACACCCCGAACTATGTAGCTACTGGACCGAAGTCTATAATAGACAGCTAAACATGGTGCCGCAGTCCTAGGGGTAAGTGGTAGAGGTTCTATTTAAATGGTTGATCACAGAGAAGGACCCCGATGTGCATCCTCCCGAGGTAGCGAACCCGCACACCGTTAGGCTAACACCTTTTAATGGCGTGTCTCGATATCCAATTCTTGCAAGACTTTCATTACTTTCATCATTCATTAATACATGCATTCGTCATGTTCCACTTTTCATTATCTTCCACTTTACATTACGTATTACTTCATTTCATTCATTATCATAACACATAAAGCCACAGGAAAGGTAAACATACATCATAGTAAGGAACATCAGCATGCAGAGACATCATGTCATACATGGCAAAATTATACATACATAACATGCATCATGCAACATCATCATCATGCCCAACATGCTCTCTAAGGCCTCAATCGTCACCTTACATGAACTTACAGGAACCCTTACGTCAAAACTTACATCTGCACTTTCCCCCGAAAGTCAGAAGTTATACTACACTTCACCTCGGGTGCAACACCCCTATTCAGGCGTATGGACACCCTTCAGTCGCATGGCCTCCATGCGACTGAACATCGTGCGAATGAACCAATGCGGATGAGCACTCATGCGAATGAACACCCAATCGTGCGAATGGACTAATGCGGATGAGCACTTATGCGACTGGACCTTCAATCGCATGACCTCCATGGGACTGGACCTTCAGTCATGTGAATGGAGCTCAATCATGCAAATGCACCCCAATCGCACCCTATTCGGCCGTATGGCCTCCATTCGGTCTCTAGTCGGTCGCCTAGCCCTAGCTGATGCAGAATGCAGTTCCAGCCGAACGCAAACTCCCTTTTTCGACTTCCAAACTCATCTAAACTCATTCTAAGCCCAGATCGACCATCCTAAACTTAGGTATGCATACCACAACACCATCAAGTGCACACAAGCTCACAAGCAAGGCCCAAACGAATCATGCACACATATACACACACGCATATGGTCAAACATGCACACACACAAAAACCCGATTTCAGATGTGTTCCAGCCCTAAAATCATTCAAAAATGTTTAAAGGAGGGGTCCTAGAACTCACACAAACGACCACGATGAGAAGAGCTTTGGTTTGACTCGCTTCTCAATGATTTTGGCCACTCGAACCAACCCGAACCAACTTTTTTTCCTATTTTTCTCTTCTTTTCTTTCTTTTGGCCGAAATGTGAGTGTGGGGAGAGGGTAAGGGTTGCCCTCTCCCTTAAATACTTCCACTTCCCTAACTTTCTCTCGTTGGCGAGTTTTGTCCCTCAAATTTGACTTTATTGTGTTTCTTCCTTCGTCGGCTTCAAGATAAATAAATAACTGGGTGTTACAAGAAGGATATCAAAAAGTGTCAGATTTTATGCTACATTGTAAACCGTGAGGTAGACGGTGAAAGTATAAACTATATTATTGCACATCAAGACAATAGGTCTGATGTCCTTAATGAATTTAAGGTATATAAGTTTTCCTTATGATTTTACTAGTTATCATTTTCTCTTTTCTATATTTCATATTTTATATGTATATATATGTACCAATTCAAGTTTAAAGATATTTTTTTGTTGATTTTTCCACACCATATTGGTGCATTTAATTTACCATTTTCACAAACCCTAATTTTTCAATGTTGAAATAATTGTATACCAATATTAAAACTAAGTAGATGTTCAAAACTTTAGGTTGCGTCTAAGTTGTATCTACATTCACATCCGTATTAGTTTGTTTTGTGTGTATTTATATGATTTTAATTATTGAGAATATATGTGTTCTCTATCAATTTCCATTCTCACCATTTTATATTTAATTTCTGCAGGTTTCCATTAATTTGTCGGACATTTCAGTTTCATGTGAGTGTATGTCGTTCACACGTGTTGGATATTTATGCAGACATGTGTTTTGTGTATTCAGGCATCATAAGATTGACAAAATTCCCGGTCAATATATTCATAGACGATGGTGGAAGGATGCCCTACCGAAAAGGGTGTTTAGTATGGAATATAGATATTGTGTTGACCATTTAGAAAATTCTATAATTAGAGCTCGTGTGATGAACAACATGCAAAAATGTGTTGACAGGTTGAGGTTGAATACAGGCAAGCTGAACTAGCTTGATCAGCACATTCAACGGCTGAAAACAGATATCTTTCACGAGTTTCCAGTTGATCCATCATACAACAAAAAAGGTGTATTTGAAGAGGTATTACATGAACCTCAACCAAGTGAAGTACTGTACAAAGCACCTAGTGGAATAAAGAACAAAGGTTGTGGGGGAATAGGCGTTTTATTTGTCCTGGTGAAAAGGCAAAGTCCAAAAGAAAGAAGCCTAAAGATTTTTAATTATTGTCGGAAATATGTTCGTGGTCATGACTCTCACAATTGCCCTGATAAATTAAAATTAGCACAAAAGGAGTTTCAAGGAATAATACAAGAAGATGTCGAATCATCGGATCAATCACCACATACAATTCGATAGAGATGATAGTGGTGATGGGAAAGATCAAGATCATACCAAAAAGGATGAACTAGTAGAATAGTATTTTAATTTATTATTGATTTATTAACAACTGTAAGTTAGTAAATGTCATTTTTTTTAAACTATGCACATCTTATAATATAATCTATTTCGTTTCATCGTTTCATTTATTGGTTATAATTTAAAATATGATGATAAAGTAATAATTATTAATGACTGTGTGCATATATGAACAATCTTCTTTTACTATTTGAAGACTCAGGCGTATATAAGTCAATAACTATAAATAATGCATCGTATATATATATTTTGGATATTTGTTTTAAACATAATAATTCTTTGTTCATATATGTAACATTACTTAATATGTTATTTTTCGTTTTCGCATACAATGGTGCTTCTGGAAACAAAATGAACAATCTTAAAATCAACAAAGATTTTTGGTTAAAAATGTTTATATATATGTAACTACTCAGTTCATATGTGCATCACTTGTATCATCATATATAAAGTTGGAACTAAGTATTAGTTAAGATAACACAGCAACCAAACATATTCATATTTTGAAGAACAAAATGCACCATCTTCAACATGAATTTGACAAATTTCAAAAGATTCTAGATAACATAGTCCAATCTATTATACTTTCTAAATTCACGAAGAACAAAATTAATTTAAACAACTTAGGTTATAGTAACCCTTAAAACACTCTATAGCATTTTATATCTTCCTTTTTGACTCTTGATCCAAATCTACATATTCCTTCATCACCTTATCCTTATAGATATTAACACATGATGTAAGGATTTTATAAGCGTATTTTTTCCGCAAATTCCTAATTTTTATCTTCATCTTGTTTTCTTCACTTGGAAAACCACAATCCTAATTCTTAACATGTCTTCCCATGAACGTTTCCCTATGTCGCATTACGAATACACCACAATCGACTCCGTTTTTTGTCGTTGTCCAGCATATTCTTAACTTCTCAGTTTTGTTGCTTCTACATCTCTCCATTTTGGATGTCCAAACGATCTCAAATATGCAACAACAATATGTTTCTCTCATTTAAAAGAAAAACGATATGTCAAATTCTCATTTTATTTTTTTTCAATGTAGTAATTATAAAATTCAATATGTCCGCAATAAACAACTTACCACTTTATAAGGTGTTCCTTTCTTGTTATAGGAAGGATCATCCTCTAATCTTATAAAACTTTGATCATCACACGTATTGTCAATCAAAGTAATGGCTGGGTGTTTAAACTCGAAACATATCAAGTAAAAATGATTCTTTTCCAAAATGGGAAAGAATAGAATGTCACAGATTTTCAAGTCATCAACACCATCATTTCCTTCAAGGAAGTTTTCAAAATTTGACTTAAAATGGGTTAAACGTTCCTCATCAGTTTCATTTGTGCTATCAATTATCCACCCAAGCTATAAAATTAATATAACAATGTCGGACACGTTAGTAAATGACATATTATTTAATATTAAAGAGCTATTTCACATTGTAAGAGTAGTTATGTGTAAGGCCCCATTCCCGGAGACCTCACAGTTGGTCATTCACAACACTAAATGTAGGGGTTTTAACAAGTTTATCAAAGCTCATATAATCTTCTTTATATGAAAACGCAGCGGAATATATATGTTTTAAACCATTTAATAAAGAACCCCATGCAATGGATCATTATACAAGTGCATACAAAAGATAAACATGAGATGATGAAACTACAACTTTGTAGCTGCTGGATTTCGAGATTAGAGAGGTGCAAGAAAATGAAAACTTGGCTGAAACTTCAAAGTCGAAGCCCTCAAGTGGTGATACCCCAACTTGTTCTAACACCTTTGATTGCTAGGAATCTTGACACCAAATTTTCAGCAACCAAAACCCCTTTTGAAAGCTGAAATTCTGCTCCTTTTTCTTCCAAAACCGTGAGAGAGAGAGAGATGGAGAGAGCAAAAGTCTTTTGCATGTGAGAGTGAATAGTTGATTAGTTGGAGTGTGTTAGTATCTTTAAGTCTCCAAATTACAAGACAAAAATGGAACCCAAAGGCCTTTTGGGCGGCCAAAAATATAAGACAAAAGGTCCCTTTTTTAAACTTTTAAACATAACTAACACACTTAATCATTTGTTTATAAGTTGAAAACTAATTTTAAACTTTATAAATAAACACTCTTTTATTTGTTATCATTTAGTAAAACTAAATAATGAAAAACAAATAATATCTCATGAACAATTATCCAATATAATGTTCATTTACAAAAGCAATATTTAGAAAATCCAATTTTCTAAATTGGTGTCACTACTTATTGTATGATCTTATCAACAAATAAATTATCTTTCGGTGTTTGTTTGGCTTGTTATTGGGTATGACCGTCTTGGATCATATCACACTAGCCACATCAATTTAATATGAATCTTGGCAGATCAAATCTTCATTAAATGCATTATAAATTTACAAACTTAAGTAGTGAAATTATTTTACAAAAACCCATTCATTTCATTAAAACACTGTTGTTGAGCAATACACTATGTTTAACTGAAAATGTATAAAAGTCAGCGTTGCTAAGTGAGTTCTAGTTTTTTAAAAGTAATAAAATACTTTCTATAAGGTATACATATGAAAATACCATTTTTATGAAAACTTCATCTTTTGATATGTGCGCACGCATTAACTATACAATCAGATAATGCTTCTCTCTTTACTGTATGTCTTGTTTACTCTGTACTCTTTTATATTATCTTTCACTGTCTATGTGGACCAATGAGCAATACCCTAAACTATGTGCGTGGGGGAAATGGTGCTGGGCCCTCTGTTCCCACAAGGGGCTCTACATACTGTATACAAGGCTGGCCCAGGCACCTAGGGTACGCTGCAAAGGTCCGCCAATCTCAATTGAGTGGCCCTGTGTGATCTTAGGGTGGCTAACCCACATCACAGTTGAGCTGACGACCATCATGACCGTGTACCTCCTGTAAGCTTGCAGACTTGTTAACATTTTAATTAAGTTCCACTTCTCTTCTTCATTGCTCTTTCACTTTATTGTTAGTATTCTTTACATTACGATGTGGACCAAAAGAACCAATGAGCCAAGATCATAAAACCTCTAAGTCTCACATGGTATCACAACAACTGCTGAAAGCCTCATCAGTAGTTTGACAAGTGCTGAAGACTTCAACAGCTGAAGATCAAGTGCTGAAGACCTCAACAGCTGAAGAACTAAAGTGCTGAAGTACAACAGCTGAAGAACACAAGTGTTGAAGCTGAAAGACCAAAGTACTGAAGTACAACAGCTGAAGAGTCTACAAGTGCTGAAGATCAACAACTGATGTACAAAGTTGAACACAAGACTGAAGACATCAGCTGATGATATCTACTGAAGTCATCAGCTGATGAAACACCTGAAGGTCAAAGTCTGAAGATCAAGTACTGAAGCCTCAGTAGTTTGTCACAACTGCTGAAGAGTACTTCTTCAGTAGTTGTGATATCAGTAGTTAATTTTCCTAGTTTTCAGTAGTTTTATGTTTCAGTAGTTTTGTGTAAAACGACAGAAGAGCTTGTTCTTCAGTCGTTGTAGTTTCAGTAGTTTTATATTTTGTACTTACACTCTGATATGTTCTCAGTAGTTTGTGAACATTCAGTAGTTTGTTAAGAGTTAGTTATTTTTGTTTTAGATCTGCCAGTTGTCACTTTCCGTGATAACAGCAGTGATTGTTGCACTCTATATAAGGAGTGACAACCTATTGTAATTGTAGAGAATGAATGAATGGAAATGAATGATGATTTGATTAGAAATATTCTACATCTATAAACATTCCCTGAAATCAGAATATATATTCTCTCTATAATCGTATGCGCTCTTAATGCATACAAGTATCGATTGCTTGCTACAATTTGTCTAATTCTTGTTCATATTCCGCTGCTTTGAATCCTAATACATCAAACTTGTGATCGCTGATCCTGTCAATGGTATCAGAGCAGGTTAATCATTGATCGGTCTAATAATTGATCATTGAAACTGCTATTCAAGATCTAAGTTTGATTGAATTAGCTTTTGTTTTTGCAAGAAACGGTTATAGAGATTGAATTTTCTGTATTTCTGGTCATTCATCCTGAGATCTTTTCTTGGTTCTCATGAGTTTGTTGTGGTCTGTCTAAAACTTTTAAAAGCTTGAACTAAATTGTTTTTAAATGAAAATGACTACTCCCTCCAATGATCCTCACAATACTGGTTCCTCAACCAAGCCACCGATGCTGGTTAGGAATGAGTATAACATATGGCAAAGACGTATGCTCCATCACCTGTCTGTTAACAGCGCAGGTTGTTGGACATCAGTGGTACATGGTCCACACAAGCCTATGGTGAATACCCGGAAACCAATCAAATGGTTCCGAAGAGGAGGGAGCAATACTCAGATGAGGATAAGAAGTTGCTTGAAATTGATGCAAAAGCCCATGGAATTCGGCCATGGCACTGCCAAATGAAATCTATTCTGGCTAATGCATCATGAAACTGCCCATGACCTCTGGAATGCCTTGAAAGAACAATTGGAGGAACAGATGAGGTCTTGGCAAATAATAGAGAAATTCTTGCCCAACAATATGAGACATTCTCTCATAGAAAGTGAGACACTGACTCAACAATATGAGCGGTCTCTTGTTTGATCTCTGAACTAAAAATGGTCAAACTTGAATACACCAATATTCAGATGAATAACAGATTTCTCAGATCACTGCCTGAGAGATGGGACACATATACTATTGTCCTACGCTCCAGTGCAAGTTTGGACAAACTATCTCTCACCCAACTCCATGGGAAACTGCTCACTTTTGAGAGAGAGATAGAACAGAAGAGAAAGTTGTCTTCATCTGGAAAGCTCACTAAAGACTTTGTACCAGGCAACACTGCCTTGGTGGGTCATGAGTCAGAATATGCTTCATCTGAATGTCAGTATGATGAGCATATTAATTTCTCTTCAAGCACTTTTGATTCGGCATTTGTGAGTGTTGATGGTCAGTTTACTGGGTGTAATAATGACAATCTATGCTTCATTATGGATGATCTCAAGGGGATTGCTGATGATGACTTAGAAGAGATGGATATTTTGAGCCAAATGGCCTTGATAAATATCAGATCTCAGAAGTTCTATAAAAGAACTGGAAGAAAATTCCCAGGACTCTCTGGCAAAACCAAAGTTGGTTTGACAAGAGCAAGTTGAGGTGTCACAAATGCCAAAGGCTTGGACACTTTGCAAGAGAGTGTAGATCAACTGGATCTAACTCCACTGCATCCTTTGTGACTTTTCCTGGCAATAGTCAACAACACAGAGGGCAACATCCTGTCACTCTGGTTATCATCCTCAACAACAATCTCTGGCATATTTGTTCATCAGGGTCAATGCCATATCCGTACCCTTGTTATTACATGCCACAGCCAAATCAAGTTCAAGTTCCTATGGCACCACAACCTCATGCACTACCAGAACCTCAGCCTTCCCAATCTCATCAACAATCTCAACCTTAACAACACAGCTTCTTCACCCCAGGAGTTGTTGACAGGAGCAGTTTACCAGATGACATGTCTGGTCATGACCAACTATTCTCAGGTGCTGGTCAACATGGTGGTGACAGTCCTTTTGGGAATCTAGCTCTTATGGCTTTGGAGTCTGCTGATACTTCAGTTTCTAATGCCTCACACCTCAGGTATCACAGGTATCCTCTGAGGCAAAAGCCAAATTATGTTCTGAACCATGCATAGCAGCATTTGCTTCCATTAGAGAAGCAAATGTAGCTTAATTAATAAGAACATTGAGCTAGAACAAATTATTTCCAAAAACAAAGCTGAGTTTGAGTCTATGCTTAAAGATAAAAATGATGAGATTTATAAACTGAATTGCCAAATAATTGATGATAAGGCTAGAGAAGAAGTACTTCTAGAGAAGTACAAAGATCTCAAAGAAACCCTTGCAGTTACCCAGGTAGAGTGTGATAGATGGGTACAATCATGCAAAGGTTTTGAAATGCTTCTTAGTAAGCAATCTGCTTCAAATGTGAAGTTTGGAATTGGTTACAATCACACTGCTCCACTACAGATTTTACCCCAAGAGCAGAGGTAGAATCTGATGGTGAGAGTGATAACCAATCCATCACATCATGTGATCTACCTTCTGATACAGCACAATCAGAAGTAGCAGTCAGCATCAAGCCCTCTTTGAACTTATCAGCTGATGTTGATGGTTCAAATGCTGACATTCACATGATTAATGAGTTGATCAACTCAGGAGTTAAATCTGAAGGTCCTGAAAGGACTAGAGAGCAGAATCTAACACCTGAAGTTCAAATTCAACTGCTGTCAGTACTGAAGAAAGAAAACTGACAGTAGAAAGAGTTTGAAGACACTAAAGAGGCAGTCAAGAAAGCAAACAATGCTTCCAAGCATTGAAGAACAATTCTTCAGTTGCTTCACCCCTCTTTAGTTGATGATCAACCTAAGATGAAGAAAAACCATGTGAAGTATGTGGTTTGTTCAATCATCTTACAAATGATTGTTGGTACAAAAGAGGTTCCAAACTCAAACAAAAAGAAGAAATTAAAGAGAAAATGGTAAAAATGAAGACTGAGTTTGAGACCACATTGTATCATCAGCAACATCAAATCCTGTAACCCTTAAGTCCTCAAAGAATCCAAAAAGGAAGGGGTAAACAGGTGACAGCTGAGGTGCTCAGAAGAAGAGGTGCAACATAGGAACTTATCAAACTCCACTAGCAATGTGTCTGATGAGCTGAAAGCTTTATCACATAATCAGACACAGCTGGTTTGATGGTTCAACATCTGTTGCATAGAGTTAACCAACTAGATGCTCCTATGTTGAAACCACAGAAAAGGAGGTCCAAGCCAAAGGACTCCTCTTCTACACCATCTTCTTTCTCTCAAGCTGTTGTTTCAAATAAACCTGTTAGTTTACCATCTATTGACAGACCAGGCCCAAAACCAAAAAGGTTTGGGTCTCTAAAACTAACTGATTGTTTATTATTGCAGGGTTCTTCAACATGCCAAAGTAGCATCTGGTATGTAGACAGTGGGGGATCTATGCACATGACTGGGAACAACTCTCTTCTTCATGACTACTCTCAAGGAAAGAAGGGATTTGTCTCTTTTGGCAATGATGCTAGGGTTACATCATCGGTAAGGGCTTTGTCTCCAATGGAGAATCAAATTCGATGATGTTAATCATGTGGAAAATCTCAAGTACAATCTCTTGAGTGTCAGTTAAATGTGTGATAAAGGCCATGTTGCCCTTTTCACCAGTCAAAACTGTAGGATTCTGTCATCCAAAGTTTTGCACTTGATTGACAAGGTGTTGGATGATCACACTCTCCTGAAAGCCAACAGGACAGGAAGAGTGTATGCCTTAGATCTTTCTAAGAAGATAGATCTCAAAGGCAATCCTTGCCTATTTTCCAAAGCCTCTTCTCAAGAATCTAAACTGTGGCACAGGAGGCTTGGTCATGTTAATCTCAAAAACATGAAGCTTACCCACAATAGTTTAGTCAGAGGCTTACCAATAAAGGAGTTTCATTGTGATGAAACCTGCACTGCTTGTTTAAAAGGAAACATCACAAAGTCTCATTCCCTCCTATTGAAGTGCCTAAGTCCACTGCCTGCTTGCATTACTACTGCATAGGATCTATTTGGTCGTGTGAGAGTAATGAGCATGGCAAAGAAGAAATAATGTCTGGTAATTGTGGATGATTACTCCAGATTTGTATGGACTTTCTTTTTACATTCAAAGGATGAGGCTGCTCAGACCATTATTCACTTTGTGCTGTATATTGAGAAGCAGTATTCCCTTCCAGTGAAGTGTATTAGGAGTGACAATGGAACTGAGTTCAGAAATCATACACTTGATGACTTCTATCTTTCAAAGGGAATCAAAAGGCAGTTCAACATTCCAAGGAATCCAGAACAAAATGGAGTAGTGGAGAGAAAGAACAGGACCCTCATTGAAGCTGCAAGGTCCATGCTGGCTGACTCAGGTTTGCCACTGACCTTTTGGGCTGAAGCTGTCAACACAGCTTGCTATGTGCAAAATAGAGTCTTAATGAATCAGAGGTTGATGAAGACTCCATATGAAGTTCTCCATCATTTGGCTCCTCTGATTTCATTTTTCAAAGCATTTGGGTGTCCCTGTTTTATTCTCAACACAAAGGATCAACTCCATAAATTTGATCCTAAGGTGGATGCAGGGTACTTTGTTGGTTATTCATCTACTTGCAAGGCATACAGAGTCTTCAACTGCAGAACAAAGATGGTTGAAGAAACTCTACATGTTAGTTCAATGAATCTCCAAAGGACAAGATTCCACAAAGCCCTGTGGAGTTATTTGATTTGGACATACTGCAATATGTTCCTTATCAAACTCCTGCTGTTGCTCCTGTCAACAGTTCACCACCTGGTGGTACTGCTGATGATGATGATGATTGCAGTACTCACCTCTTCAGGTTTAGTGATCAGCTGCCTGATTCAGCTAGACCTGATGTTCCTGTAGCTCCAGTAGCACCATCCACAACAAATGCTGATGAGATCTCTTCGAATTCAACTTCCTTTGAATTACCATCCACTGATTGGTTTCAAGGAAATGATTCACCATCACCATCTGTTGCTGCTGAGCCTGCTACAAACACTTGCACAGAACTCATTGTGTATCAAGATCTGAAGAATCACCCTATGTCTCAAATCATTGGTGATATCACTGGTGGAGTATCAACAAGAAGTCAATTGTCAAATTTCTGCTTCTATGCTCTCTTCATCAGTTCAGCAAGAGCCAAAGAATTATCACATTGCTTTAAAGGACAATGGATGGTTGATGCCATGCAGCTTGAGCTTCTTCAGTTCAAGAAACAGCAAGTGTGGGAACTGGTTCCTCTACCTCCAGGTAAGTGTGCAATAGGCACTAAATGGGTGTTTAGGAACAAACTGATGAAAATGGGCTTATTGTTAAGAACAAGGCCAGACTGGTTGTTCAGGGGTTTTCACAAGAAGAAGGTATTGATTATGATGAAACCTTTGCCCCTGTAGCCAGACTGGAAGCAATTCGATTGTTTTTAGCTTATGCTGCTTATCAAAACCTTAAAGTTTTTCAAATGGATGTCAAAAGTGCATTTTTGTATGGAAAAATTAAAGAAGAGGTTTATGTATGTCATCTCCAGGCTTTGAGGACAATAAACATCCTAATTGGGTGTAAGCTTGATAAGGCTCTTTATGGGTTAAAACAAGCTCCCAGAGCCTGGTATGAGACATTATCAAACTTTCTTCTGGAAACAATTTCACTAGAGGCTCCATAGATAGACTTTATTCATTAAGAAAGCTGGGCAGCATAATCTACTTGTTCAAATTTATGTAGATGATATCATTTTTGCATCCTCTGATCCAAAGTTGTGTGATGCCTTTACAAAGTTGATGCAACAGAAGTTTGAAATGAGTGCCATGGGAGAATTACAGTTCTTTATGGGGTTGCAAATCAAACAAAAGGCTGATGGAAATTTCATTCATCAGTCCAAATATACAAAAGATCTTTTGCAAAAGTTTGATTTACAAAACTGTAAGTCCTGTTCTACCCCCATGTGCAGCACCACACAACTGGATACAGATCAGAAAGGTTAAGTGGTTGATGAAACACTTTACAGATGTATGATTGGGTCCTTGATGTATTTAACAGCTTCTAGACCAGATATTATGTTTGCTACATGTGTTTGTGCTAGATTGCAGGCTGCACCTAAAGAGTCTCATTTGATTGCAGTCAAGAGGATCTTTAGATATTGCAAGGCACTCCATCTCTAGGTTTATGGTATTCTACCGGACATTCTGGTAAATTAGTTGCTTTTTCTGACAGTGACTATGCAGGGTGTAAGTTGACCAGGAAATCAACGTCTGGTGGATGTCAATTCCTAGGCAACTGCTTGATTTCTTGGCAGAGCAAGAAACAGACCTCAGTTGCTACATCAACTGCTGAAGCAGAGTACATTGCGGCTGCAAGTTGTACATCTCAGGTACTCTGGCTTCAAAACCAACTTCTGGATTATGGCATTTCAGAGACTAAGACTCCATTGTTAATGGATAGTGCTTCAGCTCTTTGCATTGTCAAAATCCAGTCCAGCACTCTAGGACCAAACATATAGAGATCAGACATCATTTTATAAGGGATTGTTTTGAAAAAGGTCTGATTGATCCTAAGTTTGTGCCTAGTGCTGATGAGCTTGCAGGCATTTTTACTAAGCCTTTGGATAGTTCAACTTTCCAAAACCTGGTGTTAAGGCTTGGTATGCTGCAGCTAGAATAAGTGACAACTACTGATGATCTTAGTAATAAGTACTAATGATCATTAGTACCTATGTCATATAAGTACTGATGAGCTCTTTACCCTCAGTAGTTTTATAACTACTGAAGGCTAAATGTCTCACAAGTACTGAACTACCTCATCTGTTCTAAACTACTGATGTAGTTACAACTACTGATGCAGTTCCAACTACTGCAATCAGTAAAAACAGATAAGTACTGATGTCCTATGAAACAACTGAAATCAGCCAAAAAGACTGATGAATGTGTTGAGGACAGTATGAAACAGCTGAAAAGCTAAGATTGACGAAAACAGCTGAAGAGAACTTTCTCTTCAGTCGTTTGTACAACTACTGTTTCATTCCAAACAACTGAAGCAAAACCATGTCTTCAGTAGTTTTATAACTACTAATGACTAATACCAAGTCTTCAGTTGTTTACAACAGCTGATGACAAAACCACTGTCTTTAGTAGTTTCATAACTACTGATGACAAACACCAAGTCCTCAGTTGTTTCAATCATCTGAAGTCAAAACCACGGTCTTCAGTAGTTTTCTAAACTACTGATGCCTAACACCACGACTTCAGCTGTTTCAAACGTCTGAAAGGATAATACCATGTCAACGGTCGTTTAAAACTACTGATGACTAACACCACATCCTTCAGTCGTTCTTACCCGTCCCTATAAATATCCCTAACCTAAGCTCTTAATGCTTCATCTTCTTCAAACCTAACGTTCCTCTCCAAAACTTCCCTCTTCTCCATGGCGTCCATGAAAATTAAACCGCGACACAACTGTGTACCTACCTCACTAAATCGCCCATCTGGACTAAGTTCGATACTGCTATCGATCTTATGGTTCAGTCCCAATACACACGGCATTTCTTCTCAATCCCATATTACATGCCGAATCCTTGCACCAATTTTGGACGAACGTTACTGTTACCACTGGGGAGAACAACACACCATCCTCCAGTGGTCGTAAACAACAAAGAAGTAGTCATCACTCCTGCAATCATCCGCCAAATTCTTCAACTGAATGATGCTAGTTCTCCTGCTGGATATCCGAAGGGCACCATAGATCTATCCTTTGCTCAACATGGATATCAAGGCGATCTCAGTGCCTCCACTATCGTGAAGAAACACTTTAATGACGCTGAGCGCCTGATTTTTCACATGGTGAATGTATGTTTGGCCCCGAAGACGTCGTCTTGGGATCAAATGTCGACAAAATGGCAGCAGGTAATGTATTCTATTCTTGAGCAACAACCACTAATTTTTCAGAAATAATATTTTTAGAGCTCAAGGATATGGCTCAAAAACTAACTCCCAACCGTTGGATACTATATCCACGGTTCATGGCCATCATTACAAATCAGCTTAATGCTGAGGGACTTGTTGGCTTGGGAGTCCCTGCTATGGCTGTTCTGCCGAAGTATACTCCCGGCACAACTCTGACCAGACACTCAAAATGGCTGCCAAGCTGCGAAAACCCACGCAGCTGGAACCACAGCCACCACCTCCAAATCCAAAGTCCCCACCAAACCCACCAAAAAGAAACCCAAAACGGCTACTCAGGGAATTGAGTCCCCTGAGGATGCCCCTGCAACACAAACGCAGGATATATCCACTAGTCCAAACCCCCTAGTGGATACAATGACTCTTCCAGCCATAGCCGCTCAGGCTTCCTCTCAACAGGAGCCTGCAGCACCACACAAGGGGTACCTACATATCTGGGATCTTCCTCACTTGAGAGATTTCCATTGAAGAGCACCAACCTCCCCAGGGCACACTGCTTCTATCCCTTCACCCCAAACAACCGCCCCTCACAGCCCAACTTTAATAGTTGCACAAGTGCTGACTCAACTGCACTCCTCACCCCCTCCCAGAAACCACTTACTACTGGGAATACCTCTACAATTGAGGGGGAGGAACACAACGCACTTGAGAACCCACAGCACAGGGGTTTACCACTTCTATCTCCTAGTGTAGACAAGGAGCTTAGAATATCTAGTGAGGCTGCCACCTCCTCTGACTCAGCACATGATCAGAAGTGAGGCTGGTAACATTGCTAAGACCTCACTAGAGGCAACAGCTGATGATGGACACTGTCCTGAGGCTGGAAGTCCCCATACCAAGCACAAGGGGCACATGCACCAACTGGTCTACACCCAGTGCATGTAAATCCTGCTCTAAGCAGGAGGTCAGATGATTCAGTTTCGGCTGATGATGACCTGGGCTTTTCTATGATGTTCTTGCCCAGAACACAATCCTTGAAGAGAAAGTCAGTAGGCTGCAAAACCTACTTGACCAACTCTCACAAGGAGAAAGACCATCTGCCACTACTCACCCACAGATGGCACCTTCACTTGAAGGTTTCCCAAACACAGAGCCACTCCAAACTCAACCACCTGCCTCTGCTTCAGGCCCTACTTCTCAAGAACAGAACCCTCCTGAGCAAATAGGTGCTGTACTTCAAAATTCCCTCCCTCTCATCACACCCATAAGCACTGATCTTGTGACTAAAGCCATTGATGAGAGGCTTTCCTCACTTTACAGCCCTTGGTTGATGCTGCTGTACAAAAGACTCTTTCTGCGGTACAACCCCTTCCTCCAATGCATCCAAAAAGGGGGAGTACTGCAGTGAAAGAAAGAAGAGGAAAAGATCGGAGGAAAAGAAGGAAGAGAAGCAAGCCCAAGAACCTCTGCTCACTTACAAGCGAAAGAGAAGTGCTGATGATCACACTGCTGAAGACAAATCCTGGAGGAGCTGGTCAAAGAACTGACACTACACACAGCCGATCCATGGATAAAATAATTGAACAACTCTTCAGGCAGGGGTTTGACACAGCCACACTGGATAGTGAGATCAGAAGGTTGGAAGTGCAAGAGATACAACCCGATGGGCAGGGTATGATGCTCTTGAGAAAGAGAGATTGGAAATAATGATCCGCTTCATTGCAAAATACTTAGGAAGATCGTTAGTGGAGATTCGTGCATGGACCAGGGACAGCATTCTGGCTATACCACCAGAATCTGTCTGTTTGAGCAATTCAACAAAGGGATTATTGTGGAAGCCCTTGATGAGGCTGGGGCTGGTAAAAGGTTAGAGATGGCTAAACTCACAAAGGCGAAACTAACTACAAAGAAGCTGGATCACCTTCCCTTCCACCCACTCAAACAGATCCTATCCCTCAAATCTCCCAACCAATCTCTAAGCCAAAATCCAAACATCCTCATTCTTCAAAACCAATTCCTTCACCACCCAACCATCATCCAGTGATGTACCCAGAAGGAGGAGAAGGTGCTGAGGATGGAGAAGAAGAATAAGAGGAGATGAATGATAGTCTGCCACTCTCTACTGTTCTGAAGCTACCAAAACCCCGAAGTCAACCCATGATCACACCTGACTCTCAAAGGGAAATGGTCAGAGTCAAGATAGAAGAAAGAACAGCAGAAACAGCACGATGAGCAACTGTTGAAGATGGTTGACAAGGAATTTCCTCAGTCATCATCTATTCAAGCCATGAAAGGGCATGCTCAAAGGCTGTACACTCTCAGGCACACCTTTCAGTATCAGAAGGAGAGAGTGAGAGTATGGCCAGACCCCAGGGTGAGTTCTAGAATCCATAAAAGAACTATTCCACACAGATACAACGGCCAGGTACGAAAAACAATAGAGTCTACCATCATGTTGGCCGTTGTAGTCTCCCTTGGGAAATCATTGATGAATTCAAGAAAGCTCACCAAGCAAATAAGACCCCTCAAGCTTTACTAGAAAACAAGATGATAAACAAGGGGTTGCTATATAAGAAGCTTGAAGACATCCAGAAGAATGAACTCCAGTTACTCCTTGAAGGCAACCATCCGGATGAATTTGTATATAGGGAGGTAACTACGGTGGAGCTGAAAAATGGCAGGACCATGAAGTACTTATCAGAGTACTATGGCCCAGAGTTCTTCTTCGAAGGAGGAGCAGAAGAACTTTCTCAGGAGGAACAAGTTGTTCTCCTTGAGGCCTATGTTCGAGAGTCATACAGACTCATTATGGGGAAGTAAATCTCATGAATGGGATAACACTCTGTGTCCAGTTCCCCAAAACAGAGTTCCCATTCATATTATGCCAAACAAATATTTGAGATTTCTTCCCAGGCCGGAGCTTACTTGGGTCATCTTCTCTACTGATCAAGAAGGAAAAAGACCAACATTTTGCCATCAATAAGTGGGATAATAAATAAGTTAGAGGTTTTGGCTGCATTGGTTCAGGGGGAGTTTGTTGGACCAAAAGAACCAATGAGCCAAGATCAGAAATACCTCTAAGTCCCACATGGTATCACAACAACTGCTGAAAGCCTCATCAGTAGTTTGACAAGTGCTGAAGACTTCAACAGCTGAAGATCAAGTGCTGAAGACCTCAACAGCTGAAGAATTAAAGTGCTGAAGTACAACAGCTGAAGAACACAAGTGCTGAAGCTGAAAGACCAAAGTACTGAAGTACAACAGCTGAAGAGTTTACAAGTACTGAAGATCAACAACTGATGTACAAAGTCTGAAGACAAAGACTGAAGACATCAGCTGATGATATCTACTGAAGTCATCAGCTGATGAAACACCTGAAGGTCAAAGTCTGAAGATCAAGTACTGAAGCCTCAGTAGTTTGTCACAACTGCTGAAGAGTACTTCTTCAGTAGTTGTGATATCAGTAGTTTTATATTTCTAGTTTCAGTAGTTTTATATTTTGTACTTAACACTCTGATATGTTTCGGTAGTTGTGAACATTTCAGTAGTTTGTTAAGAATTAGTTATTTTTGTATTAGATCGGCCAGTTGTCACTTTCCGTGATAACAGCAGTGATTGTTGCACTCTATATAAGGAGTGACAACCTATTGTAATATTAGAGTGAATGACGGGAATGATATGAATGATTTGATTAGAAATATTCTACATCTATAAACATTCCTTGAAACAGAAATATATATTCTCTCACTATAACCGTATGTGCTCTTAATGCATACAAGTATCGACTACTTGCTACAATTTGTCTAATTCCTATTTGTATTCCGCTGCTTTGAATCCTAATACATAAAACTTGTGATCGCTGATCCTGTCAGACACTAAGAACACAAGTAATGAAAGAGACAGAACACAAAGAACACAAGTATATGGTTTTCAAGAATGTAGTATATTGCTTTCTCTATGTTCTATTACAAGTTTTACAAAGCATAAATAAAAGTTACAAGAACATGAGATACTTATACTACATCCTACAGCTGGCTATACTTTGAAAGCCAGCTGGATACAATTGACTAGACACAAACAAAATCAATGTAGAGTCAAAAGGCAGATTTCCTTTTGACTTGGGACTATGACATGCCATAGCTCATATCCTTTTCTATTACAAAAGGGATAAAGTACATAAAGTAGAAAGTGTACAGACTCAAGACCTTAACGTATAGTTACCAAAAGCATGGACCTTTTCACCAAACCATGTTAGTTGGTGACTTGTAGAGTTGCAGCGGAAAGGTGTCCAGCTTTATGGAACAGTACATTAGATAAAGCATATGTTAAAAGTCTTCGGAAGATATCTGTCTTCATGAACTTGAAGCTTCGGAAGACTTTGTCTCTGAGCCTTCGGAAGACTTCATCTTTGGCTTCGGAAGATGTTGGTCTTGGCTTCGGAAGATTTCACAATTAGAGTATTTCTGTTGCACATGTGAAACTTTTGAAAATTCCACTTCAATGCACTTGTGCAGCATGCAGGAGAGACTAAAGATGTTTAGGTTGCATCAGCCTTTTCATTAATCTCTACAAACTCTCCCTAGGCTGATGCTACCAAAACACTTAGAAAACTTCAGATATTAGCAGTCCTCATTAGGATGATCACCATTCCTTTCTTCATAAGTTGATTAGGATCCTTCAGGCTGTCAAAGTGTCTTCTCATGTCAAAGAGATCATGCAGAGGCAACTGAAACATATCTTGCCATGTATAAATCTCTTCAATGCCTTGATCTCTAATAACATGCCATATTTCTGTATTTGTGGTGTATGTCCAAGAAAAGATGGGTCTTCCTGATGCTAGAGGAGCTAATAAAGTTGGAGTTGGTTGAGCATCCTCTAGCTGCACATCCTCAGGTTGTTCTGATTCATCCTGAGGTTCAGAAGAGGATGCAGGCTTCTTCTTCTTCTTAGACTTTGGTTTAGAAGCTATCCTCTTCTTTCTCTTTCCAAATTTTGACTGAGAAAACTGGCCTGCAGCACCAGATTGATATTACTGTCTCTCTCAGTTGGGACTTCCTCTCTCTCAGGCTCAGAAGGAGAGGGAGGTTGACCCTGCTGTGGATCAGAAGATGAAGCTTGCTGAGCATTAGCAGGAGGTCCGGGTTGTGTTGTGTCTGTTTGTTCAACCTTAACTCCACTTCAGGTGGGGCCTGACTTGGAGTGGAGTGTAAGTCAGTGAGCACTCTACTCTTGATCTTCTGCTTGATTCCCTGATATGCTCATCCATAGTGGATAGAGACATGGGTCCAAGTCTCCTTCTGGAGAATCCATACAGCTTCAAGAAGCTCATCATCCTCTGCCTATCAGCAAACTTCTTCATGCTCTTTTGGATGATGGCTCCTGACTTTGCAGCTTCTTCCCTCATCTTCCTCTTGTTGTCTTTCTTTCCTTGACTAGCTCAAGCTCAAGTTGTTTTAAATACTCAAACTCAACATAGTCATAAGGTAAGGGAAGGAGTGCATCTGCCTGATAGAGACCTGTGGCACTCAGGTAGTTAATCATCTTGATTCTGTCTTCTTCCTTATCTACCGGAGTGTTCTTGTTGAACCACATCCTCTTGTTCAGGGCTTTCTTGAACTGGTGAGAGGGTAGGCATACCTGTATACAGTCTTTTTCTTTTTCTTTCTTCTTTGATCTGTACTAGGAGTTCTGCATCTTCTGCCTCCTTCTTCTCTCTTGACCTTTCCAGATCAACCAGCTTATTCAATTCATCCAAGGGGAGAGAAATGATATTATCTATGTCATAGTTCCTAGTCTACAGATAGTTAATCCTGACTGCCCTTAACTCATCATTCTGAGTATCTGGTTTGGGGGCAGCCCTGATTGCAGACTCCATGAGTCTTGGAGACTCAGTAGAGGAACCTTCTCCCCTTAGCCTCCTTTTCCTCTCTCTCTCCTCCTCCTCAATCACCTCAGATGTCATTTTTCTTTTCCCTTTGTCACTCATAGCCCTCTGTGACTCAGGGTGGAGAGAGCTTTGGCCTTCATTGCTCATTGCAGCATCTGAGCTCAGGCCAGAGAGAGGTTAAGAAGCATCTTCACCAGCAGGTGTCTCAGAAGGAATATGGATCTCTGCAGCAGTTGGAGATGATGAGACAGGGCTCTCAGGTTCTATCACTGGGCCTTCAGTCAAGGTTTCCCCTATGAAGCTAATCTTAGGGTCTGCCTCAACATCCAGTTGACCGATGACATTGCCTGATTGCCTTAGTCTCCTTCTTAGGCTGAACTCTGCAATGATCCTGTCTTGGATTCTTCTAGCCATTCTGTCAGCTTGTCTTGATTGGCTTGGGTTGACAAGTGGCATGTGACTAGATCCAGACCTTTATAGTAGTTCAAGGTCTGAAAATTAAAAACTTCTTGCTGTCCTTGAACTCATATGATGATGAGAGCCTTCCAGTTGTTGTCATACCTCCATCCAATGATGTGATTAAATGATGATGAAGGTGACATGGCTCTTGGTATCCCATCCTCAAACAGAATCTGTATGAAGGAGTCTGTGTAGTCCACATCAATGTGATCTAGAGGAGGTTGCTGAGAATGCACAGTTGCAAGTGAGGATGGTGAGTCCTCAATGTCCATTCTCTCAGAGGAACTCCCAGGTTCTGTGGCTGTAAAGACTTTCTCCTCCTTTTTGGTAGCATCACCCACTTGCATAGGTGAGCTGGAGGATAGATCAATCACATCCACACGTTCTTGTGTTCCTGGTTAAGCTCTCCTTAAGGGTCTCCCAGCTAGTTTTTCCTTAAGATATGAAATCTCAAGTTGCTGATCATTGATCCTATTGTTTAAGGTAGTCACCTGAGATTCAAGGTGACTGACCTTTGAGACTAAATAGGTGCATGTTTTGGATAGTTGTTGCACCTTTAGTCTCATATCCCCTCATCTTCATCAGAAGAATCCTTGGGGGTGGAGAAGATTTGACCAGAGTCCTTTCTCTCATGACTAGTTCTGGTTCTTGGCTACTAGATTTCCTCTGCTTACTGGCAGTCTCAGTTGAGATGTCAGTAGGCTGAGTTGCGATGGTTGAGGTCTTAATGATGTAATCACTTGCAGAAGTGAGAGCCTCTTCTATATGGACATCCTGAACAGGGTCAGGAGTGTCCACCTCAATTATGGTGACTGATGTGGGATAGATATAGGAGACTCAGGAGTATTCAGCTCTCTTTGAGTAGGGGAAAAGAAGAGAGACTCATTATACTCACTAAAACCTAGATCTTCATCAGTATAGAAGTCAAGGTTGGAATTGGTTGGTTGAGATCTATAGGCTGGGGATGGTAACTGTCCCGTGAAGGTTGATCACTTGAGTGTTGAGACTCAGAGTGATGGCTTAAGAAGTAGGGCTAATGAGCTCATCAGGCTGAGCATGAGGAACCTCAGTACTGATTCAAGAAAAGATGGGAGTGGTCTGCTCCTCAGGAGAAATGGGAGCTCCAGTATCCACTTCTTCCACTATTGGAGTATATGGGGGCCTCCTCAAACTGAATAGTCTGAGCAGGGGTTTGTTTGGATTTTCTTTGGTAGGTGATGGATATTTGAGGCTGTGTAGGTGGTTGGAAAGCAGCAGGTGTGGTTCAACACTAGCTTGTGCTGCTAGGTTGTCACCTTGAGCAATGAGCTCTAACATTTTTGGGACTAGGGCTGTTTCTACCCCAGAGAATCCAACAGTGGACTTTCTCAATGTCTTAAAGATGCCGGGCTTTATCTGTCACAATTTAAGAGTGTTAACTGTTTCCCTTAACTGTGAGCCCAGTTCACAGTTAAGAATGTACTGGACATATCTAGAAAACATGTAGTACTCTAAGGAGTCTAAATTAGCAAGAAAATTTGTATAAACAATTAAGAGTACCTGAATTTGACCCCTTGAACCATTCCATGGACTATGAAGGAGAGATCTCCAGGAATCTGGTCCCATCCACCATGCTTGTTTGATAAGCTGTGAATGACCACATGGAGCAGGAATCTCCATTTGGATGAGACCTTCCCTTTCCTGAAGGTCTTTACAGTGAAATCTCCCTCGTAGCCCATCTTCTCAAAGGAATGATTTACAGATTCCTTTGAGAAGAACACCTCACCTTCATCATCCAGCTGAAGATATCGGATGATGATGGCCGGAGTGATGAAGATTGTTCTCCCCTGCACTGTGGCAGACAGTACCTTCTCCCCATCCATAATGACCTCTTGGCAGGTCTTCCAAAATTCAAGCAACTGATCCTCATAGAGGGGAGGATCAATGGTTAGGGAGGTGAAGTAGTGGGACAGAGACAAGAAACGGCAAACCTATGAGAAATGAGGATCTTTCTCAGAGCATAACAGAGCAACTTGATTGTGTTGTCTGTGTCGCTGCATGGTAAAGTTGGGATCATTTCTGTGAGCAAGGTTAGCCATTGTGAGGTAGCTTAAGAACGAAGAAAGAAGAAAGAATGAAATTTCAGAGAGAAAATTTTGGGTTTAGGTTTGGAGGAAGAGCAGATGATAGAAGAGGGGGAAACCGTTGGTTTTATATGAGAGAGAGGGATTTCAGATAAAGTTTAATGAAAAAGGATAAACTTTGAAATCCGGATGTCGGTCCCACCTCTGAAAAAGTAGTTTACTTTTTGCTGAAAAAGTAGTTTTCTTGGAAATCAACAAGCTTCCGAAGGTAAATTATCTTCGGAAGTTTTAATGAAAAAGCTTCCGAAGCTAAAATGACTTCGGAAGAATTTCCTGAGAGTATTTGATGATTTTGCTTCGGAAGGAAAAATTAAGACTTGAGTGCTTTGTATAGAGATCAACAAAGCTTCCGAGAGTTAATTATTGCTTCGAAAGGAAAAGGTCCTTGAAAATAAGTAAGTGTCTAAGATAACTATTTAAGCTTCAGAAGATAAAATTGAAATTTCTTCCGAAGGTAAATGTCTTAGACAGTTAAATATTTTGAAGGTGTGATTTTCTTCCGAAGTTAAAATGCATAACTTCCAAAGTATAAAATCATCAATTAATCTAAGGAAAGTCTTCCAATCCAAGAGAAAAACATGAGCTTATGAAGATGATAGACTAGACAACTTAGAACACACATTTTTAAGAAATAATAAGAATTAGTTTTAAGAAATATTTACTCAAGGTTGATCATCCCAATAGATGATATTAGATATTTAAATCTTTGTTCATCAAAAGCCTTTGTAAACAAATCAGCATATTGTTCATCTGTGTGAACCTTGACTAGTTTAATTAATCCCTTTTCATAATATCTATTAGATGATACCTGATATTGATGTGCTTTGTCCTTGAGTGCTGCACAGGGTTCTCTGTAATTGAGATAGCACTGTTGTTGTCTATGTGGATTGGAGTCTCCATGAAATTTAACCCATAGTCTAGCATTTGATTCTGAATCCAAAGAACTTGAGCACAGTAGCTAGCGGCAGCAATGTATTCAGCTTCAGCAGTTGATGCAGAGACACAATATTGTTTCTTGCATTGCCATGAGACAACCCTTCCACCAAGAAATTGACATTCCCTAGATGTAGACTTTGCAGTCATATTGCAACCACCATAATCACTATCTGTATAAGCATACAGATTGAAGTCAGATTTTTGGGATACCATAGACCAAGTGTTGATGCACCTTTGAGGTATCTTAGAATCCTTTTGACAGTGATAAGATGAGACATCTTAGGGTTGGCTTGATATCTTGCACAGATGCATGTAGCAAACATGATATCAGGCCTACTAGCAGTAAGATACATAAGAGACCCAATCAAAGCCCTGTATAAGTGTTCATCTACACACTCCCCCTCAAGATCAGGACCAAGGGAGTGGTTTCTGGCTATAGTGTCTTAGCAATCTTACAGTCAATCATATTGAACCTTTTGAGTATGTATTGAACATACATTGACTGACTTATGAAGATGCCATCTTCAACTTGCTTCACTTGAATTCCCAGAAAGAAATTGAGTTCCCCCATGGCACTCATTTCAAATCTGTCTTTCATCAACTTCTCAAAGTCTTTGCAGAGCTTTGGATTAGTTGAACCAAAGATGATGTCATCCACATATACTTGAACTAGCAATATGTCTTTTCCTTTCTTCTTTGATGAAGAGAGTTCCATCTATAGTACCTCTCCTCTATCCATGTTTACAGAGATACTCAGACAGTGTCTCATACCACTTCCTGGGTGCCTGATGCAGCCATAGAGAGCTTTGTCAAGCTTGCAGACATAATCAGGATGATCAGGATCTACAAAAGCAGGTGGCTGTTTGACATAAACCTCTTCATCTATCACTCCATATAAGAAGGCACATTTCACATCAAGTTGAAAGACCTTGAAGTTCTTGGATGCAGCAAATGCCAAGAATATCCTAACAGCTTCTAATCTTGCCACTGGAGCAAAGACATCAGTGTAGTCAATCCTTTCTTCTGTTGTATCCTTGAAAAACCAATCTAGCTTTGATTTGATGATAATGCCTCTATCATCCTCTTGTTCCTAAACACCCATTTGGTTCCTATTGTAGTCTTCCCAGAAGGAAGAGGACAAAGGTTCCAAATTTCTGCCTTTTGAATTGAAGCAGCTCTTGTTGCATAGCTTCAACCCAACTTCCATCCTTTAGAGCCTCCTCAACATTCTTTGGCTCCATCTGGGATAGAAAACAAGAGTGGAGACAAACATTTGCTTCATGGGTTTGTCCTCTTGTCTTTACCCCGGAGACAACATCTCCAATGATGTTTGTGGTAGGATGAGACTTGTGGATCCTAAGCTTAGGAATCACAGCAAGTTGTTGAGAAAGATAGAAATTAGAAAAATTTAGATCTGGCATAGATGTTTCTCCCACCACATCAGCACACTTTTCAAGTGAAACTTGATCCAAGCAGTGTGTGACATCGTTGATGTTCTCATCTATGGTGTGGTTAGTGGCATCAAGAAATCCTTGGTCACTGTCACCATCACCATTGTTGCCTTCCACAGTTAAGGTGTTCTTATCTGGTTAGAGCCTCTGAGCTGGAATTTGAAGGCATACCAGATGTATCAGCTGAATTTGTCATTGTTGTGCTGATAGAAACCTCATTTGCAGAAGTAGTTCCAACTGGAGCTGAAGATGTATGACTTGAAGGTCTTCCTAGCTCAAATCTTGGGTCAGGATCACCTATATTTAAATTTTCTGCAGATCCTGAAACATTCTCACAAGATTTATTAAAACAGTTGGTAACCAAATCAAGATCAAATAGCCAATCTGGACCAGAACCAGCAACACCTGGGTGTGTTCATTGAAGGTCACATTGGCTGACTCCTCAACTATTCTAGTTCTAAGATTGTAAACTCTATAAGCCTTAGCTTGGGAAGAGTATCCAATAAAGTGTCCATCATCTGATTTCTCAGCAAACTTGGCAATTTGATCTTTGGTATTCAAGATGGTGCAAGGACATCAAATGACCTGAGAAAACAATGAAAGGTTTTCTCTTGTGCCAAAGTTCATAAGGAGTCTTCCCATGAGTCTTAACTACTAAAACTTGTTATGCACATAGCAGGCAGTGTTGACTGCCTCTGCCCAGAAGGTGATGGGTAGTTTAGAGTCAGACAGCATGGTTCTTGCAGCTTCAATCAGTGTCCTGTTTCTCCTCTCAGCAACACCATTTTGCTGAGGAGTCCTGGGAGCACTAAATTGTCTTGCAATACCCTTATCATCACAAAATGTATCAAGGGTTTGATTCTTGAATTCTGTTCCTTGATCACATCTTATGATTTTGACCTTGTGATCAGACTGATTCTCAATCTTTAAGATGAAATTCTTCAGAATCTCAGGAGTCTCATCCTTAGTTCTAAGGAAAAAGACCCAAGTGAACTTGTAAAATCATCTGTGATCACTAGATAGTATGAGGTCCTTCCTAAACTCATTACACTAGTGGGGCCAAAGAGATCCATATGTAACAAGTGTAGGGGTGTAGTGATGGAGTTCATTTCCTTAGGCTTATGAGATACCTTATGTTGCTTCCCTTTCAGGCATGCAACACAGTGATCATCACTTGTAAACTCTTTCTTTGGCATTCCAGTTACCAGATCATGCTTAATCAATTTATTCATGTTCTTAAAGTTTACATGGCACATTCTTTTATGCCATAGGAAAGATTCATCACTATTGGCTTTAGATAGAAAGCATGAAACTTCTCGGAGGGAGAGGTTTCTTGCAAGTCCATCTTGTAAATGTTCCTTTCCTGGGGGCTCTAAGCAGTATATGCTCATGTGGAATGACCACACCAGGCTTAAGAACAATGCACTCATGCTCAGTAAAGAGCATGTTATGACTCTGATCACAAAATTGAGATACACTCAGAAGATTGTATCCAAGCTCCTTAACAAAGTTTACCTTTTCAATGCTGAGCTTACCATTTGTGACCTTGCCCCTTCCTGAAATGTAACCACCTTCATCTCCTCCAAAAGCAACAGGTCCTCCATCAATCCTTTCAAAGTTCTGGAGTAGTGACCTATTACCAGTCATGTGCCTAGAGCAGCCACTGTCTATGATCCAAACATTTCTGTTTGTCTTCAGCTGTCCCTATAGAAAAGAGAATGATTAGTTACATCTGGAAACCCAATCCTTGCTTGTCTTGGGCTTATTTAGAGAAGGTAATTCAATAGTGATAGATCCTATGGTTGTACTAAGAGGATCTTGAGCTGTTGTAGATGGAGAAATCTCAGTCATGGTCTTTCTTAGACATCCACACCACCTTTGGAGTCTTGGACTTGACCTTCAAAACTTCGGAAGTTTGTGGAACTTCGGAAGTTTTGATGACTGATACTTCGGAAGATTCTGCAGACACTACAGCAGATTTCAGTGCTTTGAAGAATTCCTTTCTTCCGAGACCAATATTTCTTCCGAAGGTAATTTTCCATTTCCCTTCTTTTTAGATTTGAGACTTCCGAAGGAAACTGGTTTTCCTTCCGAAGCCTGAATCTTCTTGGAACTCTTTGAAGCCTTTTTTTGGCCATGTGGACAGTACCTTTAGGATTGAAGGGACAATCCTTTGCAATGTGAGTAGTGCTGTCACACATAACACAATTCATCTTCTTCTTCACAAGAGCCTTTTCTTGAGAATAAGACTGTTTTGGTCACATCCCTTCTCCACCTTCATCTTTACAGATGCGGAGACAGTCCTCTTGGGCGGAGGACTATGCTTGGAGTTTGATGGTCCAGGCTGTGCAGCAGTGGTACACAGCAAATCAGTCTTCTTCTTGCTACTGAGATGAGTTGAACAAGAACCAGAACTCTTAGCAGAAGAGTTTTGGTTGATGTCTTTAGTCCTACCACTTTAAACCCTGCAGAAATAAAAACTTCTTTCTGCTTGAGTCAAAAAGCCTTGATCTGTTGAGCCTTCCTTGCCTTTCTTTTGCTCTTTCTGATCAAGTTCTTTCTCATGTACTTGGTCATCACAGTCTTCACTTTCTCCTCAGAAGGATAGTGGCCCTTCTTGGATCCTCCTCTTCACTCTTAGTAGAGGGATTCTTCACTATCTCTTCTTCATCCTCCTCACTCATAGGATCTATGAGAGGAAGCTCATCTTCACAAGTTCCACACCTAGGGGGTCTTACAGACAAGTTGGTGTGGAGGAGCTATCTCATTTGATCCCAGTCCCTGTCTGTTTTGATAGCACACTATGTTGTGCAGGGATGAGGATATCATGTTCTTGAAGGCCTCTTCTTCAAGAACATTCTTTTTGCCCTAGCTTTGCTGATCACAAGCTCAGCCTGGCACTCAGTTAGCTTGGTTATGAGATCTTGAATTTGAGTTCTAAAATCTGTGCCTTCATGTTTTAGAACTGAAATGGTTTTCTTTAAGTCCTGTATTTTCAGCTTATAATCATTTTCAGACTTTCTAAAATCAGATTTTAAAATGTTTAAGGACTTAATATCAGATCTCAATTCCAAGTTATACGACCTGTACCTATTAACTTTAGCAATGCATTCAGGAGTACAGAGATGTTCCAATACCTTAGTTTCATCATGATCTGCCATCAGTGCTTGGTTTGGAGAAGCATCTTCCACCTGAAAGCTCCAGTCAAAGCCTCCTTTTCAACAGCAACAGTAGCTTGCTGCTTTGACTTCTCATTATGAAGAGCTTTGTCAGTGTAGTTTGGTCTGGATTGTGTTTGGCCACCATTGGTTCTAGGTGCCTTACAATCTCTGGCAAAGTGGCCCATCAAGTTACAATTGTAACACTTGACTTTGCCTTTGTCCAGTCCAAACTTTCCACCGGTTGCATTGCTTGGAAACTTCCTTCCAGTTCTCTTGTAGAAGTTCTTGGCTCTGTGAGTGAGAAGAGCCATCTGCTGGACTATTTCCATGTACTCCAGATCATCTAGATGGATACAGTCCAAGTCTTCAAGATTGAAAAGAGAGTTACCACTGCTTTCATCAGAAGACACAAATGCTTGAGAAGAGCTTGTCTCTTGGAATGGGCTTCCTTGAGTGTAGTTCTCCCTTGGTGTCTCTGGGAAGGTGATGAAAGGACCCTTGGGTGAGTTGTCAGGGTAGCATATAAGATGATGTTTGGGTTCTATGCTATCCCTTTCAATCACATGTAGGGCTGAACCCATTTGATTGTTGGAGTTGCCAGATGAACCCTGCATGTTCATCTCCATCTGGTAGCCACTGAGAATCCCATATAACTCTGTCAGAGTGAGAGTTTTGAGATTTTCAGTTCTCTTGATCACCACAAAGTAGTGTGTCCATTGCCTAGGAAGTGAGGACATGAACTTCCTTACAATGTCTCTATTCTCAAGAGCAACTCCTCCATCCACTAGGGTATCCACAATCTCAACATACCTGAAGTATTGCTGAGTCATGGTCTCACCTATTTTGAAGGTGAAGTTTTCAAACTGCTGCTTCAGGAGATCCTTCTTGTTCTCCTTGGCTTCAAAAGAACCCTCATACATCAGTTTCAGTGCATCCCACAGCTGTTTAGCTGTTTTGCAGTTCTTGAAACCTCTGTATACAGAGTTTGGAAGGGCAGTTTGAAGAGCTGTCATGGCTTTCCTGTCTATCTCTACTCTCTTCCTATCTTCATCAGAGTAGTTAGCCACATCCTTGGGGATCATACCAGCACTAGTAGCAGAGGGTGTGCTGGGTATGAAATGTCCATTCTCAATACACTCCCACATTCTTGAATCGAGAGACCGGATGAAACCTTCCATTCTTAAACACCAGGTGTCAAACTCATCAAGAGTGATCAGTGGGGGTTGTTCATGGTTCCAGTTTCATATCGGTTTTGGAAATGGCTGCCATTTGAAAAGTTTGGTATGTGTGTGTTTGAGGAATCTTAAGATGGTGAGATCTTATATCAAGAGCCTGAAGGCTCTGATACCAAATGCAAGATCGTTGAAGGGTGTGAGTTATAACACACAACACAAAGAAGAGATTAACCAAACTTTAATCAAACAGTAAACTGGATTAACCATGATAAGACACTAAGAACAAAAGTAATGAAAGAGACAGAACACAAAGAACACAAGTATATGGTTTTCAAGAATGCAGTATATTGCTTTCTTTATGCTCTATTACAAGTGTTACAAAGCATAAATAAAAGATACAAGAACATGAGATACTTATACTACATCCTACAGCTGGCTATACTTTGAAAGCCAGCTGGATACAATTGACTAGACACAAACAAAATCAATTGTAGAGTCAAAAGGCAGATTGCCTTTTGACTTGTGACTATGACATGCCATAGCTCACATCCTTTTCTATTACAAAAAGGATAAAGTACATAGAGTAGAAAGTATACAGACTCAAGACCTCAATGTACAGTTACCAAAAGCATGGACCTTTTACCAAACCATGTTAGTTGGTGACTTGTAGAGTTGCAGCGGAAAGGTGTCCAGCTTTATGGAACAGTACATCAGATAAAGCATATGTTAAAAGTCTTCGGAAGAAATCTGTCTTCATGAACTTGAAGCTTCGTAAGACTTTGTCTCTGAGGCTTCGGAAGACTTCATCTTTGGCTTCGGAAGATGTTGGTCTTGGATTTGGAAGATTTCACACTTAGAGTATTTCTGTTGCACATGTGAAACTTCCGAAGCATTCCACTTCAATGAACTTGTGCAGCATGCAGGAGAGACTAAAGATGTTTAGGTTGCATCAGCCTCTTCATTAATCTCTACACCTTATTTAGGAGCATGAACTTTCTGTCCAACATATTTCTAGGATATTTCGAACCCAAACATCAAGCCTAATTTTTCTAAGCTTACCAAGGCTATTCTAAGCATGAACAACCTATAAGCATCTAAGAACATCATCAAACATGCATAATACGTACGGGTAAACATACATAAACATTGAAAAATCGTTTTGATACATTTTCAGCCCCAAGAAGAGTTTAAAACAAGTAAAAACGGGGTCTAGAAACTCACCTGGTGCAACTTTGGGTGTATATTCCTTCTAACCCGTTTGCAAATGAGTTCAAACACCTAGAAACCCACAAAACACACACACCCAAACACACACAAGCACATAAGCATATACCCAAGACAAAGCCCAACACAAACACTTAAAAACTTCGAATTCTTACCTTAAATTCAACCTTTTCTTCTTCTTCTTCAAACGAGAGTTTTTCTGCTCTCTCTCTCTAATCCGAAATGAAAAAGGTGATGGGAAGTGAGGGTGGGCGGCCATGCCCACCTTTACACCAACTTCTTTGTACTTTTGTCCTTTTTGCACTTTTAACCCCTCAACTTGGGTTTATAGATGTTTCCTTCCTTTATTCTTCATTTTTTATTTTTCTTTTCTTTTTAAAGAATAACCGGGTGTTACAAGTCCACCCCCCTTCAATAGGTTCCGTCCCCGAAACATCTTATTCCTCAAACAGACGAGGGTAATGCTGCCACATCTCCTCCTTAGTCTCCCATGTAGATTCAGATCCCTTCCTGTGCTTCCACTGTACACGCACAAGAGGAACCACTTTATTCCTCAACCTCTTCTCTTTACGATCGATGATTGCTACTGGTTGCTCCACATAATTGAGCCTTTTGTCTACTTCAATATCCTCCAGTGGAACAATCATGTCTTCATCAGCTAAGCACTTTCTCAAATGAGATACATTGAATGTCAGGTGAATTCCACTTAACTCATCTGGTAACTCCAATCTATAGGCCACCCCTCCTACTCGAGCAATGATTCGGAAAGGTCCTATCTATCTCGGGCTTAGCTTACCTCGTTTCCTGAATCGGATAATCCCCTTCCAAGGTGAGACCTTCAGCATAACTCGGTCACCCACCTGGAATTCAATCGGTCTGCGTCGTTTATCAGCATACGACTTCTGTGTATCTTTGGCTGCCTTCATGAATGATTTAATCTTCTCAAGCTTCTCAATCGTAGCCTTAATTACCTCGACGCTCCCCAATTCCTTCGGACCAATATCACCCCAACAAACGGGTGTTTTGCATCTCCTACCGTATAACATCTCGTATGGTGGCATGCCAATGCTGGCATGATAGTTGTTGTTGTATGAGAATTTAGCTAACGGTAAGTGGTCATCCCAACTTCCCCCAAAATCAATCACACATGCCCAAAGCATGTCTTCTAGTGTCTGAATGGTCCTTTCTGACTGACCATCAGTCTGGGGATGATATGTCATGCTAATATGTAACCCCGTCCCCATGCTGTCATGGAATTTCTTCCAAAATTTAGATGTAAAGCGGGTGTCACGATCAGACGCAATAGACACCGGCACACCGTGACGACTTACAATTTCCTTGATGAATAGATCCGCCAACCTCTCAGATGAATATGTCTCACGGATCGGTAGGAAGTGAGGACTCTTCGTCAGACGGTCGACAATCACCCATATGGCATCGTACCCTTTCGGAGTACGTGACAGCTTCGTAATGAAATTCATGGTGATGTGCTCCCACTTCCATTCCGGTATATCCAAAGGTTGAATCTTCCCATACGGCTTCTGATGTTCGGCCTTCACCTGTAAGCAAGTAAGGCACTTACTCACATACCCCACCACGTCGCGCTTCATGCCCGACCACCAATAATCTTTCTTCATATCTTGATACATTTTCATGGCACCAGGATGAATGGAGTATCGAGTCTTGTGAGATTCATCCATAATCTTCACACGTAGATCCCCAAAACAAGGAATCCACACCCGTTCGTATCGGGTTTTATCACCAAGTGTGTTTTCACCCAATTCCCCAACCAGACCTCTCATCCTTTTAGAGTTAAGATGATCTTCTTTGAGTGCCTTATCTTGAAACTCTTTGACATGCTTCATCACATCAGAGGTCATGATCAGTTGATATGCTTTCACCCGAATTGGCTCGGGCCTCTCCTTTCAGCTAAGCGCAACAACCACCACGTTGGCTTTGCCCGGATGATAGTGGATCTTGCAATCATAACCTTTTATGAGCTCCAACCATCTTCTCTGCCTCATGTTCAGGTCCTTTTGCTTAAAGAAATACTTCAAGCTTTTATGGTCAGTGAAGATGGTGCACTTCGTCTCGTACAGATAGTGCCTCCAAATCTTTAGCGTAAAGACCACGGCTGCTAGCTCCAGGTCATGAGTAGGGTAATTGACCTCATGAACATTCAAGTTTCGGGATGCATAGGCTATAACTTTCCCTCTCTGCATTAACACGCACCCCAACCCCGTGTAGGAAGCATCTGAATAGACCATCGAATCCTCGTTTCCTTTGGGTAATGACAGGACAGGAGCTTGAGTCAACCTTGCCTTTAACTCCTCGAATGCTTTCTCTTGAGCTTGACCCCATACAAACTTCACATCTTTCCGGGTCAACTTGGTTAGTGGAGAAGCAATCTTGGAAAAGTCTGGGATGAATCTTGTATAGTAGCCCGCCAAACCTAAGAAGATACGAATCTCAGATGGCGTCTTAGGTGACTTCAATTGCATAACCGCCTCCACCTTTGCTGGGTCCACCATGATTTCATCAGGATTCACCACATGACCTAAGAACTGAACTTTGCGCAACGAGAATTTGCACTTGGAGAATTTGGCATACAACTTCTCCCTTCTTAATGTCTCCAACACCTCCCGAATGTGACCGACATGCTCTTCATCAAATGAACACAATCACTGATCTATCCAACATCGGTTGGCACGCTCGATTCATCAAATCCATAAAGGCAGCTGGCGCGTTAGTTAGACCAAAAGACATAACGAGGAACTCGTAGTGTTCATAAGGCGTACGGAAGGTTGTCTTAGGAATGTCTCGTTCCTTCACCCCCAATTGATGGTAGCCAGATCGTAGATCTATCCTCGAGAACCAACTGGCACCTTGGAGCTGGTCGAACAAGTCATCAATCCTTGGTAATGGGTACCGATTCTTTAGCGTCAACTTGTTCAACTCTCGATAGTCAATGCACATTCGCATACTTCCATCCTTTTACTTTACAAACAATACCAGAGCACCCAACGGAGAGATACTCGGTCCAATGAACCCCTATGCATTAACTCCTGCAATTGGCTCATAAGTTCCTTCATCTCAGTCGGAGCTAATCAGTATGGTGCTTTGGCAACGGGTTGAGCACTGGGTATCAAATCATTTGGAACTCAACTCGCGATCCAGTGGCACGCTGGGTAAGCATCCAGGAATACGTCCGAAAATTCGCACACCACTGGTACCTCGGGTAATTGCAGTACCGACACATCCACAACTTTTACGTAGGCCAAGTAGGCACTACATCTACGTTTCATGCACTTCCCCGCCACCACCATCGAAATCACCTTCGGGATCGTAGTAACACGATCTCCATAAATCGTAACCAAACTCCCATCGGGCGCAACTAATTGAATCATCTTCTTGCGACATACGATGTTTGCTTCATAGGTTGCTAACCAGTCCATCCCTAGTACTACATCAAATCCACCTAGGGGCATCACGTGTAACCTAGAAGCAAACCTATGACCTTCTAGTTCTATAGCACAATCCTCTATCACATCAGTAATTCTCATGGACTTGCCAATACCGGTTTCTACATCGAATGGTTCATTGATTTTTCTACTACTAATAGGCAACTTAGCACAGAAAGTAGTGGAAATAAAACTCCTACTAGCACCGGAATCAAATAATATAGAGGCACAAGTTTGGTTTACTAGAAACATACCTGACACAACATCAGGGTCAGCTCTGGCTTACTCCTGGGTCATGATGTAAGTTCTAGCACTTGCCCTCTGCCCTCCTTCCTCCAGCTTCTTCTTCGCTCCAGAGCTCTCCGCCCTCTGCTTATTACAGTCTTTGGTCACGTGGCCCTCCCCGCCACAGTTATAACACTTCAACACCCTATAGTCTCTAACGATGTGGCTAGGCTTGCCACATCTAAAGCATACATTCATTCCATCCTGCACTCACCGGTATGCTCCCTTCCACAACTACCACACTTATTCCACCCTAATTTTGACCACACCCCACTGTCATACACCTTCATCTTCTTGTTGTTTGGAGTGAAACCACCATGTCCAAACCTCTTTCCATTCTAGTTCTTACCATCCCCACTCGTTTTCTTCACCTCCACCATAGTCTCCTCTTGCTCATCATACAATCTACCTACCAAATCCACCACCGATCGAAAGGTACCTGGCTGAGCAGCAATCAGGTGCCTGCGAATATCAGTCGGCAGTCCCTGGATGTACCTCTTGATCTTTCTTGACACCGGCGTCACCTGATCTGGCACCAGCCTTGCCATCTCATTAAATTTAGTGGTGTACTGCTGGTGGGTCATGGTTCCCGCTTCAAGTTGCATGAACTCCCTCTCGATTTTATCGAGTTCCCTGTGAGGACAGAATTCCTCGATCACCAACTGCTTAAAATCTTTCCATTGCATTTTCCTGATGGATCTGGCACCCTTATCTTGGACAATATTGTCCCACCAACACAGCACTTAATCAACAAAAGAGTGAGTCGCGAACTTCACCTTTTGGTCCTCATGGCACTCACTGATCTCCAAGACTGGCTCCATCTCTCTTACCTAGCGGTGAGTGGTAGCAGCATTGCCATTGCCATCAAAAGTCAGGGGCTTACACCTTTGGAATGCCGCATAACTGCACCCTCCGATTGCTACCCCCACTACATCATCCCCCTCCTCCTCGGACAACACAGTCTCAGGCTTTGGTTGTTCCTCCTCCCTTCTGCTTCCCTTGCCCGTTGATCCCTTTCTATTCTCCTTCTCCTTCCTCTCCTCGCTTCTCAAAGCCCTGGTGACTTCAGTCACCACAGACGGTAAGACTGTTTGCATGACCTGGTGTACTTCATGAACAATCACCTCCCTAGCTCAGGCATTCAAGCTAGCATTCTCATTCTCTTCGCTCTGGCCATGGACCTCAAGGTTCTCATGGGTCATATCAGGAGCCTTAGCACTACTCCTAGTCACACGTGGACGGCTTCTACCTCTAGGAGTCTTGGAAGATTTCCGACTAGCCATCCTCTAACACGTTATAAGATTCGAACACTAACGCGGTCATTCAAGGTAATAACTCAGTTTATGTCAAGTATAGTAGGTCCCTAATTACAATCGCCAGTTGTGATTAGCCACTTACTTTACTCTTCATACCCCAAGCATTTCCTATCCTGACTTAATCGGTATCTAAATCTACTAAGAGCACATAAATCACATGGCATGCGCACATAACACTGGTTAACATTAAAAAAAACATACCTGATGGCACGTACTTACTCGGGCTGACATCCCTCCAATTGTCCATTTTCAGTTAAGTGTAGGTTTTAAAATTTATTTAACCCGATTCTCTTAAACTTTGGCTCTGATACCAACTTGTAAGGCCCCGTTCCCGGAGACCTCACAGTTGGTCATTCACAGCATTAAATACATTATAAATTTACAAACTTAAGCTGCAGAATTATTTTACCAAAAACCATTCATTTCATTAAAATACTATTGTTGTGCAATACATTATTGTTTAACCGAATACAAAAGAATTGTTTAATTGCATTACAAAACAACAACAATAATAAGTATGAATGGATGTTAGTCATTCCCTGCTGAGTAGCTTCACCCTCGTGCCATCCTCAGCAATATATACCTGCCAACTGAAAATGTATAAAAGTCAGCATTGCTGAGTGAGTTTTAGTTTTTTAAAAGTAATGAAACACTTTCTATAAGGTATACATATGAAAATACTTTTTTTATGAACACTTCATCTTTTGTTATGTGAGCACTTATTAACTAAACAATCAGATAATGCTTCTTCTCTTTACTGTATGTCTTTTTTACTCTGTACTCTTTTATATTAATCTTTCACTGTCTATGTGGACCAATGAGCAATACCCCAAACTATGTGCGTAGGAGAAATAGTGCTAGGCCTTATGTTCCCACAAGGGGCTCTACATACTGTATACAAGGCTGGCCCAGGCACCTAGGGTACGCTGCAAAGGTCCGCCAATCTCAATTGACCAGCCCGTGTGCATCTTAGGGTAGCTAACCCGCATCACAGTTGAGCTGACGACCTCATGGCCGTGTACCTCCTGTAAGCTTGCAAGACTTGTTAACATTTTAATTAAGTTCCACTTCTCTTCTTCATTACTCTTTCACTTTATTGTTAGTAATACTTTACATTACGATAATAAGCACACCACGTAAAGTCACATACTAATAGTAATAATATTAATAATAACATAATAATAAGGAACAATCATAAACGATCATAATCATGCAAGAAACCCATCATCAATAAACCCTAGTCAAACCTGGGTCAAAACCCTAAAAGCACAGACTCCCAAAATTCTGTAATAAATTCTAAGTGTTTAGGCGCTTTGACACTATTTGGGTGCATGACCGATGTTTGGGCGCTTCATCACTATGCAGGCACATCAGCCATCACTTAACTGCTTTAACACTTAGGTGCATGAACCATTCAGACGCATGGACACTATTCGGGCGTATGACCCATTCGGACGCATGCACACTTAGACGCATGGGCTATTCGGGCATATGGACACTTTGGCGCATGGGGGTTATTCAGACGCATGGGCACTATTAGGGCGCATGGCCCTACACTTAGTCATCCGACTAATATTCTAGGCGCATGAGGGCACTGTTCAGGCGCATGGGCCTTATTTAGGCGCATGTTCCTTATGTCCAACATATTTCTAGGATATTTCTAACCCAATCATCAAGTCTAATTGTTCTAAGCTTACCAAGGCTATTCTAAGCATGAACAACCTATAAGCATCTAATAACAACATCAAACATGCATAATACATACGGGTAAACATACATAAACATTGTAAAATCGTTTTGATACATTTTCAACCCCAAGAAGAGTTTAAAACAAGTAAAACCGGGGTCTAGAAACTCACCTGGTGCAACTTTGGGTGTATCTTCCTTCTAACCCGTTTTCAAATGAGTTCAAACACCTAGAAACTCACAAAACACACACACCCGAACACACACAAGCACATAAGCATATACTAGAGACAAAGCTCAACACAAACACTTAAAAACTGTGAATTCTTACCTTGAATTCAGCCTCTTCTTCTTCTTCTTCTTCAACACAGAATTTTTCTGCTCTCTCTCTCCCTAATCTGAAATAAAAAAGGTGATGGGAAGTGAGGGTGGGCGGCCATGCCCACGTTTACACCAACTTCTTTGTACTTTTGTCCTTTTTCAACTTTTAACCCCTCAACTTGGGTTTATTGATGTTTCCTTCCTTTATTCTTCATTCTTATTTTTCTTTTCTTTTTAAAGAATAACCGGGTGTTACATTATGTTAGGTTGTCCATATATGTATCACATTAATCAAAATAAGAAATATGCTTACATATGGATTAATCCCGCTGAAAATACGATAAGGTGAGCTTGGGCTTCTAACTTTCTCATCATGGTTTAATACTATTGCCCAACAATCAATCACATCATTATATATCTATTGCCCAGGTGTTAGGCTAACAAGATCGTACAATGTTGTTCCACCCCAATTCTTAGTGGCAAATATAGGTATACTGCAAAAACATTATAGTCTTATAAGCACCTTATACGTATGATCCATTTTACACGAAGGTATTGTTAAAAATTGCTTATATTCATATATTTACTATGAGGCATTTATGAAACACGAATGTATGCAATACATGTGTGAAATCATCTTTATATATAGGAAAACTACACAAACATAACATAGTTTATGTATGAAATAATATATGAAAACATTTTTATCTGCACATCAAAACATATTTCATACATGTATGAAAACATCTTTATACGCATATAATTTATTCAAACCTAAGTACATATATGTACCGGATGTCATTTTGTCAACCACGCACGTATGCGATACATGTATGATACCATCCACATAAGCAGTGTAACTACTCAACCTTAACATAGTTCATATAAGTATTAACGAATATTTATGTCAAGAGAAACTATATATACCTAAATACATATATGCACCATGTCTGATATTTGTTAAACACGAACGCATTCAATACATTTATGAAAACATCTCGCAACACACACAAACTATACAAAATGATAAAAACATAGATATGAATGCATATACTTAATCATATTGATATCCAGTCAAAGCATATTGCAGAAATGTATGTAAGCATATGTATATGCATGGCGAAGATTTAAAATTATAACACATATATGTAACAGTTGCCATTTGTTAATTACTCATGTATGCAAATTAAACGAATGCAATGCATGTATGAAATCATCTTTATATGCATCTAAAGTATATGGAATTAACAAAGTTGGACATAGCAGATGAACATGATTGTGTGTGTCTCATTTGTGAAATAAATATATAAAAGTATGTGTATCACCTATATGATCCGAATATGTCAAATTCCAATTTCGCAGGTAATCATTATACGAGCAAAACATAGTTCATATGTGTTCCTCATGTATATCAATATATATATATATATATATATATATATATATATATATATATATGGTACACATAAAATGATTGGATCATATATGTTAACACATATGTTAATATATTTGTGCATAATTAACATTTCACCTGAAAGTTCTTGTGGGTTCTCTGATCTCAAGCTCACTCCTGTGATAATAAACTATTAATGTTATCTACACCCAAATCAACAAATGTATTATTTATTTCCCAATCTTGAGATGAGAATCTTACTCATTACTCAACTCCATCCGCACTGCTTTTTGCAATTCGTTTAATTTGCTGGATATAGTAAAATGAAACTAATTAATATACATAATCAACACAACGTGTATGTCGTAATTTATAATATAAATACTTACTTCTCATCAACTGACCCAGTCATCAAGTAGTTCCATATCTTCATTTCTTCTTTTGTTACACTTTTTTTTCAGATCTACTGCTCTATCGATGTATGGGGACACATTTAAGGAAGATGGTTGTTTGACTCGTTTCCCCTTTCCTTTTGATGTCGTTCCAGTAAGGTTTGTCATAACATTTTTGTGTATAACACATTTATTTATCGGTCTTGGAACTTTTCTTCAATTTCTCTAAACTGTTGTGTCAAACCAAGATTGTAGGTTGGGTAGTCTTTTGGATCATGATGTATTTTCGTAGTAGAACACCTTCTTCCTGACTCTAATTCAAAAATATCAAAAACTTCTACAGCTACTTGCATCCACACCTCAGCAAGATGTATTGGGATATCATCGTCATTCGGTGTTTCGTGTTCTTTTGATTTTCATGAATGATCATCTACCATCTCATTGTCATTGCATTTCCGAGCATCATCAATATAAACTCTTGACCCATACAATTATTTATACCTATCTTGATAAGAAATCACATTCTTATTATCAGGGAACATCTTCATTGGTCTTTTATTGCTTTTTCAAATTTCTTCTATACCTCAATGTTAATTGAATACCATTTATCAAGAAGTTCTATATTTCCCTGCAACAATAGTATATTTTTGTTCATACTAAAATATCACAGTTATATATTTATATGTAACCATATATGAACATATAAACATTTAGCATAACTTGAATTCGAATCCATACCTCTATCGTCGTAATATCAAAAGCATTATCGGATAGGAAATATTGGTTTTTTTTCTTTTCCTATATTATTTGTTTTATTTCCCATCATTCTTTCTTCATTTCCTAAATCTTCCCTTTCGACAAACTGATCTGTTACATAACCTAATCCAAAACCTCCACAGCCTATCAACTCTTGTTCTCTCTTTTTTTTTAGGTTTTCCATCGTCCAGAAAGCAAGAGGTGTTATCTCTTTATCCTTTTCCATCGACGGGCATGTTACGCAGTCCACATACAAAAGCTATGATTTATATCAAAATGAACAGGCAGTTAAAAAAACTACACATGTACGGTATAAAATAATTTACAGTCACAATTGTAATTCTCATTCTTAATGCATCACATATAATTTCCTCAAAAGCACAATATATTACATTTATTCACCAAACAAACATATCATATTTAATTACCAATATATATATGTACTTAACAAATTTAGAAAATATATAATTTAAATCAACATGAACAGACAATGAAAAGATATACAAATGTACCCTATACAATAAATAACATTAACACACCTAATTCATAATCTTAATAGATCACATTTCATATTAGAAAAATAACCATATAATACATTTATATAGCAAACAAACATGCCATATTTAATTACTGGTACATATATGTACTGATTATTAATATAAATACATATATGAATACAAAGTTTATTTACATATACAGTGTAGTTATGTTCCCAAATACAAATAGATACATATTAATAATAGGTTTTTACATAATGTACCTACTTATACATGAGGTAGTAATGTGATGAATAGGCTACATCAACTAGTACCATATTTGTATTACAGTTCCATTATGTAAAAGTTGAATACTAAATCATTTAAATTTCCCTTTCATTTTGGATTTCATTTATCTTTCCTATTTTTTATCAAACTTTAGAGATGTCAACACTTATATATTATAAATAAAATTAGTACATATACATACCACTTTATCCACAAAACCATATAAGAAGCAACTATGCCATAAAGTGATCTACCATATTTTCAGGACCCATACCTTTTCCCTTATCCCACATTCAACACCAAACAAATTATATTAATAAATATTTTTTATAAGTAATGAATAATCCGTGTGAAGGATATTCCTAATTGAAGTTTCATGATTAAAGTGTTGATTAACATACCGTAAGAATGGTTAGGGAACCAACAAAATGGCTTAATAAGTTGCACCTTATCAAGTTGTCCTTACACCATTATACAGCATCCTCAATTAAACCACACCAATCAAACTCTTTCACATCTGTTTCAACAGTCATATTATTCATAACTTGGCAGAAGCATTTTCCGTTTTTCCTGCTAAACACCATCATGTAGTAGAAAAGAACCAAAAAATCTAACATAAAAAAAGATAAGTCTTCATATCTGCCCTCAACTATCTTTTCAACTATTTCAGATGGTCCTACGTTAACTCCCTTGAACTTCAACAATCTACCAAATCCCATCCTTATAACTGTCTCTTTTTGGGCTTTATTTAATTTCGATATAGCTATGAAAAATAGTTTTGGTGAAGAACGTGTAGGTATCCCAAACCATTTGCGTTAGACGTTAACCCTCTTCTTCATCTCCGTCTTTATCTTTTCCTCAGAAACTCCTTAACATTTAACAATAAACTAAACCATTAACGTCAATTTACTTAATTCATTACAATAACAAGTTACAATATAAAATAAATCCTTCATATTACCCTTCCTATTTTTAGATTTGGTTACCGGTTTTTCCCTTCCAATATATCCTCATCAACTTTGTGCATTTTATCCCTGTCATCACTAAGCGTAGATCATTTTCATGTTTTAATTTCATAAATTTTTATTAAAGTGTTTCATATATATGATATTATAATACTAATATACACATACAAAGGATAAACTATAAACATTTAATTTCAAATATTGTTGGCCTATACGTAACATAGATAAACTATAAACATATGAATGATTATATATAAATTTATTCTAGAATCTACAAAATGGTTTTTTTAGCTAGATTCAATTTTATCCATATCTTTAACCGAACATATCTATTCATCTTCATTTCTGATTTCATCTCCCGTCTCACTTAACACACCTCAATCCTTAACTGCTTCTTAAATCAATGATTATTAACATTCATTTACTATAAACTTAAGGCATATTATAATATAGTTCAAGACTAATTTTGTTTAATATGAAAAATACATAATGTGTAATGCATCCATACTGTGATTATTAATTCTGTCACAAACGTGCTACATAGTTTTTATAGTTGGTGCATATATGTACATTAAGTTTTCCAACAAACACAACTATGTATTCAATATAAATTAAGTTTAGTAGGTTTTCAATATACATGAATCTTATGAATGTAATATTTAAATTAGTAATAAAACACTTACTCAATCTTTGTTGCTTTGTTATAATATCCTCGTTCATTCTGGTATTATCATTCCCGTCATCTGGTATAGTAGCTGCAAAATCTTGTGTCAATTAAATTAACAACTAACAATATCATGAAGACATCTTTAAATTTATGTCAACTCTAATTTAACATTAACGACGTATCATGAAAAGGTAAATAAATCAATAGCCACCAACCAAGTCATCACCTTCTCCATACATTTCACTGTTTTTCTCAGTACATTATCCTCAACAATTTCTGTCATATTTTTTCCTTCATTACACATTGCATACAAATATTAAACATAATTCTTAAACACTTTCAAATGCGGAACATATTTATTATAACTATAAGTTTACATACCTTGATTCCTTTTGCGGTTTTCATTTATCGTTCGAAAGCTCTCCTTCACTTCATTTATTATCTTCATTTTTTCTCTTAAGGTTTTGCGTCCTTAACCACTGCCAAATATTGAAAAAAATTAAAATATCTAATTTCAATTCCTATTTTCAATGTTCACTTAACATACTTTCAAATTATACATTAGATTTAAGCATGAGTAATGTCATGGCACATATATGAACATTTTTATTTTAACACAACAAAAACAATCAACATGTAACACCGGCTATTTATCTATTTTGAAGCCGACGAAAGAAGAAAGAAATAAAGTCCTAAGTCGAGGGACCAAACTCACCAACGAAAGAAAGATGGGTGACTGGGGCTATATAAAGGGACAGGGCAGCCCTTACCCTCTCCCCACACCCACAATTTCAGCCATCAAAGAGGGGAAGAGAGAAAGAAGAGAAAAAGGGAGAAAAGGTTGGTTCAGGTAGATTCAAGCGGGCAAAATCGTCGTGTAGCAAGCCAAACCGAAGCTCTACTTCTCGGTGTCGCTTGTGTGAGTTCTAGGACCCCACTTTTACTTGTTTTCAAATGATTTTTGGGCTGGAAAGAATAGAAAATCCATTTTTATATGTGTATGTGTTTGACCTATTTGGGTGTGTTGCGTGTGATGCGTTAAGAGGTTGTTTCCAGGCTTTTGTGTGCTTGAATGATGTTGTTGTATGCATTCCTAAGGTCTAGGATGGTTGATTTAGGCTTAGAATGGATTGGGAGGAGTTTGGAGGTTGAAGAGGGCAGTTTGTGTTCGGCTGGAACTGCATTCTGCATCAGGTAGGGCTAGGCGACCGACTAGAGACCGAATGGAGGCCATAAGGCCGAATAGGGTGCGATTGGGGTCCATTCGCACCATTGAGGTCCATTTACATGGTTAAAGGTCCAGTCGCATGGAGGTCATGCGATTGAAGGGCCTGTCGCACGGAGGTCATGCGATTGAAGGTCTAGTCGCATAAGTGCTCATCTGCATTAGTCCCATTCGCATGAAGTCCATCCGCATTAGTCCATTCACACGATTCAGTGTTCATTCGCACGAGCGTTCATCCACATTGGTTCATTCGCATGATGTTCAGTCGCATGGAGGCCATGCGATTGAAGGGTGTCCATACGCCTGAATAGGGCTGTTGCACTCGAAGGAAAGTGTTGTTTGACTTCTGACTTTCGGGGGAAAGTGTAGACTTAAGTTTTGACGTAAAGGTTCCCGTAAGAGAATGTAAGATGATGATTGAGGCCTTAGAAAGCATGTTGGGCATGATGTGGATGATGTGGTTGAGTGTTTATGCATGTTATGTATGTATGATGTTGCCCTGTATGATGATGATGACTGTGTATGATATGTTCCTTATTATGATGTATGTTTATCTTTCTTGTGGCTTTACATGCCATTATTGAATGATGAATGAATGAAGGAAAGGCTTGCAAGCACATATATGAGGTGAGCAACCCTGTTGTTGCAACAGACTCGGATAGCGTGCAATCATTGAGATTGCCTATGAGGTGAGAAACCCTATGGTTGCAACAGACTCGGATAGCATGCTATCGTAAAGTTTCCATGTGGTGAGCAACCCTGTTGTTGCAAGAGACTCGGATAGCATGCTATCGTTGAGATTGGCAATGAGGTGAGCAACCCTATGGTTGCAACAGACTCAGATAGCGCGCAATCTTTGGGATTGCTAATGAGGTGAGCGACCCTGTTGTTGCAATAGACTCGGGAGAATGAACGTATACAATGAACGAAAGTTAACGAATGTAATGGAAGATAATAATTATATTATCAATGTGTATGTATATTGCATGGTCACAAATGAATGTGAAGCGGAGTATGATTTGAAAGAAAGTAAAGAACGGTTTTAACGATAGAAAAGTATGTTTTATTATAAAACTAGAACTCACTCAGCATCGCTGACTTTTAGGTGTTTCCAATTGGCAGGTAATAGTTGCTGAGGATGGCACGAGGTAGCTACACAACTCTTTTGGGATGGCATCCATGTTTATAATGTTTTGTGATGTAATGTAACTGGGTTTGTAATCGAATTATGATGTATTATTTTGCAAAGCTTTTATAATGAAATGAGATGTCTATTTTGTCATTTCCACTGCAATGTTTATGGAAATTAAATGTAATTATATGATTTATGTGCGATGAGAATCCAACTGTAAGCGTCCTGGGAACGGGGCCTTACACAACACATAATAATTCCTTCAATTTTATTTTAATAAATTACATTACTAACTAATTAAATTGCATACCTTTCAAATTAGTAAACGGTTCTCGGTGTCGTCAATTTGTATAGGTTCATCAACAGTGTTGGTGAACTTACTAAAACTTGATCGTTTTGCAATTCTTTCACTTTTCATTCTACCTGCAAACAAAAATATTATTGTTAAATATTACAACATTTCACCATATTAATCAAAACAAGATTCTAATATCCACAAACCGTGGTGATTTTAGGAAAATTATACACTGTTCGAATTCCTACACAACCAATTTCAAATGTCAAACGAAGTAGTTATAGTAAAAAATAACTACATTCACAATAATCAAACTAATGTGAACAAAAAATCCTTCATAACTTCATGGTTTTGTTTTATTGAGTTAAAGACACATACACTATCAAACTCATCAACTTTACCCTTCTCATAAAAGTTGAAACATACGTACATGAATCAATACTTTTTAATTAACCATCAACATTTCAACACCATTAATCAAGTAAAATATCAACATCATCGATTTACTAATAATTTTTACCATACCAAACCACTAAAACACTCATTTGTTTATGGTACATATATGAACTAAATTCAATTTTGATGTTTGATAATTACATACTATTATCCGCCCTTTAAACCTTATTTTCCCTTTACAAATGTGCTGAATTTTGCACAAACTAATTACAAACTGAAATCTTACAGGCAACCAAACTTACAATGAACCCAATTGTTTCATTTCAGTGTTTTTTGCGACCTTCAAACATTAAACCTAAATCTAATAGTTATACAATGTAAAGAACACTACTAAAATCTCTTAAGAGTGCTCAATTTCATATCGAATTTTATGTATTTCAAGAACCTATTTCATCACAAAACACATATCACAAAGTGAAGATTACACACCTTCAATGCCTACCGAATGGGGGTTCGTCTTCCTGTCAATACCTTTGAATTAAAGAGAAACTATCTTTTCTTGATGTAACACCCAGTTATTTTTTTAAAGAAAGATATGAAATGAAGAATAAAAGAAGGAAATGCAATTAAACCCAAGTTGAGGGATCAAAAATGTAAAAGAAGGATAAAAGTACAAAAGTTGATGTAAAAGTAGGCATGGCCGCCCACCCTCACTTCACATCACCTTTCACTCCGGTTAGAGAGAGAGAGAGAGATAGAGAGCAGAAACTACGATTTGAAGGAGAAGAAGAATAAGAGGCTGAATTCAAGGTAAGAATTCATGGATTTTTAAGTGTTTGTGTTGGGTTTTGGTCTCGGGTGTATGCTTATGTGCTTGTGTGTGTTCGTGTGTGTGTGTTGTGGGGTTTTAGGTGTTTGAACTCATTCGCATACGGGTTAGAAGGAAGATACGCCCAAAGTTGCACCAGGTGAGTTTCTAGACCCCTGTTTTTACTTGTTTTAAACTCTTTGGGGCTGAAAATGTATTTAAACAATTTTTACAATGTTTATGTATGTATACCCGTATGTGTATTTGTGTGTGTTTACGGGTGGGGTTCGATTTTGGGCTATGTTGTGTATGATGATGTTATGGTTGTGTTTCTAAAGAGTAGGATGTATGATTTAAGCTTAGAACACCATAGATGATGATTAGGAACTGAGTTATGATGTTTAAGTGCGTGACAGTCTACCCAGCGCCCAACAGAAATAACGGCCTAAGTGTTCCCATGCGCCAAAAACTCATGCGCCCAAATAGTACCCATGTGCCTAGAATTAGGCTGGAATTGACTAAGTGTCCAGATGTCCAGGATTCCCACGTGCCTAGACACTCATGCACCTGCATAGTGTCCATGCACCGAACTGCCCAGATTAAACTATGTTGCTCTTGCGCCTCAATTATGCCGAGCGCCTGAGAGTTGCCCATGCGCCTAAGTGTTCCCCAAGCACCTGCATAGTGCCCATGCGTCTAAGGACTTAGAATATTTTCTGATTGTTGGGGAAAAAATGTAATGTAGGCTTTGACTTGGGAGGTTCCAAGAGCTATGTAAGTTGACTTTTTGAAGTCATATGTTGTGATAGGTGATGTATGATGGGATGTAAGATTGGTGATTATGCATGAAGATGTGTGATTGATGATGTTTGATGATTATGTATGATCGTATGATATGTTCCTTATGAAGATGTATGTTTATCCTTCTTATGGCTTTACGTGTCATGTTAATGAATGAATGAAGTATTATGTAACGTAAAGTAAAAGATAATGAAAAAGGAACACGAAGTAAGAATGCATGCATTATTGAATGATGAATGAATGAAGGAAAGGCTTGCAAGCACATATATGAGGTGAGCAACCCTGTTTTTGCAACAGACTCTGATAGCGTGCAATCATTGAGATTGCCTACGAGGTGAGAAACCCTGTGGTTGCAACAGACTCGGATAGCATTCTATCGTGAAGTTGCCATGAGGTGAGCAACCCTATGGTTGCAACAGACTCGGATAGCGTGCAATCGTTGGGATTGCTAATGAGGTGAGCGACTCTGTTATCGCAACAGACTCGGGAGAATGAACGTATAAAATGAATGAAAGTTAACGAATGTAATGGAAGATAATAATTATATTATCATTATGTATGTATGTTGTATGGTCATGAATGAATGTAAAGCGTAGTATGATTTGAAAGAAAGTAAAGAACGGTTTTAACGATTGAAATGTATGTTTTATTATAGAACTAGAACTCATCAGCAACACTGACTTTTATACATTTTTAGTTGGCAGGTAAACATTGCTGAGGATGGCACGAGGGTGAAGCTACTCAGTAGGGGACAGACGGCATCCATTCATACTTGTTATCTCTGTTGTTTTGTAATGCAATTAAAGAATTCATTTGTATTCAATTAAACTATAGTGTATTGCCCAACAACGGTGTTTTTAATGAAATGAATGGCTTTTGTTAAAATAATTCCGCTGCTTAAACTCGTTAATTTATAATGTCTCATGTATTTAGTGTTGTGAATGATCAACGGTGAGGTCTCCGGGAACGGGGTCTTACAAGTTGGTATCAGAGCCAAAGTTTAAGTGAAATGAGTAAATTTTCAAAATAAACCTTAACTTAAACTGAGAATGGGACAGAAAGGGGAATGGGATGTCAATCTGAGTAGTTGCGTGCGATCAGGTATTTTCGTAAAGTTAACCGGTTTTATGTGCCCATGGTATGTGGTTATGTGTTGTATGTTGGTTTAAATACTGATATAGTCACGACAGGTAATGCTTGGGGTATGAAGAGTAAAGTAGGTGCCTAATCATAACTGGCCACTGTAATTAGGGACTTACTATACTTGACATAAACTAAGCTGTTCCCTTGAATGACCGTGTTGGTGGTGTTGATTTATAGTGCGGTTAGAAGATGGCCGGTGGTAGATCTTCAAAAGCCTCTCGTGGTGGAGGTCACAGTGCTGGACTATGACCCAAGAGAGAGAGAGACCCAGGGTTGATAAGGTGGTTCTGAAGAACTTGAGATCCCTCATGCTGAGGGTGGTGACGAGAGCGCCAATCTGAGAGCCTCAGTAAAGGAGGTTGTGGTGGAAGAAGTCCACCAGGTTATGCAGACAATCTTACCTCTGTGGTGACCAAAGTGATAAAGGCGGTACAGGAAGGGGAACAAAAGGAGAGAAACGGGTCTGCAGGAGGACGGAAGCAACCAGAGCCGGAAACAGTTCTCTCTGATGATGAGGAGGATGAAGAAGAAGAGCCTGCGCCGGAGGCGGCACAAGGCTGTAACTATTGGATGTTTATGAGATGAAAGCCCCTTACTTTCGATGGAAACGACACTGCTGTTGCTGCTCACCGGTGGGTGAGGGAAATGGAGGTTGTTCTTGATATCAGTGAGTGCCGTGAAGACCAAAGGTGAAGTTCGTACTCACTCTTTTATGGACTTAGCTTTGTGCTGATGGGACAACATTGTCAAAGCCAAGGGTAGCAGGGCCATGGGAGAATGAGATGGCCTGAACTAAAGAAGTTAGTGATGAGGAATTCTGTCCTCACAGAGAGATGGATAAGGTAGAAAGAGAGTTCTGAACCTGGAGGCGGAACGAGACACACCAGCAGTACACCACAAAATTTAACGAAATGGCTCGTCTGTGCCGGATCAGGTGACACCTCTATCAAAGATCAAGAGTATATTCAAGGTTTGCCACGGATATTCGCAGGCACATGATCGCCGCTGGCAAGACGTTTAGGTCGGCGGTGGATTTGGCGGGGAGACTGTATATGAGAGAACGGTGGTGGTGACGAAAGCGGTTAGGGAAGAGTGGAGGTATACGAAACTGGCATGGGAAGGGGCAGCAAATGTCCTTCTGATCCTCCCGACAATCGCTGATATTCAAACAACTCAATCTCTCTCACCCATCGGTGAGCAGCGCAGCAGTGCGTTTCCACAAAAGTGGGGCTGCATCGTTGAACACGCCCCATAATTACAGCATCGTGCTGCTCCGGCGCAGGCTCTCCGCTTCGTCCTCTTTCATCGAAGAAAAACCGTTTTAGTCTCGAGTCATCTCGTTGGACAAAAGAACAATGAGCCTGATCAGAGAAACCTCTAAGTCCCAAGACATCACAAAGCTGAAGAAGAAACCTGACAGCTGTTCTACAAAGCTGAAGAATACAATGCTGAAGTACGTCTGAAGTACTGAAGACAAAGACTGAAGATCAACAGCTGAAAGACAAGTCTGATGCTCAAGTACTGAAGACATCAGCTGATGTTAACAGCTGATGACAACAGCTGAAGAGGGCTTCTTCAGTTGTTGTGATAGTTTTTCTTCTTCAGTAGTTTTCTTTTCTTTCAGTAGTTTGTTTATTTTTCTTTTCAGTACTTGTAAACAACTGAAGAGGTTGTCTTCAGTTGTTGTAGTTTCAGTAGTTTTATGTTTTTCAGTAGTTGTAAATGAGATGTTTAACACTTAGGAACATTTGTAAGAAGATGTCAGTTGTTGACATCTTCAGTAGTTGTTAAACATCAGTAGTTATAAAACGGTTACATGTCACTTTCAGGTGACATCAGCCTACGTCATTCTTTCCTTATAAGGAAAGATGACTCACCTGTAATCGTGCCTTTGAGGCCGACAATCTTAATGCAATATTCCTTTTGTCGGATATTTCTCTCTCTATAACAAAATTCTTTTATCGTTTTATATCAATGTTCTTGTTTGAATTTGTCTAATTCTGAGCTATTCCGCTGCTATCTGTTCAATCGATTAAACCAAGGGCTGAGATCCTAACAAATGGTATCAGAGCAGGTTAATCATTGATCGATCTAACAATTGATCATTGAAACTGTTCAATCGCTCTAAGTTTAATCGAATTAGCAAATTCGCAAGGATCTGTTATAGAGATGAGAGTGTATCGCTTCTGGCCGTTTTATTTGAGGTTCTGTGTGGTTTGAGCTAAATTTATTGTGATTTTACTTGAATCTGTCTGATTTTCACAATGACTACTTCTTCTAATGATCCTTTCAATACTGGATCCTCTACCAAGCCTCCGATCTTGGTGAGGAATGAGTATAACATTTGGCAGAGAAGATTGCTCCATCACCTGTCTGTCAATAGCTCAGGTTGTTGGACATCTGTGGTACATGGACCACATAAGCCAATGGTGAATGATCCGGAAACAAACCAGTTGGTTCCAAAGAAGAAGGAGCAATACTCCGATGAGGACAAGAAGTTGTTTGAAATCGATGCAAAAGCCCATGGAATTTTGGCTATGGCTATTCCTAATGAGATTTACTCTGGGCTTCTGCATTGTGAGTCTGCTCATGACCTCTGGAATGCCATCAAAGAACAATTTGGTGGTACTGATGAGGTTTTAGCAAACAAAGGGAAATCCTCGCCCAACAATATGAGACTTTCTCTCATAGAAAGGGTGAGACTCTGACTCAACAATTTGAGCGGTTTTCATGTTTAATCTCTGAATTGAAAATGGTTAAACATGAATATACCAGGAGTCAGATGAACCATAGATTTTTAAGATCACTGCCTGAGAGATGGAACACATATACCATTGTTCTACGCTCAAATGCTGATGTTGATCGCCTATCTCTCACCCAACTTCATGGGAAACTGCTTACATTCGAGAGAGAGATAGAGCAGAAAAGGAAATTGGTTTCATCTGGCAAGCTCACTGAGGATTTTGTCCAAGGGAACACTGCCCTGATTGGACATCAAGAGTCAGAATATGCGTCATCTGAAAGCCAGTATGATGAGCATATTGATTTCTCTACAAACACTTCTGAGCCTGCCTTTGTGAGTGTTGATAGTTATTTGCTGGTGGTAGTAATAGTGACAATCTATGTTTCATCATGGATGATCTCAAGGGGATTGCTGATGATGACTTAGAAGAGATGGATATTTTGAGCCAAATGGCCTTGATAAATATCAGATCTCAGAAGTTCTACAAAAGAACTGGAAGGAAATTCCCAGGACTCTCTGGCAAAACCAAAGTTGGTTTTGACAAGAGTAAGTTGAAGTGCCATAAATGCCACAGGCTTGGGCACTTTGCAAGAGAATGTAGATCATCTGGATCTAACTCTCCTGCACCCTTTGTGACTTTCCCTGGCAATAGTCAACAAAACAGAGGGCAACAACCTGTCAATTCTGGTTATCATCATCAACCACAATCTCCTGCATATTTTGTTCCACAGGGGCCAATGCCATATCCATACCCCTGCTATTACATGCCACAACCAGGCCAGGTTCAAGCACCCACTGCTCAGCAACCACATGCACTCCCTGAGCCTCAACCATCCCAATCTCATCAACCTAATCAACTTCAACAACACAGCTTCTTCACACCAGGAGTTGTTGACTGGAGCAGTTTACCAGATGATGTGTCTGGTAATGAACAACTGTTCTCAGGTGCTGGTCAACATGGTGGTGAGCATCCTTTTGGAAATCTAGCTCTCATGGCTTTGGAATCCTCTGATGGATCATCCTCAAATACCTCTTCAACACAGGTATCACAGGTATCCTCTGAGGCTAAGGCCAAATTATGTTCTGAAACTTGCATAGCAGCATTTGCCTCTATTAGAGAAGCAAATGTGGCTTTAATCAATAAAAATGTAGAGCTAGAACAAACAATTTCCAAAAATAAAGCTGAGTTTGAGTCTGTGCTAAAAGAGAAAACTGATGAGATTTACAAATTAAAATGCCAAATTTCTGATGATAAGGCTAGGGAGGATGTACTCTTAGAGAAGTACAAAGACCTCAAAGATACTCTTGCTGTCACCCAGGTAGAGTGTGATCGATGGGTACAATCTTGCAAGGGCTTTGAAATGCTTCTTAGTAAGCAAACAGCTTCCAATGTGAAGTTTGGAATTGGTTATAATCACACTGCTCCTCCTACAGTTTTTGCTTCAAGAGCAGGAGCGGATTCTGATGGAGAAAGTAATGACCAATCCACCTCATCATGTGATTCACTACTTGATAAAGCACCATCAGTAGTTGAAGTCAGTAGTAATCCCTCTGTGAACCTATCAGCTGATATTGATGGTTCAACTGCTGACACTCACATGATCAATGAGTTGATCAACCCAAGTGTTATCCCTAGAAGTACTGAGGGTACTGGAGAGCAGGGGATAACATCTGGAGTTCAAATCCTAATGACTGACAGCACTGAAGAGAAGAAAACTGTCAGTAGGAAGGATTTGAAGCCTACTAAGGAAGTTGACAAGAAGGCAAAAAGTGCTTCTAAACTGCTGAAGAGCAAGTCTTCAGTAGTTTCATCTTCTTTAGTTGATGATCAACAGAAGATGAAGAAGAAACCATGTGAAATATGTGGTCTATTCAATCATCTCACAGATGATTGTTGGTACAAAAAGGGATCCAAACTCAAACAAAAAGAGAAAATTAAAGAAAATTTGGCTAAAATGAAAACTGAGTTTGAGTCCAAGTTTGTACCAGCAGCATCAAATCCTGTTACTCCTATGACCAAAAAGAAATCTAAAAAGAAGGAGTGCAACAGGCAATAGCTGAGGTTGCTCAAAAGAAGATGGTGCAACACAAGAACTCATCATCAAACACCAATACCAATGTGTCTGAAGAGCTGAAAGCTCTCTCCCAGAATCAGACACAGCTGGTAATGATGGTTCAACATCTGTTGGGAAGAGTTAACCAACTTGATGGCCCTGTGTTGAAACCCCAGAAAAGGAGATCCAAGCCGAAGGATTCCTCTTACACCATCTCCTTCACCTCAAGCTATTGTGTCCAATAAACCTGTTAGTTTACCATCTGTTGATGAGACCAGGCCCAAAACCAAAAAGGTTTGGGTCTCCAAAACTAACTGATTGTTTATTTATGCAGGTTTCTTCAACATGCCAAAGTAGCATCTGGTATGTAGACAGTGGGGGATCTATGCATATGACTGGGAACAACTCACTTCTTAATGACTACTCTCCAGGAAGGAAGGGATTTGTTTCCTTTGGCAATGATGCAAGAGGTTACATCATCGGGAAGGGCTTTGTTTCCAATGGGGAAATAAAGTTTGATGATGTCAACCATGTGGAAAATCTCAAGTATAATCTTTTGAGTGTCAGTCAATTGTGTGACAAAGGCCATGTTGCCCTTTTCACAAGCCAGAACTGCAGGATTCTGTCATCCAAAGTTCTGAGTTTGATTGACAAGGTATTGGATGCTCACACTCTCCTGAAGGCCAACAGGACAGGAAGAGTGTATGCCTTAGATCTTTCCAAGAAAATTGATCTCAAAGGCCATCCTTGCCTATTTTCCAAGGCCTCTCCTCAAGAATCTAATCTATGGCATAGAAGGCTGGGACATGTTAATTTCAAGAACATGAATCAGCTGATACACCATAGTTTAGTAAGGGGAATGCCTATGAAGGAGTTCAAGTGTGAAAACAACTGCACTGCTTGTTTGAAAGGAAAACAGCACAAGGTTTCATTTCCACCTATTGAAGAACCAAAGTCCACTGCCTGCTTACAACTTCTTCACATGGATCTCTTTGGTCCTGTGAGAGTGATGAGCATGGCACAGAAAAAATACTGTCTGGTAATTGTGGATGATTACTCCAGATTTGTATGGACTTTCTTTCTACATTCAAAGGATGAAGCTGCACAGAAGATCATAAACTTTGTGTTGTATGCTGAGAAGCAGTATTCCCTCTCAGTCAAGTGTATTAGAAGTGATAATGGAACAGAATTCAGGAACAATACACTTGATGAATTCTACCTTTCCAAGGGATAAAGAGACAGTTTAGTATTCCAAGAACTCCTGAACAGAATGGAGTTGTGGAGAGAAAGAACAGGACCCTCATTGAAGCTGCAAGGTCTATGTTGGCTGATTCTGGACTGCCATTGACCTTTTGGGCTGAAGCTGTCAACACAGCATGCTATGTGCAGAATAGAGTGCTAATAAATCAGAGGTTGATGAAGACTCCATATGAAGTTCTACATCATTTGGCCCCTCTCATTTCATTTTTAGAGCATTTGGGTGTCCCTGTTTCATTCTCAACACAAAGGATCAGCTCCAGAAATTTGATCCTAAGGTGGATGCAGGGTACTTTGTTGGTTATTCATCAACTTGCAAGGCATACAGAGTCTTCAACTGCAGAACAAAGATGGTTGAAGAGACTTTACATGTCAAGTTCAATGAATCTCCAAAGGACAAGATTCCACAAAGCCCTGTGGAGCTCTTTGATTTGGACATACTGCAATATGTTCCTTATCAATCTCCTGCTGTTGCTCCTGTCAACAGTTCACCACCTGGTGTTACTACTGAAGATGATGATGATAGTAGTAATCACCTCTTCAGGTTTAGTGATCAACTGCCTGAGTCCTCTAAACCTGATGCTCCTGTAGCTCCAGCCGCACCATCCACAACAAATGCTGATGAGATTTCTGCATCCTCAACTTCATTTGAGTTGCCACCATCTTCATGGTTTCAAGAATCTGCATCAACATCTGCTGCTGCTGAAGACCCTACAAACACTTGCACAGATTTGATTGTTTACCAAGAGCTGAAAAATCACCCAATATCTCAAATCCTTGGTGATATCAATGCTGGTGTCTCAACCAGAAGCCAGTTGTCCAATTTCTGCTTCTATGCTCTCTTCATCAGTCAGCTAGAGCCGAAGAACTATCATGTTGCTTTGAGGGACAATGGATGGGTTGAAGCCATGCAGCTTGAGCTTCTTCAGTTCAAGAAACAGCAAGTGTGGGAGCTTGTTCCTCTACCCCCAGGTAAGTGTGCAATAGGCACTAAATGGGTGTTTAGGAATAAAACTGATGAAAATGGGCTAATTGTTAAGAACAAGGCCAGACTGGTTGTGCAGGGGTTTGCACAAGAAGAAGGTATTGATTATGATGAAACCTTTGCCCCTGTAGCCAGACTGGAGGCAATTAGATTGTTTTTAGCCTATGCTGCACTCCACAATCTTAAAGTTTTCCAAATGGATGTCAAAAGTGCTTTTCTATATGGTACAATAAAAGAAGAAGTTTATGTGTGTCAACCACCAGGCTTTGAGGATAATAAGCACCCAGAATGGGTATATAAGCTTGATAAAGCTCTTATGGGTTGAAACAAGCACCTAGAGCTTGGTATGAGACCTTATCAAACTTTCTTCTACAGAATAATTTCACTAGAGGCTCCATAGATAAAACTTTATTTATTAAGAAGGTGGATCAGCATAAGCTACTTGTTCAAATTTATGTTGATGATATTATATTTGCATCCTCTGATCCCCAATTGTGTGAGGATTTCCAAACCTTAATGCAACAGAAGTTTGAAATGAGTGCAATGGGAGAATTACAGTTCTTTCTAGGTTTGCAAATCAAACAAAAAGCTGATGGAATTTTCATTCATCAGTCTAAATACACAAAAGATCTTTTGAATAAGTTTGATTTACAAAACTGTAAATCTGTTCTACTCCCATGTGCAACACCACACAATTGGATGTTGATCAGAAAGGTAAAGGTGTTGATGAAACCCTTTACAGATGTATGATTGGTTCCTTGATGTATTTAACAGCTTCTAGACCAGATATTATGTTTGCTACATGTGTTTGTGCTAGATTTCAGGCTGCACCTAAGGAGTCTCATCTGATTGCAGTCAAGAGGATCTTTAGATATCTGCAAGGCACACAATCTCTAGGCTTATGGTATTCCACTGGACATTCTTGCAAATTAGTTGCTTTCTCTGATAGTGACTATGCAGGATGTAAGTTGACCAGGAAATCAACTTCTGGTGGATGCCAATTCCTAGGCAACTGTTTGATTTCTTGGCAGAGTAAGAAACAAACATCTGTTGCTACATCCACTGCTGAAGCCGAGTACATTGCTGCTGCAAGTTGTACATCCCAAATACTCTGGCTTCAGAATCAACTTTTGGATTATGGCATTACAGAGACTAAGACTCCATTATTAATGGATAGTGCTTCAGCTCTTTGCATTGTCAAAAATCCTGTCCAGCACTCTAGGACCAAACATATAGAAATTAGACATCATTTTATAAGAGATTGTTTTGAAAAGGGTCTAATTAATCCTATGTTTGTGCCTAGTGCTGATGAGCTTGCAGACATTTTTACTAAGCCTTTGGATAGTTCAACTTTCCACAACCTGGTGTTAAGGCTTGGTATGCTGCAGCTAGAATAAGTGACAACTACTGATGATCTCAGTAATTACTGATGATCATTGGTAACCATGTCACATATAAGTACTGATGAGTTATTTTACCCTCAGTAGTTTTTATAACTACTGAAGGCTAAATGCTTTAAGTACTGTACTTATCTGTTCTACACTACTGATGTAGTTACAACTACTGAAATCAGTAGAAACAGATAAGTACTGATGTCCTATGAAACAACTGAAAACAGCTAAAAGCTGATGAGTAAGTGTTGAGGACAGTATGAAACAGCTGAAAGGCTATGAATTGACGACAACTACTGATGAGTACTCTCTCTTCAGTAGTTCACAAACTGCTGTTTCTTTATAAACAACTGAAGCAATACCATGTCTTCAGTAGTTTCACAACTACTGATGACTAACACCAAGTCTTCAGTTGTTTACAACAACTGATGGCAAAACCACGGTCTTCAGTAGTTTCACAACTACTGATGACTAATACCAAGTCCTCAGTTGTTTCAACATCTGAAGTCCAACTTGTCTTCAGTAGTTTTTAAAACTACTGATGCCTAAATCAGAGACTTCAGTTGTTTCAACGTCTGATAGTAAACACCATGTCTTCAGTTGTTTATAACTGCTGACCACACCAATACCATCAGTCGTTTCAAACGTGAAAGTTAATACCACGTCATCAGTAGCTTCAAATACTGATGACTAACACCAAAACCTTCAGTCGTTTCATAACCCGTACCCTATATATACCTGATCCCTCTTTCAGAGTTTTTCATTCTTTCACGACCTAACTTTTCAAAAGCTCTGAAAACCTTTCACCTTCATTAATGGCGACCATGCAACTCAAACCTCGACACAACTGTGTCGCGTACCTTACAAAATCGCCCTTCTGGACCAAATTTGAAAATGCTATAGATCTTATGGTCCAATCCCCACTAAAAACGGCTTTCCTTTTAAATCCAATCATTTATGCCGATTCGCTACGTCAGTTCTGGATGAATGCGACCGTTAATGGAGAATCTATCCATTCATCTATCAACTCGCATAAGGTGGTCATCTCTACTGCTACCATCCGCCAAATATTACTGTTAGATGATGCTGCCTACCCTGTTGGATATCCTAAGCGCCAACTTGATCTTTCCTTTGGACAACATGGATATCAGGGTGATCTTAGTGCTTCAACAATCCTGAAGAAACATTTTCCAGATGCTGAACGATTATTATTTCATATGGTAAATGTTTGCCTGGCTCCGAAGACTTCCTCTTGGGATCAACTGTCTTCCAGATGGCAACAGGTATTGTTCTCTATCCTTGAACAAGAACCACTAAACTTTTCTGAAATAATTTTTCTTGAACTCAAGGATATGGCCACAAAACCACTTTCTAACCGTTGGATACTATATCCTCGGTTATAATGGCCATAATAGAGAATCAGCTTTCTGCTGAGGGACTAGTTGGTCTGGGAGTCCCTGCTTTGGCTGTATTGCCGGAGGTATACTCCCGACACAACACTGACCAAACTCTCAAACAGGCTGCCAAGCTGCGCAAACCCACGCAGCTGGAACCCACAGCCTCCACCTCCAAATCCAAAGTCCCCTCCAAACCCACAAAGAAGAAGCCTAAGAAAGCTACTCAGGGAATTGAGTCCCCTGTGGATGCTCCTGCTGCACCAACGCAGGTTATCTCTGCTGGAAATAACCCCCCAGTAGAGACTGTGACTCCACCAACTGAAGCCGCTCAGGTTTCCTCTCAAAAGGAACCTGAAGCAACCACTCAAAGGGAAGCCACAATGCTGGGATCCTCCTCACTTGAGGGGATTACCATTGAAGAGCACCACCTGTCCCGGGTGCACACTGCTTCCACACCCTCTCCTGATGCAACCGCCCCTCAAAGCCCTACTATCATTGTTGCAAAAGTGCTGACGCAGTTGCATTCCTCACCCCCCACCCAGACACCAATTACTACTGGGATAACCTCAACACCTGAGGGGGAGGATCACAATGCTTCTGTCAACCCACAGCACAGGGGTTATCATGTTCCATCTTCTAGTGTAGATAAGGAGGTGCGAACTTCTGGTGAGGCTGCCACTGCTCTGACTCAGCAAATGACCAGGATGCAGTTGGTAACATCTCTAAGTCCTCACCAGTGGCAACAGCTGATGAAGGACATAGTCCTGAGGCTGGAAGTCCCCAGAACCGAGAACAAGGGGCACATGCTACAATTGATCTACACTCAAGGCATGTTCATTCTGACTGTCAGGAGGTCAGGTGATTCAGTCAAACTGATGATGACCTGAGCTTCTTCTATGATGTAGTTGCTCAAAACACCATTCTAGAGGATGAGGTTAGCAGACTCAAAGAGCTGCTGGCCAAGATGTCTCAGGATGCAAGTCCATCTGCCACCACAATACACCCACAGATGGCACCTTCTTCTGAAGGTCCCCTACACACTGAGCCAGTATATACTTCCAAGCCACCAGCCTCTGCTTTCGGCACTGATTCTCAGGAACAGAACCATCCTGATCAATCAGTTGCTACCCTTCAAAATTCCCTACCTCTCATCACTCCCATGATCACAGATATAGTGATCAAAGCCATTGATGAGAGGCTTCCCAATAATACAACCCTTGGTGGAGGAGTTGGTGACTAAATCTCTTTCTACTGCTCAAACCCTTGCATCCAATGCACCAAAAAGAGGGGAGAGTCAGTAGTTAAAGGAAAAAGGAAGAGGATAGATGGGGAGAAGGCGAAAGAATCTGAGGTTGTAAATGAGAAGGAGAAGGAGAGTGTGAAGGGAGCTGAAGTGAATGAAAGTCAAAAAGACTTTCATGTCACATATCAAAAGAGAAAAGGAGAGTCTGAGAAGGAGAAGGAGCTGAAGGATATGGTGAAAGAAGCTGACGCCAACCATAACCGTTCAATGGATAAAATCATTGAGCAGTTGTATAGGCAGGGTTTTGACATCAAACAACTAGACTCCGAGATCAGAAGGATGGAAACAGAGGAGATCAATTCCAGATGGGCTAGCTATGATGCCTTAGAAAGAGAAAGGCTGGAGATAATGATCAGATTTATAGCTAAATACTTGGGAAGATCTCTAATGGAAATAAGGGCCTGGACCAGGGACAACATCTTGGCAATAACCACCAAGATTTGTTCGTCTGAAGAATACTCCAAAGGTTTAGTGATTGAGGTATTGAATGAAGCTGGGGTTGGGAATCGAAAAGAACTGACAAAATTTACCAAAGCCTCCCTTACAGCCAAAATGCTAAAACAGTCTGAAAAGCCTCAATCCTCAAAATCACTATCTCCACAACCCACTAAAACAACTCCTTTACCCTCTAAACCAACCATCCAACCCACAAAACCAAATCCTTTACCTCAAAAACCCATTGCCAGTGATGTACCTAGCCAAAAGAAAAGAAAGGTACTGAGGCCTGATGAAGATGAAGAGGAGGATGAAGACAGACTGCCACTCTCTGCAGTCATTACTTTGCCTAAGGCTAAACCAATGTCCATCACTCCTGCTTCTCAAATGCATGATGTAATGATAAAGATTGAAGAGGAACAGATGCAAAAACATGATGAGGAAATGCTGAAAAGCATTGACAAAGCATATGCTACATCCTCTTCAATGATCAGCATGAAGAAAGAAGTATTAAGATTGTACACCCTTGCTAATACCTTTCAATACCAAAGGGAAAGAGTAAGGATATGGCCTGATCCTAGGGTGGCACACCGGATTGTCAAGAAAGAAATTCCTTCAAGATACAAGGGCCAAGTGAAGAGAGTTGTCGACGAAGACATCACTGTGGTGCTTGTAGTGTCCCCTTGGGAAATTGTTGAAGAGTTCAAGAAAGCCTATGAAGCCAAACAACCACCTCAAAAGATGTTAGAGAACAAAATTATAAAGAAGGGATTGGTTTACAAACGACTTGAAAACTTCAAACAAGAAGAGCTCAACCTGCTCTTAGAAGGAACTCATCCAGATGAGTTTGCTTATAGACAAATAACCACGGTTGAGCTCAAAAATGGAAAACAGGCCAAGTACATATCTGAAGTGTATGGCCGAGAAGGATTATTTGATGGTGTGCCCGAGGTGCTGACAATGGATGAGCAAATCATGTTTTTAAGGGCTTACACCAGGGAATCATATAGGCTGATACACGGGAAGTAGATCTCATGGTTGGGGCAACAGCTCGGTGTCCAAGTCCCCAATACAGAGCTCCCAACCATATCATGCCAAACAGATCATCAGAGACTTCTTCCCAGGCCGGTGCTGAAAAAGGGTCACTTCTCATCTGATCAAGAGGATTAAGAGACCAATCTATCTGCCAAAATAAGTGGGACTCGTCAATAACTTAGAGGTTTTGGCTGCATTGGTTCAGGGGGAGTGTTGGACCAAAAGAACCAATGAGCCTGATCAGAGAAACCTCTAAGTCCCACAAGACATCACAACAGCTGAAGAAGACCTGATCAGCTGTTCTACAAAGTCTGAAGAATACAACTGCTGAAGTACGTCTGAAGTACTGAAGACAAAGACTGAAGATCAACAGCTGAAAGACAAAGTCTGATGCTCAAGTACTGAAGACATCAGCTGATGTTAACAGCTGATGACAACAGCTGAAGAGGGCTTCTTCAGTTGTTGTGATGTTTTTCTTCTTCAGTAGTTTTCTTTTCCTTTCAGTAGTTTGTTTATTTTTCTTTTCAGTACTTGTAAACAACTGAAGAGGTTGTTCTTCAGTTGTTGTAGTTTCAGTAGTTTTATGTTTTTCAGTAGTTGTAAATGAGATGTTTAACACTTAGGAACATTTGTAAGAAGATGTCAGTTGTTGACATCTTCAGTAGTTGTTAAACATCAGTAGTTATAAAACGGTTACATGTCACTTTCAGGTGACATCAGCCTACGTCATTCTTTCCTTTATAAGGAAAGATGACTCACCTGTAATCGTGCCTTTGAGGCCGACAATCTTAATGCAATATTCCTTTTGTCGGATATTTCTCTCTCTATAACAAAATTCTTTTATCGTTTTATATCAATTGTTCTTGTTTGAATTTGTCTAATTCTGAGCTATTCCGCTGCTATATCTGTTCAATCGATTAAACCAAGGGCTGAGATCCTAACAGTATCCTCTCGTCCGAAGACCTCCCCCTTCCTGTCTCTCCTCATCTCTAACAGCCTTCATAACTTCAGTCACCACAGAAGGTAGGATCGTCTGCAGAACCTCATGACTTCCTCCATGAACTAACTCTTATCATCGAGGCTCTTAATTAGCGGTCTCATCAGCGCCTCCTATGAGGGGTCTCAGGTTCCTAATGGGCACTCCTTCAACCTATACCTTCCTCTTGTGACCATGGCTCAGCCCAAATCCACACGCGTCCACTCGTGAAGCTTTCGAAGATTCTACCGCAACATCTTACAACAAACTTAAGATTCAAACACTGCGCAGTCTAAGGTAATAACTCAGTTTATGTCAAGTATAGTAAGCCCTAATACAGTGGCCAGTTGTGAGTAGCCACTTACTTTACTTTCAACCCCAAGAATTTCCTATCCCGACTACATCAGTATCTAAATCTAATATAAGAACACAAGCCATATAACATGCGCACATAATGCTGTTAACATTAACTTACATAAAACGTTTACATAAAACCTTTACCTGCAGGCACGTAGCTACTAGGACTGGCATCGTTTTTCCTTGTAGTCTCATTCTCAGTTTAAGATTAGGTTTTTTCATAATTGTACACAATTCACTTAAAATTTTGCTCTGATACCAACTTGTAAGGCCCCGTTCCCGGGCACCTTACAGCTAGTGGTTCATCGCACATAAAACATTAGAAAAATACATTAATTTTGCAATGGAATTTAAAACTTTCATTTATAACTAAAACATGTCATTTACAACATTAGTTTTCATCTCAAAATACATGACATGTCAAAATACGGATGCCATCCTCAAAATGCTCCTAGTAGCTTATGCATCCATGCCTGCAACTCCTCAGCATCAACATGTACCTGCCAACTATCATGCATACAAAAGTTAGCGACGCTGAGTGAGTTCTCTGTAAAAACCGTTCTCTACTTTCTTTCAAAACATACTATACTTTACATCATTCATGATCATGCATCATACGTACATACAGATAATATCATTATTATCTTCCATTACGTTCATTAACCTTGTTCATTCAACGCATAATAGTATCGCTCATTTCACTTTCTAGATCCGGTCAGACTTTAGCCTCTTCGTGGCACTCAACCACGATTACTAAGGTTGAATGACAGGGATCCTGTTCACTATATTATTACGATAGTTCATTTACGTTCATTCATATGTTCATTCTTTACATCGTTATTTTTCACTTTACTCGAGATCCGGTCAGACTTTACCCTCTTCATGGCACTCAGCCACGATTACTGAGATCGAATGACAAGGATCCGTATCGCACATTACATACTTTTATTATCATTCATTTCTCATCTAGATCCTGTCAAGCTTTACTCTCCTCATGGCACTCAGCCATGATTACTGAGGTCGAATGACAAGGATCCCGTTCATTCATTATCGCACCTTCGCATCATCGTGCTCGAAGTACATATCGCACGGATCACACACATAAGGAAGCCAGAATCACATGTTATCTCATGGGTTAGCCAAGATCGCACGCTTTAAAACAACATGTGGCAGCCAAAATCGCACGTACCCTTATGCCATCCATTACACATATCGCTCAATCGCCATCGGAGTGGTCATGAAGACCGACTCCCCCTGTGTGTGAGAACTCTCAGGGTTAGCCAGAATGCATGCCATCCCATGGGTTAGCCAAGATCAGACGCTATAAAAACCACATGAGGCAGCCAAAATCGCACGCTACATAGCACACAGTAAATACCACATCGCACGTATCGGAGCAGTTACCAAAACTGAACTCCCACTGTGTCTATGTCCCCTTATGAGTAAGCCAAGATCGCATGCTATGATACACACACAGTTGAGCTAACGACCCTCAGTGAGTCGTGAACCTCCTTCTTTCTTTCGCAAGCCATCCCTTCTCTCATTCATTCGTTTATGCTCGCATTCATTCATTATGTTCATCTTTTCATTATCTTCCACTTTACATTACATAATACTTTAATTACATTCATTAACGTTCAACGCAAAGCCAAGGGAAGACATACGTATATAATAAGGAAACAACATATAAACATAAACACACATCATCACCATACAAGCAACACCATACATGCATAACACACACATCAAACATAGCCATATCATCATAACCAGGCTTATCTCCCCATTTTACCCCTTAAAAACCACTTAGAAAACCTCAAGTCCAAAGTGGGCGCATGGGTCCTTCCAGGCGCATGAGCATAAAAATTCTAAGTATGAACTAGTCTGGGCGCATGGGCACTATTTAGGCATTTCTGCCCTGTTCAGGCGCATCACCAACACTTAGTCTTTTCAAGCACTTTGGCGCATGGGCACTGCTTAGGCGCATGGCCAATACTTAGTCGTTTCTTTCTCTGGGACGCATGGGCACTATTTAGGCGCATGGTCCACACTTAGCCTTTTCATCACTTGGGTGCATGGGCACTATTTAGGCGCATGGCCAACACTTGGGCGCATGGCCAACCCTTAGGCGTCTCGCCACTCATGCTGGATGCATGAACAACTGTTTGGGCGCATGAGCCACCTCTGGGCGCATGGTCTACTGTTCATGTTCATTAGAACATTCTGAAATCTTTTCTATGCTACCAGTTTCACCCGATTATCATTCTAAGCATACCGAAACATAGATCTAACATACTAAGGCCGTCTAAGCATGTTATACATCATCTCTAACCCATAATCCAACTCTAAAACATACATACATATATACAACATTCGGACATAAAGCTGTAAATCCACGATTTTACTTGAAAACATCACTTGGTATGCATAATAGCCCCAAATCAGTTAAAAATCAGTAAAAAGGGGGTTCTAGAAACTCACCTTGAGAAGCTTTTGAGCAACACACTTCCTGTTCGAGTCCCACCTTCGATTCAGCTCTTGAATCCCGAAAACAAACTCTAAACAACCAAAACCTCGGTCAAGAACTCGAAACCCAGCTGAAACCGAGCTCAAACAAGAGAAGAATTACCTTTTTCAGCTTCTTCTTCCTCTTTCTCTCTCTAAAATCGGGCTCTCTCTCTCTTCTTCTTCCGAGATCAAGCAGCTTTCTGCTTTGATATGGGCGACCATGCCCTTTAAAATCTTAAAATAATAAGATTTATACTTTGTACACTTTATCCCCTTCCATTTGTGCACAATTTCCATTCCTCCCACTTACTTTTCTGTAAGGCCCCGTTCCCGGAACGCTTATAGCTGGTGATTCATCACACGTAAAACATATACTTTACATTTATTCATCAAAACATTGCAGCTGAAAAACATAAAAAAAAATGGCATTTCGTTTCATTCTAAAAACTTTGGCAAAATAATGCATCGTTTGTTGGTTACAAAATTACATTGCTGTATTACATCACAAAAGCCTTAATTAAATGGATGCCATCCAAAAGAGCTAAGTAGCCGCCTCGTGCCATCCTCAGCAACGTTTACCTGCCAACTGAAAACGTATAAAAGTCAGCGTTGCTGAGTGAGTTCTAGTTTTATAATAAAACATACATAAAATCGTTATTTATTTCTTACAGAGTCCATACTATACGCTTCATACGTTCGTGATCATACATCATACATACATACAGATAACATCGTTATTATCGTTCATTACGTTCGTTAACCTTCGTTCATTCATTACATCTTGTGACATGTACAATACCCCGAACATTGTGCATGAAGCTGGTTACTGGCCCGAGTTCTATGATAGACCCCGAACATTATGCCCGAAGCTGACTCCAATACTTGAGGCAAGTACATTCACCGTTCATGTTTTCGTTTCATTTCGGATCAATGCCATATGCTATACCCCGAACATTATGCACGAAGCTGGTTACTGGGCCTGAGGTCTTTCATAGACCCCGAACATTATGCACGAAGCTGACTACAGTACCTGGGGCAAGCGGCAAGGATCCCATTCGTGTGGTCAATCACAACGATTGGACCCGAGTGTGCATTCTTATGGGGTAGCTACCCGCACACAGTTGAGCTAACACCCTTCATTGGGTGTGAACCTCCATACATTTGCTTGCAAGACTTTTTACGTTCATTCATTCGTTAATGCATGCATTCATTCATCATGTTCCTCTTTCATTATCTTTCACTTTACGTTACATAATACTTTCGGTTCGTTCATTAACATGACACGTAAAGCCATGGAAAGATAAACATTCATCATCATAGGAACATAACATAACATACCATACATACATCATCACAGGGCATCATACATACATAACATACATCATGCACAATCATGCAACATCATCATCATCATCATCATCATCATCATCAATAACATGCCCATCATACTATCTATGACCCCAAAAGTCAACTTATAGTCCCCTGGGGATTTCCCAAGTCAAAGCCTACTTTACACATTTTCCCCAAAAAGCAGAAAAATATTCTAAGTCCTAGGCGCATGGGCACTATGCAAGCGCACGGACACTATTCAGGCGCATGGGGAACACTTGGGCGCATGGGCCACTTTCAGGCGCTTGGGGACTTCTGGACGTCTAAACACTTAGTAAATTCCAGCCCATTCTAGGCGTATGGGTACTATTTAGACACATGAACACTTAGGCGCATGGGCCATTTGGGCGCATGGGCACTATTGGGCCGCATGGCCTTACCCTTAGTCATCCGACTAACATTTCTAGGCGCATGAGCCACTGTTCAGGTGCATGAGCTGAACTTAAACATTTCTAAGGTAAATTTTGGGCGCATGAGCTACTGTTTAGGCGCATGACTTACACTTAATTCTTTCTAGGCGCATGAGCGTTCTGTAAACATGTTTCTAGGATATTTTCAATCCTAATCATTGAATCCATCTGTTCTAAGCATAATGTGGCTATTCTAAACATGAGTAGCCTATAAACCATCCAGAGCTAACATCTAACATACACATTTTACATACGGGTAATCACATAAACTTTGTAAAATCATTTTTATACATTTTCAGCCCCCAAAGATAGTTTAAAACATGTAAAAACCAGGGTCTAGAACTCACCTGGTGCAACTTGAGTGTTCTTCTTTTTAACCCGCTTGAAAAGAGTTCAAAACACCTAGAAACAACACCAAAAACACACACACCCGAGCACAAACACAACCCATAAGCATACAAACACATAACCCGGTTAAAACCCGTCATAAACACATAAAAACCACGAATTCTTACCTTGAATTCGACCTCTTCTGCTCTTCTTCTTCAAAACCGAGTTCTGCTCTTCTTCCCTTGTTTCTCTCTCTAAAATGACCGAGAATTGGGTGTAGAAAAGGTGATGGGCGGCCATGCCACCTTTGTCACCAAGTTTTCTAAAGTTTCGTCCTTTTGGACCCTTTTGGTCCCTCCACTTGGACCTTATAGCTTTTCTTTCTTTTATTCTTAATTTTCTTTTCTTTTAGAAAAATAACCGAGTGCTACAAGTCCACCCCCATTATGTAGGTTTCGTCCCCAAAACCTGTTATTCCTCGAACATATAAGGATAATGTTGTGTCATCTCCTCCTTAGTCTCCCATGTAGACTCGGATCCCTTCCTATGCTTTCGCTGTACACGCACAAGAGGAACCACTTTATTTCTTAGCCTCTTCTCTTTACGATCGATGATTGCCACTGGTCGCTCCACATAATTGAGCCTTTCATCAACTTCAATGTCATCCAATGGATCAATCATGGCTTCATCAGCTAAGCACTTTCTCAAATGAGATACATGGAATGTCGGGTGAATTCCACTTAACTCATCTGGTAACTCCAATCTATAGGCCACCTCTCCTACTCGCAAATAATTTGGAAAGGTCCTATGTACCTCGGGCTTAGCTTACCTCGTTTCCTGAATCGGATAATTCCCTTCCAAGGTGAGACGTTCAACATGACCCGGTCACCCACCTGGAACTCAATTGGTATGCATCGTTTATCGGCATACGACTTCTATCTATCTTTAGTTTCCTTCATGAAGGCTTTGATCCTCTCTAGCTTCTCGGTCATAGCCTCGATTACCTCGACGCTTCCCAACTCTTTCTGACCAATGTCACCCCAACAAACGGATGTTCTGCATCTCCTACCGTATAGCATCTCGTATGACGGCATACCAATGCTGGCATGATAACTATTGTTGTATGAGAATTTAGCTAACGGTAAGTGGTCGTACTAACTTCCCCCAAAAACAATCACACATGCCCAAAGCATGTCTTCCAACATCTGAATGGTCCTTTCTGACCGACCATCAGTCTGGCGGTGATAAGCCGTGCTAATATGTAACCTCGTCCCCATGGCATCGTGGAATTTCTTCCAGAATTTAGATGTAAACTGGGTGTGACGATCCAACACATTAGACACCGGCACACCATGACGAGTTACGATCTCCTTGATGAACAGGTCAGCCAACTTCTCAGATGTATATGTCTCGCGGATCGGTAGGAAGTGGGCACTCTTCGTCAAACGGTCAACAATCAGCCATATGGCATTGTACCCCTTCGGATTACGTGGAAGCTTCGTAATGAAATCCATGGTGATGTGCTCCCACTTCCATTATGGTATATCCAAGGTTGGATCTTCCCATATGGATTTTGATGTTCCACCTTCACTTGCAAACAAGTAAGGCACTTGCTCACATACTTCACCACGTCACGCTTCATACCCAACCACCAATAATCCTTCTTCATGTCTTGATACATCTTTGTGGCACCGGGATGGATAGAGTATTGGGTCTTGTGAGCTTCGTACATAATCTTCACACGTAGATTCCCGAAATGAGGATCAGCCACCAAGTTAGCTTTGCCCGGATTGTTAAGGATCTCACAATCATAATCCTTTATGAGCTCCAACCATCGTCTTTGCCTCATATGCAGGTCCTTCTGCTCAAAGAAGTACTTTAAGCTCTTGTGGTTGGTGAAGATGGTGCACTTCGTTCCATATAGATAGTGCCTCCAAATTTTAGTGCAAAGACCAAGGCCGCGAGTTCCATGTCATGTGTAGGGTAGTTGACCTCATGAACCTTCAGCTGTCGGGATGCGTAGGCTATAACTTTTCCTCTTTGCATTAACACACACCCCAACCCCGAGTAAGAAGCCTTTGAATACACCACCAAATCTTCGCTTCCATCGGGTAACGACAAGACAGGAGCTTGAGTCAACCTCGCCTTCAACTCCTCGAATGCCTTCTCCTGGGCCAGACCCCATACATACTTACATCCTTCCGGGTCAACTTAGTCAGTGGAGAAGCAATCTTAGAGAAGTCTTGGATAAATCTCTTATAGTAGCCTGCCAAACCCAAGAAACTACGAATCTCGGATGGCGTCTTTCGAGACTTCCATTGTGTCATTGCCTCTACCTTAGCCGGGTCCACCATAATCCCATCGGGATTCACCACATGACCCAAGAACTGAACTTCGCGTAACCAAAATGCGCACTTGGATAATTTGGCATACAACTTCTCCTTCTTAATGTCTCCAGAACCTCCCGAATGTGACCGGCATGCTCAATCTCACTCTCTGAATAAATCAGGATATCGTCAATGAACACAATCACCGATTTATCTAACATTGGCCAACACACTCGATTCATCAGATCCATAAAAGCAGCTGGCGCATTGGTCAATCCAAACGACATAATGAGGAACTCATAGTGACCGTAGCGCGTGCGAGAAAAGCTGTTTTAGGAATGTCCTGCTCCTTCACTTTTAGTTGTTGGTAACCAGATCGAAGATCTATCCTCAAAAACCAACTGGCACCTTGGAGCTGATCAAACAGATCGTCTATTCTTGGTAGGGGGTATCGGTTCTTCACCGTCAACTTGTTCAACTCTCAATAGTCAATACACATCCTCATACTACTGTCTTTCTTCTTCACAAATAATACCGAAGCACCCCATGGAGAGATACTCAGTCTAATGAACCCCTTATCCAGTAGTTCTTGCAACTGCTCCATTAACTCTTTCATCTTAGTCGGAGCCAACCGATACGGTGCCTTGGCAACAGGTTGAGCACCGGGTATCAAGTCAATTTTGAACTCAACCTCGCGATCTGGTGGCACACCGAGTAAGTCTTCCGGGAATACGTCCGGAAAGTCACGCACCACTTGTACTTCGGATAATTGCAGTACTGACGCATCCACATCCTTTATGTATGCCAAGTAGGCACGACATCCGCACCTCATGCACTTTCCCGCCATCGCCATCTAAGTCACCCTCGGGATTGTCGTGATGCGATCACCATAAACCGTCACCTCATTTCCATCAGGCGTTGTCAATCGGATCATCTTCTTGCAACACATGATATTTGCCTCATAGGTTGCTAACCAGTCCATCCCTAGTACTACATCAAATCCACCTAGGGGTATCACGTGTAACTTAGCAGCAAACCTATGGCCTTCTAGTTCTATGGCACAGTCCTCTATCACCTCAGTAATTCTAGTGGACTTACCAATACCAGTTTCTACATCGAATGGCTCACCAATACATCTACTCTTATTGGGAAACTTAGCACCAAAGGTAGCAGAAATGAAACTCCTACTAGCACCAGAATCAAACAACACATATACAAGAGTTTGGTTTACTAGAAACATACCTGGCACCACGTCAGGATCTATCCTAGCCTCCTCCTGAGTCATCGTTGAAGCTCGGGCGCTTGCCTTCTGCCCTTCTCCTCTAGCCTTCTTCACCCTGGAACTCTCGGCCCTTGGCTTCTTACACTCCCTGCTCATGTGACTACTTCCCCCGCAGTTGAAACACTTCATGCCTCCACAATCTCTAGCCATATGGCCAGACTTCCTACACTTGAAACAAACGTTTGACCCCGCATTGCCGTTTTGTTAGGATCAGTGATTTAAGTTTGATTAATTAGAGTAGATTGTAGCGGAATTCGAACAATGAATTAGACAATTTTGCAAGAACTCAATTGATATTCAACGGTTGAGTACACGGTTATAGAGAGAGAGAATTCTGCAAAAGGAATATTTCATTCAAATGCTTTCGTGGTGGCTGAAAGTCACATGTTACAATTAGGTCAACATTCCTTATATAAGGAATGTGACGTCTGCTGATGTCAGTTGATAGTGACATCTAACAGAATTATACAAACACCTGAAACTATGCAAACTACTGAGAATGTTCTCAACAACTGATCAGATCTCAGAGAATGCTAAGTACAAGAACATAAAACTACTGAAACTATAAACTACTGAAAGGTAAATTACAAGTACTGAAAACAAAAACATCATAACTACTGAAGTTAATAACTTCAGATGTTGTGACAACTACTGATCACTCTGGTCTTCAGTCTTTGTCTTCAGTAGAAATCTTCAGATCTTGTCTTTAGACTATGTCTTCAGACCTTGTAATCAGCTGATGTCTTCAGCAGTTGTGATCTTCTTCAGTAGGTGTAATGTCTGTGGGACTTGGAGGTTTTTCTGATCAGGCTCATTGGTTCTTTTGGTCCAACAAACTCCCCCTGAACCAATGCAGCCAAAACCTCTAAGTTTATTGATGATCCCACTTATTCTTTGGCAGAAACACCGTCTTGATCAGCTTTAGAGGTAATCATGTAAGCACGGGCCGGGAATAGGTTTCTAATCTTTTGATTGGCTAAGTGTGGAAGGGAACTCTATCTTGGGGAAACTAGACATAGAGTCTTGTCCCAACCATGAAACCTAATTCCCATTGATGAGTCTGTAAGACTCTCTTGCATAGGCCTCAAGGAGAACAACTTGTTCCTCCTTGGTGAGTTCTTCTGCTTCTCCCTTAAAGAAGAACTTAGGGCCATAATATTCAAACAGATACCTTACTGTCTTCCCATTATTCAACTCAACAGTTGTGATGTCTCTGTATGCGAATTCATCTGGATGAGAGCCTTCTACCAACAACTGGAGTTCACCCTTTTGAAGATCTTCAAGTCTCTTATATAACAGCCCTTCTTGATCATTTTTTTCTCAATTAGAGATTGAGGGGTTGTCTTTGAGTTGTGTGCTCTCTTGAATTCTTCTATAATCTCCCACGGTGAGACTACCATGGCCAACATAATTACAGCATTCAAAGTCTTTTTCACTTGGCCATGATATCTACTTGGTATGTTCTTCTTGTGTATTATGGAACTTACCCTGGGGTCTGGCCAAATCCTCACTCCTTCTCTTTGATGTTGGAATATATGCCTAAGAGTGTACAGCCTCAGAGCTTGCTTCTTTATTGCTTGAATGGATGAGGACTGAGGGAAGTCCTTGTCAACCATTTTGAGAAATTGCTCATCATGCTGCTTCTGCTGTTCTACTTCTTCAATCTTCACTTTCACCATTTGCATTTGCAAGTCAGGTGTGATCATCTATTGACTTCTGGGCTCAGGTGTTCTAAGTTTGAGAACATCAGAGATTGGAAGACTGTCTTCATTCTCATCCTCTTCTTCTTCTTCTTCTACCCTCAACACCCTTCTCCTCCTTCTAGGTGTATCACTGGGTGTGGATTGAGATGGTTTTTGGGGTAATGGAATTGGTTTTGTGGGTTGAGTTGTGGGTGGTTTTGGTTTAAGGATAGAATTGGCAGATTTTAGAGATGATTGCTTTGAGGGTTGTTTTTGAGTGGGAGTATGAGAAGGCTGATCTAGCAATTTAGTGGTGAGTTTGGCTTTTGAGAGCTTTGCCATCTCAGTTCTCTTCCCAGCACCTGCTTCATCTAGTGCTTTGATGATCAACCCTTTGTTGTAGCTTCCAGCAGAACAGATTTTCTGGTTATTTCCAAGATACTGTCTCTGGACCAAGACTTCATCTCTATCAATGATCTTCTTAGACATTTGGCAATAAACCTGATCATAATCTCCAACCTTTCCCTATCCATCACACTGCAACTAGCCCATCTTGCTTGAATTTCATTTATCTCCAACCTTCTGATCTCAATATCTAAGGTGGCTGTGTCATGACCTTGTCTGAAGAGCTGATCTATTATTTTGTCCATAGATCTGTTGTTAGCTTCATCAGCTTCTTTGACTAGATCTTCTAAGGACAGTTCTCCATCATACTTTGACTCAGTACTTCTCTTCCGTTTGTAAGTGATCAGCTGATTTTTTTGCTCTTTGTCTGTGCTCAGCTCTTGCACTATGATCAGCTGTTTCTATGAGATTAGTTCTTATTCTTTCTCCAACTCCTTTTCTTTTTCTAGTTCTTTCTCATCTTTTAGTCTCTTCCTTTTCCTTTCTTTCACTGCCTTAGACTTAGCAGTCTCCCCCTTTTTGGGTGCATTGGGATCAGGGCTTGAAAGGCAGAAAGTGACTTGTGAACAGCATCATCAAGGAGTGTTAGGAGATTTGAGGAGATCCTCTTATCAATGGCTTTATATACTATCTCAGTGATGATGGGAGTGATGAGAGGTAAGGAGCTTTGAAAGGTTGCAACCATCTGCTCAGAGGGGTTCTATCCCTGAGAGGTGGTGCCAAAAGCAATGGCTGGTGGCTTAGTTAAGTGTATTGGCTGTGTGTTTGGTGAACCTTCAAATGAAGGTGCCATCTGTGGGTTTATTGGGGTAGATGGACTTTTATCCTGAGACATTTTGGCTAGCAATTCTTTGAGTCTGCTCACCTCAGTCACTAGGATTGTGTTATGGGCTAAGACATCAAAGAAAAAGCCCAGGTCATCATAAGTCTTTGCTGAATCATCTGACCTGCTGATTAAATCAGGATGTACATGCCCTGATTGTAGATCAGTATATGCATGTGCCCCTTGTTCTTGGTTCTGGCGACTTCCTGCCTTGGACTTTGTCCTTCATTGGCAGTTGCCTCTGGTGAGGTCTTATATATGTTACCAACTTCATCCTGTTCATTTGCTGAATCAGTAGAAGTGGCAGCCTAACCAGATGTTCTAACCTCCTCTTCTACACTTGGAGATTAAACATTATAACTCCTGTGCTGTGGGTTAGCAGTAGCATTTTGGTCCTCTCCCTCAATCGTTGAGGTATTCCCAGTGTTAATTAGTTTCTGGGGAGGGGGTGAGGAATGCAGCTGACTCAGCACTTTAGCAACTATAAGGGTTGGGCTTTGAGGGGCGGTTGCATTTGGAGATTGCTCAGAAGCAGATTGCACCCGGGGTGAGAGATGCTCTTCAATGGTAACCTTCTCAACTGAGATAGGTTCCAGTAATGTGGTATCCCCAAATTTGGTTGCAACAGGATCCTCTGGAGAGGATACCTGTGCGGTTTCAGCTGGTTGACTCTCTGACATGACTGGGGGGTTAGAACCAGTATATGTTTCCTGTATCGGTGGTACAGGGGCATCCTCAGGGGACTCATCTCACTAAGTAGCCTTTTTGGGCTTTTGGGGTTTGGGTTTGGAGGGGACTTTGGATCTGGAGGTGGAGGCTGTGGGTTCCCTCTGCTTGGGTTTGAGCAGCCGGGCAACCCCTTTGAGAATAGGGTCAGAGTTATGCGTGGAGTATACCTCAGCAAACACAGCTGGAGCAGGTACTCCAAGACCAACAAGGCCTTCAGATTTTAATTGATTTAAAATTGTGGCCATTAGAAACCTGGGATATAGTAGCCATCTGTTTGTCACAGGTTTCTGAGCCAGATCCTTAAGTTCCAGAAACACAATCTCAGAAAAATTTAGATTTTGTCATTCAAAGATAGAGTACAATACCTGTTGCCATCATGAGGACATCTGATCCCATGAAGATGTCTTTAAAGCAACGCAGACATTCACCATGTGGAAGATAAGTCTTTCAGCATCATGGAAGTGCTTTTTGAGAATGGTTGTAGCACTTAAGTCTCCTTCATACCCGTTGTTGATGAAAGACATATCAATGGTGCCTTTCGGGTATGCTATAATACAGGTGGCATCATGCAAATTTAGGGTTTTACGAATGATGTGAGGGGTGATTACCACCTGTTTCTGGTTGACCAACGACTGGAGAGTGATTTGGCTATCATTTTCACCAGTTGTTACAGAGACGTTGGTCCAGAATTGGTTTAAGGAATCGGGGTATATGGTAGGATTTAAAAGAAAGGCGGTTCCGTATTGGGAATCCACCATAAGATCGATGGCATTATCAAATTTGTTCCAAAAGGCCGATTTCGAGAGGTAGGCAACACAGTTGTGTCTGGGTTTGGGTTTCATGGTCGCCATTGTTGAGAGATAAAAGGATAGAAAACGGCTAATGAAACGCTCGACTATAAGGGCAGGTATTTATAGGTTAAGAAAAGGCTGAAAAGAAAACGACTGAAAGTGTTGGTGTTGTCATCAGTTGTATGAAAACAACTGAAGACTTGGTTTTAACTATCAGACATGTGAAACAACTGAAGACTTGGTTTTGGTCATTAGTAGTTATGAAACTACTAAAAACCTTGGTTTTGGCTTTAGGTGTAGGAAACAACTGAGGACTTGGTGTTAGTCATCAGTAGTTGTGAAACTACTGAAGACATGTTTTTATCATCAGTTGTTTAAGGTGAAACAACAGTTTGTGGAAACGATTGAAGAGAAAATTCTCATCAGTAGTTTTCGTCAATTCTTTGCTTTTCAGTTGTTTCATACTGTCCTCAACACTTACTCATCAGACTTTTTAGTTGTTTTAAGTTGTTTCATAGGACATCAGTACTTATCTGTTTTTACTGACATCAGTAGTTATAACTACATCAGTAGTTGTAACTGCATCAGTTTCTTTTAACAGAAAGTACAGTACTTTTTAAGTAATTTAGTCTTCAGTAGTTATGAAACCAACTGAGAATAAAACTTATCAGTACTTATTTGTGACATGTTTACTAATGGTCATCAGTACTTGTCTACTGAGATCATCAGTAGTTGTCACTATTCTAGCTGCAGCATACCAAGCCTTAACACAAGGTTTTGGAAAGTTGAACTGTCCAAAGGCTTAGTAATATATCTGCAAGCTCATCAGCACTTGGCACAAACTTTGGATCAATTAGACCTTTTTCAAAACAATCCCTAATAAAATGGTGTATGATCTCTATATGTTGGTCCTAGAATGCTGGACTGGATTCTTCACAATACACAGAGCTGAAGCACTATCCATTAACAATGGAGTCTTAGTCTCTGTAATGCCATAATCCAATAATTGGTTCTGAAGCCAGAGTACCTGAGATGTACAACTTGCAGCAGCAATGTACTCTGCTTCAGCAGTGGATGTAGCAACTGATGTTTGTTTCTTACTCTGCTAAGAAATCAAACAGTTGCCTAGGAATTGACATCCACCAGAAGTTGACTTTCTGGTTAACTTACACCCTCCATAGTCACTATCAGAAAAAGCAACTAATTTGCAAGAATGTCTAGTGGAATACCAAAGACCTAGAGATTGTGTACCTTGCAGATATCTAAAGATACTCTTGACTGCAATCAAATGAGACTCTTTAGGAGGAGCCCAAAATCTAGCACAAACACAAGTTGCAAACATAATATCTGGTCTAGAAGCTGTTAAGTACATCAAGGACCCAATCATACATCTATAAAGTGTTTCATCAACAGCTTTACCTTTCTGATCTACATCTAGTTGTGTGGTGTTGCACATGGAGTAGAACAGGGCTTACAGTTTTGTAAATCAAACTTATGCAAAAGATTTTTTGTATATTTTGACTGATGAATGAAGGTTCCATCAGCCTGTTGTTTGATTTGCAAGCCTAGAAAGAACTGTAATTCTCCCATTGCACTCATTTCAAACTTTTGTTTCATTAAACTTGTAAAATCATCACACAACTGGGGATCAGAGGATGCAAAAATATATCATCAACATAAATTTGAACAAGTAGCTTATGTTGATCCACTTCTTAATAAACAAAGTTTTATCTACGGAGCCTCTAGTGAAATTATTTTGAAGAAGAAAATTTGAAAGTGTTTCATACCAGGCTCTAGGAGCTTGCTTCAACCCATAAAGAGCCTTATCAAGTTTATACACCCAATCAGGATGTTTATTATCCTCAAAACCCGGTGGTTGACACACATAAACCTCTTCTTTTATTTTTCCATATAAAAAAGCACTTTTGACATCCATTTGAAAAACTTTAAGATTGTGGAATGCAGCACAGGCTAAGAACAATCTAATTGCCTCCAGTCTGGCTACAGGGGCAAAGTTTTCATCATAATCAATACCTTCTTCTTGCGAAAACCCCTGTATAACCAGTCTAGCCTTGTTCTTGACAATAAGCCCATTTACATCAGTTTTATTCCTAAACACCCACTTAGTGCCTATTGCACACTTACCTGGGGGTAGAGGAACCAGTTCCCACACTTGCTGCTTTTTGAACTGAGTAGCTCAAGCTGCATGGCTTCACCCATCCATTGTCTCTTAAAGCAACATGATAGTTCTTTGGCTCTAGCTGACTGATGAAGAGTGCATAGAAGCAGAAGTTGGAAAATTGACTTCTGGTTGAGACACCAGCATTGATATCACCAATGATTTGAGATATGGGGTGATCCTTCAGCTCTTCGTACACTATAAGATCAGTGCAAGTGTTTGTAGCAGGTTTAGCAACAACAGATGTTGATCCAGACTCTTGAAACCAGGTATGAGATGGCAATTCAAATGATGTAGAGGAGTCAGAAATCTCATCAGCATTTGTTGTGGATGGAGCTGCTAAAGCTACAGGAACATCAAGTTTAGTGGACTCAGGCAGTTGATCACTAAACTTGAAAAGGTGAGTACTGATATCATCATCATCTTCAGTACCACCAGGTGGAAGACTTGCTACAGAAGATTATTTATTCACATCATCTGCAACAACTGGAGGTTGATAAGGAACATATTGCAGTATATCCAGATCAAACAACTCCACAGGGTTTTGTGGAATATTATCCTTAGGAGATTCATTGAACTTCACATGCAAGGTTTCTTCAACTATCTTTTTTCTACAGTTGAAGACTCTGTAAGCCTTGCATGTGGATGAATATCCTACAAAATACCTGCATCCACCTTGGATCAAATTTGTGGAGTTGATCCTTTGTGTTGAGAATGAAACAAGGACACCCAAAGGCTTTGAAGAATGAAATTAAAGGAGCCAAATAATGTAGAACTTCATATGGAGTCTTTATCAACCTGATTTACTAAATCTATCTACACATAGCAACTGTGTTGACAGGTGCAGCCCAAAAGGAACCATGATCAACCCTAAACGTTTTTGCCTCAACCAAAATGTCAATGGCAAACCAGAGTCAGCCAACAGAGACCTTGCAGCTTCAATTAGGGTCCTGTTCTTTCTCTCCCTACTCATTTTGTTCTGGATCCTTGGGATGCTAAACTGCCTCTTGATTCCCTTTGAGAGAGATAAAAATCATCAAGTGTATGGTTTCTAAATTCTGTTCCATTATCACTCCTTATACACTTGACTGATAGGGAATACTACTTCTCAACATACAACACAAAGTTGATAATCATTTGAGTAACCACATCCTTTGAATGCAAGAAGAAAGTCCATAAAAATCTGGTGTAATCATCCACAATTACCGGACAGTATTTCTTCTTTGCCATGCTCATCACTCTCACAGGACCAAATAGATCCATGTGCAGTACTGTAAGCAGGCAGTGGACTTAGGTCTTCAATAGGAGGGAATGAGACTTTGTGTTGTTTTCCTTTCAAACAGCAGTGCAGGTTTCATCACAGTGGAACTCCTTTATGGTAAACCTCTCACTAAACTATTATGGATCAGCTGATTCATGTTTTTGAGATTACATGACTAGCCTTCTGTGCCACAGTTTAGATTCCTGAGGAGAGCTTTGGAGAACAAGCAAGGATGCCCCTTCAAATCAATCTTCTTTGTCAAATCCAGGGAATATACTCTTCGAATCCTGTTGGCCTTCAGGAGAGTATGTCATCCAATACCTTGTCAATAGCCTCAGAATGTGAAGACGAATCCTGCAGTACTGGCTTATGAAAAGTGCAACCTGCCCTTTATCACACATCTGATTGACACTCAGTAGATATACTTGAGATTCTCCCATGGTTAACACATCAAATCTGAGTTCTCCATTAGATACATATCCTTTCCCGATGATGTAACCCTTACAATCATTCAAATTGAAACAAATCCCTTCTTTCCTTGAGAGTAGTCATAGAAGAAGAACTGATCCCTGTCAATGCCTAGATCCTCAACTGTCTACATACCAGATGCATTCTCTTCTTTTTTCTCTTTTGTCTTTGGCATGCCTGAAGAACCCTGCTTCATCACAAGAGAACTAGTTAGGTTTTAGACCAAACCTTTTTTGGTTGTGGGTCGTTTTCATCAACAGATGTAACCTAACTTGTTTTCATGATTAACAGCTGTATGAAGCGTGGAGACGTGCTGAAATGGATTCTGTTGGACCAAAAGAACCAATGAGCCAAGATCAGAAAATCTCTAAGTCCCACACGGTATCACAACAACTGCTGAAAGCCTCATCAGTAGTTTGACAAGTGCTGAAGACTTCAACAGCTGAAGATCAAGTGCTGAAGACCTTAACAGCTGAAGAACCAAAGTGCTGAAGTACAACAGCTGAAGAACACAAGTGCTGAAGCTGAAAGACCAAAGTACTGAAGCACAACAGCTGAAGAGTTCACAAGTGCTGAAGATCAACAACTGATGTACAAAGTCTGAAGACAAAGACTGAAGACATCAGCTGATGATATCTACTGAAGTCATCAGCTGATGAAGAAACGCTTGAAGGTCAAAGTCTGAAGACCAAGTACTGAAGCCTCAGTAGTTTGTCACAACTGCTGAAGAGTACTTCTTCAGTAGTTGTGATATCAGTAGTTTTATGTTTTATGTTTCAGTAGTTTTGTAAAACGACTGAAGAGCTTGTTCTTCAGTCGTTGTAGTTTCAGTAGTTTTATATTTTGTACTAACTTGCTGATATGTTCTCAGTAGTTGTGAACATTTCAGTAGTTTGTTAAGATTTAGTTATTTCTGTATTGGATCTGCCAGTTGTCACTTTCCGTGATAACAGCAGTGACTGTTGCACTCTATATAAGGAGTGACAACCATTGTAATCATTGAGCGATATGAGCAATTGAATGGAATGTTTGATTGATTTGATTAGAAATATTCTCCATCTATAAACATTCCTAGAAATCAGAAATTCATATTCTCTCCCTATAACCTAGTATGCTATCTTAACGCTTACATATATTGTTTGCTTGCTACAATTTGTCTAATTCGTTTGTGTATTATATTCTGATAAACATCAAACTTGTGATCACTGATCCTGTCAAATGGTATCAGAGCAGGTTAATCATTGATCGATCTAATAATTGATCATTGAAACTGCTATTCAAGATCAAGTTTGATTGAATTAGCTTTTGTTTTTGCAAGAAACGGTTATAGAGATTGAATTTTCTGTATTTCTGCTCATTCATCCTGAGATCTTATTCTTGGTTCTCATTGAGTTTGTTGTGGTTGTCTAAAACTTTTTAAAACTTGAACTAAACTGTTTTTGAACTGAAAATGACCACTCCCTCCAATGATCCTCACAATACTGGTTCCTCAACCAAGCCTCCTATGCTGGTTAGGAATGAGTATAACATATGGCAAAGACGTATGCTCCATCACCTGTCTGTTAACAGCGCAGGGTGTTGGACATCAGTGGTACATGGTCCACACAAGCCTATGGTGAATAACCCGGAAACCAATCAAATGGTTCCGAAGAGGAGGGAGCAATACTCAGATGAGGATAAAAAGTTGCTTGAGATTGATGCAAAAGCCCATGGAATTCTGGCCATGGCTTTGCCCAATGAAATCTATTCTGGGCTAATGCATCATGAAACTGCCCATGACCTCTGGATTGCTTTGAAAGAACAATTTGGAGGAACTGATGAGGTCTTGGCAAATAATAGAGAAATTCTTGCCCAACAATATGAGACTTTTCTCATAGAAAGGGTGAGACACTGACTCAACAATATGAGCGGTTTTCTTGTTTGATCTCTGAACTAAAAATGGTCAAACTTGAATACACCAATATTCAGATGAATAACAGATTTCTCAGATCACTGCCTGAGAGATGGGACACAATACTATTGTCCTACGCTCCAGTGCAAGTTGTGGACAAACTATCTCTCACCCAACTCCATGGGAAATTGCTCACTTTTGAGAGAGAGATAGAACAGAAGAGAAAGCGTCTTCATCTGGAAAGCTCACTGAAGACTTTATCAAGGCAACACTGCCTTGGTGGGTCATGAGTCAGAATATGCTGCATCTGAATGCCAGTATGATGAGCATATTAATTTCTCTTCGAGCACTTCTAATTCTGCATTTGTAAGTGTTGATGGTCAGTTTACTGGAGGTAATAATGACAATTTATGTTTCATCATGGATGATCTCAAGGGGATTGCAGATGATGACTTAGAAGAGATGGATATTTTGAGCCAAATGGCCTTGATAAATATCAGATCTCAGAAGTTCTACAAAAGAACTGGAAGAAAATTCCAGGACTCTCTGGCAAAACCAAAGTTGGTTTTGACAAGAGCAAGTTGAGGTGTCACAAATGCCAACGGCTTGGACACTTTGCAAGAGAGTGTAGATCAACTGGATCAAACTCTACTGCACCCTTTGTGACTTTTCCTGGCAACAGTCAACAAAACAGAGGGCAACATCCTGTCACATCTAGTCATCATCCTCAACAACAATCTCCGGCATATTTTGTTTCTCAGGGTCAAATGCCTTATCAGTACCCTTGTTATTACATGCCACAGTCAAGTCAAGTTCAAGTTCCTATGACACCACAACCTCATGCATTACCAGAACCTCAGCCTTCCCTATCTCATCAACAACCTTCATCTCAACAACACAGCTTCTTCACCCCAGGAGTGTTGACTGGAGCAGTTTACCAGATGACTTGTCTGGTCATGATCAACTGTTCTCAGGTGCTGGTCAACATGGTGGTGACAGTCCCTTTGGGAATCTAGCTCTTATGGCTTTGGAGTCTGCTGATACTTCATCTTCCAATGCCTCTACACCTCAGGTATCACAGGTATCCTCTGAGGCAAAAGCCAAATTATGTTCTGAACAATGCATAGCAGCATTTGCTTCCATTAGAGAAGCAAATGTAGCTTTAATTAATAAGAACATTGAGCTAGAACAATAATTTCCAAAAACAAAGCTGAGTTTGAGTTTGTGCTCAAAGATAAAAATGATGAGATTTATAAACTGAATTGCAAAATAATTGATGATAGGCTAGAGAAGATGTACTTCTAGAGAAGTACAAAGATCTCAAAGAAACCCTTGCAGTTACCCAGGTCGAGTGTGATAGATGGGTACAATCATGCAAAGGTTTTGAAATGCTTCTTAGTAAGCAATCTGCTTCAAATGTGAAGTTTGGAATTGGTTACAATCACACTGCTCCACCTACAGTTTTTACCCCAAGAGCAGAGGTAGAATCTGATGGTGAGAGTGATAACCAATCCATCAAGTCATGTGATCTACCTTCTGATACAGCACAATCAGAAGTAGCAGTCAGTATCAAGTCCTCTTTGAACCTATCAGCTGATGTTGATGGTCCAAATGCTGACATTCACATGATCAATAAGTTGATCAACTCAGGAGTCAATCCTGAAGGTCCTGAAAGGACTGGAGAGCAGGATTCAACTCCTGAAGTTCAAACTTCAACTGCTGTCAGTACTGAAGAGAGAAAACTGGCAGTAGTAGAAAGAGTTTGAAGACTACTAAAGATGCTGTCAAGAAAGCAACCAATGCTTCCAAAGCATTGAAGAACAAGTCTTCAGTTGCTTCACCATCTTTAGTTAATGATCAACCTAAGATGAAGAAGAAACCATGTGAAGTATGTGGTTTGTTCAATCATCTTACAGATGATTGTTGGTACAAAAGAGGTTCCAAACTCAAACAAAAGGAAGAAATTAATGAGAAAATGGTAAAAATGAAAACTGAGTTTGAGACCACATTTGTATCAGCAACATCAAATCCTGTAACCCTTAAGTCCTTAAAGCAATCCAAAAAGGAAGGAGTTAAACAGGTGACAGCTGAGGGTGCTCAAAAGAAGAAGGTGCAACATAGGACCTTATCTAACTCCACTAGCAATGTGTCTGATGAGCTGAAAGCTTTATCACAAAATCAGACACAGCTGGTGATGATGGTACAACATCTGTTGGGTAGAGTTAACCAACTAGATTCTCCTATGTTGAAACCACAGAAAAGGAGGTCTAAGCCAAAGGACTCCTCTTCTGCACCATCTTCTTCCTCTCAGGCTGTTGTTACAAATAAACATGCTAGTTTACCATCTATTGATGAGACCAGGCCCAAAACCAAAAAGGTTTGGGTCTCTAAAACTAACTGATTGTTTATTATTGCAGGGTTCTTCAACATGCCAAAATAGCATCTGGTATGTAGAGTGGGGGATCCATGCACATGACTGGGAACATCTCTCTTCTTCATGACTACTCTCAAGGAAAGAAGGGATTTGTCTCTTTTGGCAATGATGCTAGGGGTTACATCATCGGTAAGGGCTTTGTCTCCAATGGAGAAATCAAATTTGATGATGTTAATCATGTGGAAAATCTCAAGTACAACCTCTTGAGTGTCAGTCAAATGTGTGATAAAGGCCATGTTGCCCTTTTCACAAGTCAAAACTGTAGGATTCTGTCATCCAAAGTTTTGCCCTTGATTGACAAGGTGTTGGATGATCACACTCTCCTGAAAGCCAACAGGACAGGAAGAGTGTATGCCTTAGATCTCTCTAAGAAGATAGATCTCAAAGGTAATCCTTGCCTATTTTCCAAAGCCTCTTTTCAAGAATAAACTATGGCACAGGAGGCTTGGTCATGTTAATCTCAAAAACATGAATCAGCTTAGCCACAATAGTTAGTCAGAGGCTTACCAATAAGGAGTTCCACTGTGATGAAACTTGCACTGCTTGTTTAAAAGGAAAACAGCACAAGGTCTCATTTCCTCCTATTGAAGTGTCCAAGTCCACTGCCTGCTTGCAATTACTGCATATGGATCTATTTGGTCCTGTGAGAGTAATGAGCATGGCAAAGAAGAAATACTGTCTGGTAATTGTGGATGATTACTCCAGATTTGTATGGACTTTCTTTCTACATTCAAAGGATGAGGCTGCTCAGAAGATTATCCACTTTGTGCTGTACATTGAGAAGCAGTATTCCCTTCCAGTCAAGTGTATTAGGAGTGATAATGGAACTGAGTTCAGAAATCATACACTTGATGACTTCTATCTCTCAAAGGGAATCAAAAGGCAGTTCAGCATTCCAAGGACTCCGGAACAAAATGGAGTAGTGGAGAGAAAGAACAGGACCCTCATTGAAGCTGCAAGGTCCATGCTGGCTGACTCAGGTTTGCCATTGACCTTTTGGGCCGAAGCTGTCAACACAGCTTGTTATGTGCAAAATAGAGTTTTAGTAAATCAGAGGTTGATGAAGACTCCATATGAAGTTCTCCATCATTTGGCTCCACTGATTTCATTTTTCAAAGCATTTGGGTGTCCCTGTTTTATTCTCAACACAAAGGATCAACTCCACAATTTGATCCTAAGGTGGATGCAGGATACTTTGTTGGTTATTCATCTACTTGCAAAGCATACAGAGTCTTCAACTGCAGAACAAAGATGGTTGAAGAAACTCTACATGTTAAGTTTAATGAATCTCCAAAGGACAAGATTCCACAAAGTCCTGTGGAGTTATTTGATCTGGACATACTGCAATATGTTCCTTATCAAACTCCTGCTGTTGCTCCTGTCAACAGTTCACCACCTGGTGGTACTGCTGATGATGATGATGATTGCAGTACTCACCTCTTCAGGTTTAGTGATCAGCTGCCTGATTCAACTAGACCTGATGTTCCTGTAGCGCCAGTAGCACCATCCACAACAAATGCTGATGAGATTTCTTCGAATTCAACTTCCTTTGAATTACCATCCACTGATTGGTTTCAAGGAAATGATTCACCATCACCATCTGTTGCTGCTGAACCGGCTACAAACACTTGCACAGATCTCATTGTGTATCAAGATCTGAAGAATCACCCCATGTCTCAAATCATTGGTGATATCACTGCTGGAGTATCAACAAGAAGTCAATTGTCAAATTCTGCTTCTATGCTCTCTTCATCAGTCAGCAAGAGCCAAAGAATTATCACATTGCTTTAAAGGACAATGGATGGGTTGATGCCATGCAGCTTGAGCTTCTTCAGTTCAAGAAACAGCAAGTGTGGGAACTGGTTCCTCTACCTCCAGGTAAGTGTGCAATAGGCACTAAATGGGTGTTTAGGAACAAAACTGATGAAAATGGGCTTATTGTTAAGAACAAGGCCAGACTGGTTGTTCAGGGGTTTGCACAAGAAGAAGGTATTGATTATGATGAAACCTTTGCCCCTGTAGCCAGACTGGAAGCAATTCGATTGTTTTTAGCTTATGCTGCTTATCAAAAACTTAAAGTCTTTCAAATGGATGTCAAAAGTGCATTTTTGTATGGAAAAGTTAAAGAAGAGGTTTATGTATGTCAACCTCCAGGCTTTGAGGACAAAAACATCCTAATTGGGTGTATAAGCTTGATAAAGCTCTTTATGGGTTAAAACAAGCTCCCAGAGCCTGGTATGAGACATTATCAAACTTTCTTCTGGAAAACAATTTCACTAGAGGCTCCATAGACAAGACTTTATTTATTAAGAAAGCTGGGCAGCATAATCTACTTGTTCAAATTTATGTAGATGATATATTTTTGCATCCTCTGATCCAAAGTTGTGTGATGCCTTTACAAAGTTGATGCAACAGAAGTTTGAAATGAGTGCCATGGGAGAATTACAGTTCTTTCTGGGGTTGCAAATCAAACAAAAGGCTGATGGAATTTTTATTCATCAATCCAAATATACAAAAGATCTTTTGCAAAAGTTTGATTTACAAAACTGTAAGCCCTGTTCTACTCCCATGAGCAGCACCACACAACTGGACTCAGATCAGAAAGGTAAAGTGGTTGATGAAACACTTTACAGATGTATGATTGGGTCCTTGATGTATTTAACAGCTTCTAGACCAGATATATGTTTGCTACATGTGTTTGTGCTAGATTTCAGGCTGCACCTAAAGAGTCTCATCTGATTGCAGTCAAGAGGATCTTTAGATATCTGCAAGGCACTCCATCTCTAGGTTTATGGTATTCTACCAACCATTCTGTAAATTAGTTGCTTTTTCTGACAGTGACTATGCAGGGTGTAAGTTGACCAGGAAATCAACTTCTGGTGGATGCCAATTCCTAGGCAACTGCTTGATTTCTTGGCAGAGCAAGAAACAGACCTCAGTTGCTACATCCACTGCGGAAGCAGAGTACATTGCTGCTGCAAGCTGTACATCTCAGGTACTCTGGCTTCAAAACCAACTTTTGGATTATGGCATTACAGAGACTAAGACTCCATTGTTAATGGATAGTGCTTCAGCTCTTTGCATTGTCAAAAATCCAGTCCAGCACTCTAGGACCAACATATAGAGATCAGACACCATTTTATAAGAGACTGTTTTGAAAAAGGTCTGATTGATCCTAAGTTTGTGCCCAGTGCTGATGAGCTTGCAGACATTTTTACTAAGCCTTTGGATAGTTCAACTTTCCAAAACCTGTGTGTTAAGGCTTGGTATGCTGCAGCTAGAATAGGTGACAACTACTGATGATCTCAGTAATTCATATTGATGATCATGAGTGCATGTCACATATAAGTACTGATGAGCTCTTTTAACCTCAGTACTTTTTATAACTACTGAAGGCTAAAAGTTCTCACAAGTACTGAAGTACTTCATCTGCTCTAAACTACTGAAGTAGTTACAACTACTGATGTAGTCATAACTACTGAAATCAGTAAAAACAGATAAGTACTGATGTCCTATGAAACAACTGAAATCAGCCATAAAGACTGATGAATGTGTTGAGGATAGTTTGAAACAGCTGAAAAGCTAAGAATTGACGAAAACAGCTGAGAGAACTTTCTCCTCAGTCGTTTGTACCACTGCTGTTTCATTTTAAACAACTGAAGCAAAACCACGTCTTCAGTAGTTTTATAACTACTGATGACCATACCAAGTCTTCAGTTGTTTACAACAGCTGATGACTAAAACCACTGTCTTCAGTAGTTTCATAACTACTGATGACAAACACCATGTCCTCAGTTGTTTCAATCACCTGAAGTCAAAACCACGGTCTTCAGTAGTTTTCTAAACTACTGATGCCTAACACCGCGACTTCAGCTGTTTCAACGTCTGAAAGGATAATACCATGTCAACGGTCGTTTAAAACTACTGATGACTAACACCACATCCTTCAGTCTTTCCTCACCCGTACCCTATATATACCCTTAACCTGAGCTCTCCATACTTCATCTTCTTCAAACCTAACGTTCCTCTCCAACAAATTTCCATGGCGTCTTTGCAAATTAAACCGCGACACAACTGTGTTGCCTACCTCACAAAATCGCCGATCTGGACTAAGTTCGATAATGCTATCGATCTTATGGTTCAGTCCCCATACAACAAGGCATTCCTTCTGAACCCCGTTTTACATGCCGAATCCTTGAACCAATTTTGGATGAACGTTAATGTTACTACTGAGGAGAGCAACACACTATCCCTCCGGTCAGTCGTCAACAACAACGAAGTAGTGATTACTCCTGCAACAATCCGTAAAATTCTTCAACTGAGTGATGCTACCTCTCCTGCTGGATATCCGAAGGGCACTATAGATCTCTCATTTGCTCAGCATGGATATCAAGGTGATCTCAGTGCCACCACCATCAAGAAGAAACACTTTAATGACGCTGAGCGCCTGATCTTTCACATGGTCAATGTATGTTTGGCCCCTAAGACATCGTCTTGGGATCAATGTCCACCAAATGGCAGCAGGTATTGTATTCTATCCTTGAGCAACAACCACTGAACTTTTCCGAATTAATATTTTCAGAGCTCAAAGATATGGCTCAAAAATTAACTGCCAACGTTGGATACTCTATCCACGGTTCATCATGGCCATTATAATAGACCAGCTTAATGCTGAGGGACTTGTTGGCTTGGGAGTCCCTGCTACGGCTGTTTTGCCAGAAGTATACTCCCGGCACAACTCCGACGGACACTCAAACTGGCTGCCAAGCTGCGAAAACCACGCAGCTGGAACCCACAGCCACCACCTCCAAATCCAATGTCCCCACCAAACCCACCAAAAAGAAACCCAAAAAGGCTACTCAGGGAATTGAGTCCCCTGAGGATGCTCCTGCACAACAAACGCAGGATATATCCACTAGTCCAAACCCCCTAGTGGATACAATGACTCCTCCAGCCACAGCCGCTCAGGCTTCCTCTCAACAGGAGCCTGCAGCAACCCAAGGGGCACCTACTTATCTGGGATCTTCCTCACTTGAGGAGATTGCCATTGAAGAGCACCATCCACCCCAGGTGCACACTGCTTCTACCCCTGTACCCCACACAACCGCCCCTCACAGCCCAACTTTAATAGTTGCACAAGTGCTGACTCAATTGCACTCCTCACCCCCTCCCCAGAAACCACTTCTTACTGGGAATGCCTCTACAATGAGGGGGAGGAACACAGTGTATTGAGAACCCACAGCACGGGGTTTACCAATTCTATCTCCTGGTGTAGAGAAGGAGATTAGAATATCTAGTGAGGCTGCCACCTCCTCTGATCAGCACATGATCAGAGTGAGGCTGGTAACATTGCTAAGACCTCCCTAGAGGCAACAGCGATGAAGGACAACGTCCTGAGGCTGGAAGTCCCCAGTTCCAAGACAAAGGGGCACATGCTACATCTGGTCTACACCCAGAGCATGTATATCCTGCTACAAGCAGGAGGTCAGGTGATTCAGCATATGCTGATGATGACCTGGGCTTCTTCTATGATGTTCTTGCCCAGAACACGATCCTAGAGGAGGAAGTCAGTAGACTGCAAAACCTACTTGACCAACTCTCTCAAGGAGTAAGACCATCTGCCACCACATCACCCAACAGATGGCACCTTCCTCTGAAGGTCTCCTAAACACACAACCACTCACAAAATCTCAGCCACCTGCCTCTGTTTCTGGCACCATTCTCAGGGACAGAACCCCCCTGAGCAACTGGCTGCTATCCTTCAAAATCCCCTATCTCTCATCACCCCACAGCTAACTGAATTGGTGATCAAAATGTTGATGAGAGACTTTCTTCTGTCTTACAACCCATGGTGGAGAATGTTCTGAGCAAAAACTTTCTGCTACTCAATTCCCTGCAACCAATGCACCCAAAAAGGGGGAGAGTTCAGCAGTGAAAGGTAAAAGAAAGAGGGAAAGAAGGAGGAGAAAGAAACAGAAGAGACAGTAGTGGAAACTGAGAGTTGGTTGAGGAGACTGAGAAAGAGAAGGAAAATGAGAAGGAGGAGGCTACCATGGAGAAAGTGACTGAAAGTTCAAAAGACTTTCATGTCACATACAAGAAAAAGAAGAAGGATGAAAAAGAGAAAGCCTTGGAGCTGATGGTGAAAGAGGCTGATGCCGAACACAGCAGATCAATGGATAACATCATTGATCAGTTGTTTAGGCAAGGCCATGACACTGAAAAACTTGATTCTGAGATCAGAAGACTAGAGATTGAAGAAATCCAATCAAGATGGTCAAGTTATGATGTGTCAGAAAAAGAGAAAGGCTGGAGATCATGATCAGATTTATAGCAAAACATCTTGGAAGATCATTGATCGAGATCAAAGCTTGGTCCAGGGACAGTATCTTGGCAATAACCACCAAGATCTGTTCGTCTGAAGAATATACAAAAGGTTTAATTGTTGAAGTTTTAAATGAAGCTGGTGCTGGGAGCAGGACTGAACTAGCCAAACAGTCAAAAGCCAAACTCACATCCAAAATGCTAGAACAGCCTGTCAACATTCCCACATCAAAACTACCAAAACCACAACCCACAAACCAATTCCCTCACCCTCTAAACAACAGCCGATGATGCACCCAAGAAGAAGAAGAGAAGGGTGTTGAGGCTAGAAGAAGTAGAAGAAGAGGATGAAGATGATAGTCTGCCACTCTCTGCTGTTCTGAAGCTACCAAAGCCCCAGAGTCAATCCATGATCACACCCGACTCTCAAAGGGAAATGGTCAGAGTAAAGATAGAAGAAGAAGAACAGCAGAAACAGCACGATGAGCAACTGTTGAAGATGGTTGACAAGGAATTTCCTCAGTCATCATCTATTCAAGCCATGAAAGGGCATGCTCAAAGGCTGTACACTCTCAGACACACCTTTCAGTATCAGAGGGAGAGAGTGAGAGTATGGCCAGACCCAGGGTGAGTTCTAGAATCCATAAAAGAACTATCCCACACAGATACAACGGCCAAGTACGAAAAACAATAGAATCTACCATCATGCTGGCCGTTGTAGTCTCACCTTGGGAAATCATTGATGAATTCAAGAAAGCTCACCAAGCAAAGAAGACACCTCAAGCCTTACTAGAAAACAAGATGATTAAGAAGGGGTTGTTATACAAAAAGCTTGAAGACATCCAAAAGAATGAGCTCCAGTTACTCCTTGAAGGCAACCATCCGGATGAATTTGTATACAGGGAGGTAACTACGGTGGAGCTGAAGAATGGCAGGACCATGAAGTACTTATCAGAGTACTATGGTCCAGAGTTCTTCTTCGAAGGAGGAGCTGAAGAACTCTCTCAAGAGGAACAAATTGTTCTCCTTGAGGCCTATGTCGTGAGTCATCGTACAGACTCATTATGGGGAAGTGAATCTCATGGATGGGATAACAACTCTGTGTCCAGTTCCCCAAAACAGAGTTCCCATTCATACTCTGCCAAACAAATATTTGAGGTTCTTCCCAGGCCGGAGCGTACATGGGTCATCTTCTCTACTGATCAAGAAGGAAAAAGACCAACATTTTTGCCATCAATAAGTGGGAGTTTAAATAAGTTAGAGGTTTTGGCTGCATTGGTTCAGGGGGAGTTTGTTGGACCAAAAGAACCAATGAGCCAAGATCAGAAAATCTCTAAGTCCCACACGGTATCACAACAACTGCTGAAAGCCTCATCAGTAGTTTGACAAGTGCTGAAGACTTCAACAGCTGAAGATCAAGTGCTGAAGACCTTAACAGCTGAAGAACCAAAGTGCTGAAGTACAACAGCTGAAGAACACAAGTGCTGAAGCTGAAAGACCAAAGTACTGAAGCACAACAGCTGAAGAGTTCACAAGTGCTGAAGATCAACAACTGATGTACAAAGTCTGAAGACAAAGACTGAAGACATCAGCTGATGATATCTACTGAAGTCATCAGCTGATGAAACGCCTGAAGGTCAAAGTCTGAAGACCAAGTACTGAAGCCTCAGTAGTTTGTCACAACTGCTGAAGAGTACTTCTTCAGTAGTTGTGATATCAGTAGTTTTATGTTTTATGTTTCAGTAGTTTTGTAAAACGACTGAAGAGCTTGTTCTTCAGTCGTTGTAGTTTCAGTAGTTTTATATTTTGTACTTAACTTGCTGATATGTTCTCAGTAGTTGTGAACATTTCAGTAGTTTGTTAAGATTTAGTTATTTCTGTATTGGATCTGCCAGTGTCACTTTCCGTGATAACAGCAGTGACTGTTGCACTCTATATAAGGAGAGTGACAACCCATTGTAATCATGAGCGATATGAGCAATTGAATGGAATGTTGATTGATTTGATTAGAAATATTCTCCATCTATAAACATTCCTAGAAATCAGAAATTCATATTCTCTCCCTATAACCGTATGCTATCTTAACGCTTACATATATTGTTTGCTTGCTACAATGTCTAATTCGTTTGTGGTATTTATATTCTGATAAACATCAAACTTGCGATCACTGATCCTGTCAGATTCTTGATTTGGGACTTGGAATACCTTTTCAGTGGTTTGATCACAAGTGCATCTAGTTGTCAACTCTCCCCAACAAGTGCTGAACCATCATAACAAGTTGTGTTGATTTGATAGCTAAAGCTTTCAGCTCTTGTGACATATCAGTAAGTGTTTGGTGAGTCTGTGGCCCACCTTTCCTCCTTGAAATCACAGAGTTGTCTGATTTTTATCATGAGGAACACAATATCAGTTGTTTTATGATAAACCCTATGCTTCTTTTTGGATTTGGGTGAAGCCTTGGGTTTATCAATTTGGGATGACATGTAAAAACTTGGTCTCAAACTCATTTTTCATTTGATCCATTGCAATTTAATGAGCTTATCTCTGTTGAGTTTGGAACCTTTTTGTACCAACATTCATCAGAAAGATGATTGAACTTACACATATGTCACATGGCTTATTCTTCATCTTGGATTGATCAACTGTGAAGTGGAACTACTAAAAGGTGATCTTTAGTACTTCCTCCTTTCAGTACTTGTGTTAAGTACAGAAGGATCGTAACAAATGAAGATTGTTCTTAGCTGTTCTCTATCCGTCCTGAAAGACCGTATGATAGATTCCTCAGCAGTTGTTAATCCTTTTATTTCAGTTGATTGGAAATGCATTTCAGATGTTGTGACTTGCCCTTCAGTACTTAAGGTACTTTGAGGGACAACATCTGAAGTACTCAGCTTCATGTGGTATCAGTAGTTAACCCATCAGGCAATTGATTTGTGGAGTGGTATCAACACTAATTTCATCTTCTGATCTTGAGGATGATACACATGAATGATGTGGTTTGGAAATTACTTTTACCTTCAGGTTTTACTATTGATTTTGGAGTAAAATCTGTAGGTGGTGCAATGTGATTGTAACCTATTCCAAACTTCACATTCGAAGTTGGTTTGCTTGATGAGAAGCATTTCAAATCCTTGCAGGATGATACCCAAAGGTCACACTCAACTTGGGTAGATGCAAGTGTTTCTTTGAGATCTCTGTGGTTCTCAAGAATGACCTCAACTTAGCCTTTTCATCATTTATTGGCATTTCAGCTTATAATCTCATCATCTTTATCTTTAAGGACAGACTCATACACAGCTTTTCTTTTGGAAAGGGTTTGCTCAAGCTCAAGATTTTGATTTATTAAAACTACATTTGCCTCTCTAATAGAGATAAATGCAGCTATGCAAGATTCAGAACATAGCTTGCCTTAGCCTCAGAGGATACCTGGGTTACCTGTGATGAAGATGCATTGGAGCATGAACCCTTAGTAGACTCCAGGGCCATGAGAGCAGATTCCCAAAAGGTTGTTCACCACCATGTTGACCATAACTAGCAAATAATTGCTCATTACTAGAAAGATTATATCGTAAATGCTCCAGTCAACAGCACCAAGGTGAAGAAGCTGGATGAGGTTGTGATTGAGATGGTTGAGATGGTTGAGGCTCAGGTAAGGCTTGAGGTTGTTGTGCAATAGGAACTTGAATTTGATTTGGCTGTGGCATGTAATAGCAGGGATATGGATATGGCATTGGACCCTGAGGGACAAAATATGCAGGAGATAGAGGTTGTGAGTGATGACCAGAGCTAGCAGGATGTTGCCCTCTGTTTTGTGAACTATTGCTTGGAAAAGTGACAAAGGGTGCAGAGGAGTTAGATCCAGTTGATCTACACTCTCTTGCAAAGTGCCCAAGCCTAGGCATTTGTGACACCTCAACTTACTGTTGTCAAAACCAACTTTGGTTTTGCCAGAGAGTCCTAGAAACTTCCTACCAGTTCTCTTATAGAACTTTTGAGATATGATATTAATCAAGGCCATTTGGCTCAGAATATCCATCTCTTCTAAGTCATCATCAGCAATACCTTTCAAATCATCCATAATGAAGCACAAATTGTCACTATTACAGCCTGACTGACTATCAACACTAACAAATGCATGATCAGAACTGTTTGAAGAGAAATCTATATGCTCATCATAATAGCTTTCTGATGCAGCATATTCTGACTCATGACCAACCAAGGCAATGTTCCCTGGTACAAAGTCATTAGTGAGCTTTCCTGATGATGCCAGTTTCCTTTTCTGCTCTATCTCTCTTTCAAATGTAAGCAGTTTCCCATGGAGTTGGGTGAGAGATAGGCTATCCAGATTTGCACTGGAGCGTAGGACAATGGTTATATGTGTCCCATCTCTCAGGCAGTGATCTGAGGAATCTGTTGTTCATCTAGCTATTAGTGTATTCATGTTTGACCATTTTCAGCTCAGAGATCAAACAGGAAAAACGCTCAAACTGTTGAGTCAGTGTCTCACCCTTCCTATGAGAGAACTCTCATATGTTGGGCAAGGATTTCTCTATTGTTTGCTAAGACCTCATCTGTTCCACCAAATTGTTCTTTCAATGCATTCAGAGGTCATGAGTAGTTTCATGATGCATAAGCCCAGAATAGATTTCATTCAGCAGTGCCATGGCCAGAATTCCATGGGCTTTAGCATCAATCTCAAACAGTTTTCGATCCTCATCTGAGTATTGTTCCTTCTTCTTCGGAACCATTTGGTTGGTTTCCGGATTGTTCACCATAGGCTTGTGTGGACCATGTACCACAGATGTCCAACAACCTGAACTGTTAACACATAGGTGATGGAGCATTCTTCGTTGCCATATGTTATACTCAGTCCTAACCAGCATCGGAGGCTTGGTTGAGGAGCCAGTATTATGAGGGTCATTAGAAGGAGTAGTCATTCTTAGATTTAATCAAATTCAATGAAGTTTTAACCGATTTAGCGCAAAACATAACAAACTCAATATGAACCAAGAGAAATCTCAAAGCAAATAACCGAAAGTAGCAGAAATTCAATCTCTATAACCAATTCTTGCAAATATACTAATTCGATCAAAATTAGATATCGAAATAGCAGTTTCAATGATCAATTGTTAGATCGATCAATGATTAACTAGCTCTGATACCATTTGTTAGGATCAGTGATTTAAGTTTGATTAATTAGAGTTGATTGTAGCGGAATTCGAACAATGAATTAGACAATTTAGCAAGAACTCAATTGATATTCAATGGAATAGTACACAGTTATAGACAGAGAGAGGGAATTCTGCAAAAGGAATATTTCATTCAAATGCTTTAGTGGTGGCTGAAAGTCACACGTTACAATTAGGTCAACATTCCTTATATAAGGAATGTGACTCTGCTGATGTCAGTTGATAGTGACATCTAACAGAATTATACAAACAACTGAAACTATGCAAACTATCGAGAATGTTCTTAATAACTGATCACATCTCAGAGAATGCTAAGTACAAGAACATAAAATTACTGAACTAAAACTACTGAAACTATAAACTACTGAAAGGTAAATTACAAGTACTGAAACAGGAAAACCATCACAATACTGAAGTTAATAACTTCAGCTGTTTGACAACTACTGAAGTTAATAACTTCAGCTGTTGTAACAACTACTGATCACTTTGGTCTTCAGTCTTCGTCTTCAGTCTTTGTCTTCAGTAGAAATATTCAGATCTTGTCTTCAGACTTTGTCTTTAGACCTTGTATCAGCTGATGTCTTCAGTGTTGTGATCTTCTTCAGTAGTTGTAATGTCTGTGGGACTTGGAGGTTTTTCTGATCAGGCTCATTGATTTTTTGGTCCAACACGTTTCCATAGAATGTAGGGGGTTTGCATCTCATAAACACCTCGTAGTTGCAGCCCTCGTTTCGGCTCCGGCCCAGGCTCTTCTTCCTCGTCCTCATCATCGGATGGAACTGTCTCAGTCTCGGGCTGTCTTCCTTCACCCGTAGGTCCACTCCTTTCCTTTCTCTCTCCTTCTCTAACTGGCTTTATCACTTCAGTCACCATCAGACGTAGGCGTCTACATGACTTGGTGCACTTCTTCCACAACCGCCTCCTTCACTGAGGCTCCCAGGTTAGCACTCTCATCTCCGGCCTCCGGATGAGGAGTTTCTGGTTCTTCATGAACCACTTTCTCAACTCTGGGTCTCCCCCTCTTGGGTCACAGTTCAGCACCGTGACCTCCACCACGAGAGGCCTTCGAAGATCTTCCTCTAGCCATCCACTAACACACTGAAAGATTCAAACACCAACACGGTCATTCAAGGGAACAACTCAGTTTATGTCAAGTATAGTAAGTCCCTAATTACAGTGGCCAGTTGTGATTAGCCACTTACTTTGCTCTTCATACCCTGAGCATTAGCTGTCCTGACTACATTAGTATTTAAATCTACATACAACACATAACCACATACCATGCGCATATAAACCGGTAACATTACAAAAATACCTGATGGCACGCAGCTATTCAGATTGGCATCCCATTCCCATTCCATCCCATTTTCAGTTTAAGTTAAGGTTTATTTTGAAAATTTACCCGTTTCACTTAAACTTTGGCTTTGATACCAACTTGTAAGGCCCCGTTCCCGGAACGCTTACAACTGGTGATTCATCACACGTAAAACATATACTTTACATTTATTCATCAAAACATTGTAGCGGAAAAACATAAAACAAATGTCATTTCATTTCATTCTAAAAACTTTTGCAAAATAATGCATCTTTTGTTGGTTACAAAATTACATTGTTGTATTACATCACAAAAGCCTTAATTAAATGGATGCCATCCAAAAGAACTGAGTAGCCGCCTTGTGCCATCCTCAGGAACGTTTACCTGCCACTGAAAAAGTATAAAAGTCAGCGTTGCTGAGTGAGTTCTAGTTTTATAATAAAACATACATAAAATCGTTATTTATTTCTTTACAGAGTCCATACAATACGTTTCGTTCGTTTGTGATCATACATCATACGTACATACAGATAACATCATTATTATCTTTCATTACGTTTGTTAACCGTCGTTCATTCATTTCATCTTGTGACATGTACAATACCCCGAACATTGTGCACGAAGCTGGTTACTGGGCCTGAGGTCTATCATAGACCCCGAACATTATGCACGAAGCTGACTCTAGTACCTGAGGCAAGTACATTCACCATTCATCTTTTCGTTTTCATTCATTCCGATCAATGCCATATGCTATACCCCAAACATTGTGCACGAAGCTGGTTACTAGGCCTGAGGTCTTTCATAGACCTCGAACATTATGCACGAAGCTGACTCCAGTACCTGGGGCAAGCGGCAAGGATCCCGTTTGTGTGGTCAATCACAAGGATTGGACCCCAGTGTGCATCTTTCTGGGGTAGCTAACCCGCACACAGTTGAGCTAACACCCTTCATTGGTGTGAACCTCCATACATTTGCTTGCAAGACTTTTTACGTTCATTCATTCGTTAATGCATGCATTATTCATCATGTTCCTCTTTCATTATCTTTCACTTTACGTTACATAATACTTTTGGTTCATTCATTAACATAACATGTAAAGCCATGGAAAGATAAACATTCATCATCAGGACATAACATAACATACCATTCATACATCATCACAAGGCCTCATACATACATAACATACATCAAGCATAGTCATGCAACATCATCATCGTCATCCTCATTATCAATAACATGCCCATCATACTATCTATGACCCTAAAAGTCAACTTATAGTCCCCTGGAATTTCCCAAGTCAAAGCTACTTTACACATTTCCCCCCAAAAATCGGAAAAATATTCTAAGTTCTAGGCGCATGGACACTATGCAGGCGCATGGACACTATTCAGGCGCATGGGGAACACGGGCGCATGGGGCACTTTCAGGCGCATGGGGACCTCTGGACGTCTGAACACTTAGTAAATTCCAGCCCAATCTAGGGGCACGGGTACAATTCAGACGCATGAACACTTAGCGCATGGGCCACTTGGGCGCATGGGCACTATTGGGGCGCACGGCACTACCCTTAGTCATCCGACTAACATTTCTAGGCACATAGGCCATTGTTCAGGCACATGGGAAGAACTTAAATTTCTAAGGTAAATTTTTGGGCATGAGTTATTGTTTAAGCGCATGACTTACACTTAATTCTTTCTAAGGCAATTTCAGACGTATGAACACTTATCTAGGCGCATGAGCATTCTGTAAACATGTTTCTAGGATTTTTCAACCCTAATCATCAACCCATCAGTTCTAAGCATAATGTGCCTATTCTAAACATGAGTAGCCTACAAACCATCCAGAACTAACATCCAACACATATATTACATACGGGTAATCACATAAACTTTGTAAAATCATTTTAATGTGTTTTCAGCCGCAAAGATAGTTTAAAACATTTAAAAACCGGGGTCTAGAACTCACCTGGTGCAACTTGGTGTTTCTTCCTTTTAACCCACTTGCAGAGAGTTCAAAAACCTAGAAACACACCAAAAACACACACACCCGAGCACAAACACACCCATAAGCATACAAACACATGACCGGGATAAAACCCGACATAAAAGCATAAAAACCTTGAATTCTTACCTTGAATTCAACTTCTCTTCTTCTTCTTATCTTCAACCGAGTGTGTTTTTTCTCTCTGCTCTCTCTCTCTCTCTAAAACCGAGACAAATGGTGAAGTGAGGTGAGGGTGGGCGGCCATACTCCCTTTACACCAACTTTTGAAAGTTGTCCTTTTTGGACACTTTTAGTCCTTCCACTTGGACTTTATTGCCTTCTTGTTTTTATTCTTTATATCTTGATTTGTTAAAATATCTGGGTGTTACAACTCCACCCCCTTATATGGTTTCGTCCCCGAAACCTGTTATTCCTCGAACATATAAGGATAATGTTGCCTCATCTCCTCCTCAGTCTCCCATGTAGACTCGAATCCCTTCTTGTGCTTCCCCTGTACACGCACAACAGGAACCACTTTATTCCTCAGTTTCTTCTCTTTACGATTAATGATTGCCACTGGTTGATCTACATAATTGGGCCTTTCATCAACTTCAATGTCCTCCAGTGGAACAATCATGTCTTCATCAGCTATACACTTTCTCATATGAGATACATGGAATATCGGGTGAATTCCACTTAACTCATCTGGCAACTCCAATCTATAGGCCACCTCTCCCACTCAAGCAATGATTCGGAAAGGGCCTACATACCTTGGGCTCAACTTTCCCCGCTTCCTAAATTGGATAATACCCTTCCAAGGTGAGACCCTCAACATGACCCGGTCACCCCCTGGAACTCAATCGGTCTTCGTCGTTTATCGGCATACGACTTCTATCTATCTTTAGCTGCCTTCATGATGGCTTTGATCCTCTCCAGCTTCTTGGTCATAGCCTCGATTACCTCGACGCTTCCCAACTCTTTCTGACGAATGTCACCCCAACAAACGGGTGTTCTGCATCCCCTACCGTATAGCATCTCGTATGGTGGTTAGGACTTGGTATTTGAACGAAATACCTAGTGATTAGCGTGTAAACCAGATCAAATAGTGCGGAATCCTATTTTATTAGCGATCCAATCAGTGAGAACACATGAAGAATCAATCAAGAATTGAAACTCACGTTAGAAATCGATTGGCAATCAATCTAATGTGTTCTATGAACTTGGAGAACGAATTGTGATGTTTCTGGACGGCTAGGTAGGGTACGTCCGGAGTCATAAGTAATCAAAAAGCCCTTTTTTTCCACGAATTGGGTTGTATTTATAGGTTGGTATTATTCAATCGTGCGACTGAACCATTAGCATGTTCAGTCGTGCGATTGAACCATGCGGTTGATTCATCCACACGACTGAGTGTTCAGGTGTGACTGAGCCATTCTTATGTGTCAATCATATGACTAATCCAGTCTCCTGGTTCAGTCGTGCGACTGAGTCATTCGTATGAAGTTATTCATGCTTATGGTCCATTCGCATGGGCCATTCGCATGAGAACTTCATTATGTTAAGTTTGAATGTATTAATTAATAAACATTATGTGTAACCATTCAAACAATCACAAACCTAATTAACCAATTTAATATTGACTCATTAATGAAATATTAGTCATTACAAATCACAAACAACCAATATCATTTCATTAATCATATCAAATTACACCAGAATCAGATAAACAAGATCTATTACATTTCATATCATGATCTAGGGACATACATGTATCAACAAACTCCCCCTTGGACCTAGATCTCTCTAATCTCTTGTTTTCTGTGTAACCTCCTTGTATTTCTTATACTTCACCTCTTTTGTGACTCCCGTGTGAATCTCAAACGCGAAGCAGAGTCGTATAACATTCTGGAACTGGAGGGCTTGTATAATATCTTGCGTATCATAGAACAGTGGCCACTTGTATAGTGTATAGACATCACTTTCGACAAGTTTGTAAGCCACATCAGGTCATATACCCTGATAGTATCCATATGTCCCTCTTTGTTTAGGACTATGACCGCTTCAGTGTTCTCCAATCGTAGTACCACCACTTAAAGTGTGGAGTGAAATCCTGTGGCATTTCCCTGAGGGGAATTATTGACATTGTGCGTGGAGGATTCCACTTCAACACTATCTTAGGCTTGCTAGTAATGGCATCAACCTCAGACCTTTTGATATACCTAGTAAGCTGTTGAGGTCTGAAGTTAACCCATCTGGTGTGGTACTCCTTCTTTAGGGCAGCCTCAAACCAGCCTGACATCTTCCTCGGGTCAGCATACAAAAGCTTTAGTTTGGCCAGCTGGTTGAGCTCAAAACCTGGTAGAGTCTTCAGATCATGTGGGAATCTGAAGTACTCTATGCCCTGTTCTCTCTTAACTGCATACGCATTGAGACCTTCAATGTACGCCCATGCTATGATCCTTCCTGACACCTTGTGATGTTTCTTGCTATAGAGTTTGGTGTAGGAATCATTCTTTGGTGTAGTAAGTTGGGCTCTAACTTCTTCAAAACATGCAGCCCACTCAGCTTTTCGAATGTCGACATCATCATTTGAGGCTTGGGCCGTGTCTTCTGCTTTCTCTGTTTCTTGCTCCATTATTCAACACCTCAATAGTATCGCTGACAAGGGATTCACCCAGATTGGGGACCATATTTCACTCATGTCAGTGTACTGAGGGTAATCCTTGGCAGTGAAATCTTCGATCTCTACATCATCAACATCGTTGAGCTCTTCGTCACTAGTCGAATCGCATGTCGGAGCATCTTTTACTATCTCATCTGGATTTAGCTTGAAAAGCTCTGCGAGTTGCTCATTTGATAGGTCATGAACTATTTCCCCTTCTTCAGGGGTATAATTCACTGACCTCCTGACAATCCCTTGCAGATCAAGAATCATTGTTAGCCGAGACTTAACCTGCTGAAGGGGAGCAACATCAAACTCATCTCTTTGGTAATTTTGATCTGTTTGATTTAAACATTCCTCACATAAATCATTAGTAATTAATCAAACAGAAATGCATTAAAGTATATAAACATTAAATACATTATGTTCAATACATGATTCAAATACAAAAAAATAAATACATAAACATCTAGTCTTTACTTTTATCTTGTATCATTGTTTCATCACTTGGAGGAGCAGAGGTAGAAGCTGATTGATCTTGTCTATTCTTTGTCCTTTTCTCTTGACCTGTAGCAGGGGCCGATGCAGGTGCATCCCCTCCTTCTGCTTCTTCATCATCGTCCTTCTCCTCTGTCCTATCTCTTTCTGTATCTTCATACTCCTCAGTATCACTCTCATCATCCTCATCATTATCTTCATCATCATCATTTCTGTCTCCTTCCTTGATCTTCAATGGCTCCTCCTTAGATCCTTTCAGTTTTAACAGGATAATCTTCTTTGCCTTCTCCAACTCCTCTATTTTCTTGCTTGATGTGACACTTTGAGCTTGGAGTTGGTCCATCTTGGTGCTCTGAGTAGCCATCTGCTGGGCCTGCTCCTCTATAACTCGAGCCTGCTCTACAATTTGGTGAGATTGTGCAGCAGTCAGGTCAGTAAGCTGGCGGATCTGAGCTGCCTTTTCCTCATCAGCAGCCAGTAAGCGCATCACCATTCTGTTAAGTGCTGACAACTGTTCCTCTACCCCGATTGGAGGTAGAGGAGATCCGTAAGTATGTGAGGCATGGGCTGAGGGTATTGCTTGGTGTGACGTGGTGGTGGAGGTGGCTGTAGTGAACATAGGTCTGTAAAATGGTGGAGGTGATGTGGGAGTAAAGGATATGGTGGTGGAGGGAATCTGTACTATGGTGGGAGGTATGGTGGTGGCTGTGGTAGATATGTGGATGTGGTGGATGTGGTGGATGTGGTGGATGTGGTGGTTGTGGTGGATGTGGTGGCTGTGGTGGTGAGGAAGGTCACCCGATGCTTCTTCTTATTCTGACCATGGGGTTTAGCCATTCTCTTCCTGTTGAGGTGGAAGCTCCCCCTACAACCCTGCCTGTTGACCCCGGTGCATAGCTTGGGTCAGTATCAGTATCTCCAGAGTCTCTCGGGTGTTCACCAACCACCCTTAACCCATGTTCTGTGGGAACAACTTTTCTTCCCACAGTGGAGGTGGAAGCTCCCCCTACAACCCTGCCTGTTGACCCCGGTGCATAGCTTGGGTCAGTATCAGTATCTCCGGAGTCTCTCAGGTGTTCACCAACCACCCTTAACCCATGTTTTGTGGGAACAACTTTTCTTCCCACAGTTCGCGTTAGGGGCTCCTCATCCGATTCATCCTCCTCCTCCGCACCATGAACAAAATCCTGATGAAATCCAGCTGACTCGGTCACTTCTCCAGCTGGGACGAACACCGGAGGTACAAAATCAGACACAGTGCCTCTAGGTGGAATAGGCATATCGTCTCCAGCATCCCCACTATTATCATCATCTGAGTCATGAGTGGGTAGTGCTATCTGTTCCACATCAGAGTCACTATCATCGTGACACCACTTTCTCTTTGCTGGCACCACGTAGTAATCCCGGGCAAGATGACCAAACAACCTCCTAACAGGAGGTTTCACTTGCTTTTCCCTATACACTATCATCCTTCCCAGGGTAGTATCATCCATCACCTCCAGGACTACCGCATCCTCCTTTTCCTTCGGCAGGTAGGGAAGCTTCTAATCTATGATCATCTGCATAAACCTCGGGTACATACAGAAGCCTTCCTTCCCTTTCCCCTCGATGTTCTCCACCAGATAGGTGAAGATCATCTTGGAGAAGCTGAACGGATGGTTCAGCACCAACGCAACGTATGCATTCTGCATCTGGTCAGACAGCTCATCAAAACCTCCCTTTCTGGAAGCTATGCACTTAAGCAGCATGTGCGCAAGATATTTAAACTGGGGACAGAGGTTACTCTTGTTGAGTACCCCAGAATTGATGTCCCCAGAGTATTTGGCTCTAAGAAAGCATCCTCTGACTGTGAGGGGGTGTAATCGAGTCGGACAATCAGCGTCATCCCCCAACTGTAGTACGATCCTTAGATCCTCCTCTGAAATAGTAATAGCCTCTCCAAATATGGTGCTTCTGATGCAATGAGGCTCAGACGATCTATCAACTGTAGCGCCTTCCCAGAAGGCTTGCTGAATGGATCGATACGGAGTGCAAGGAGTAGATATGGCATGTGTAATCGTTGCTCTCAGTAGAAATGAGATTATGCCAGAGAAATCAGCAGCGTGTCTGGATGTCAAGTCCAGATGATCACATATATTGTGCTTCGTGCTCATAATCCATCGACTCGCCATCTGTTACACAAAGATAGTAAACATTAGTACCATTGGCTAAGAAAGTCATGAAAACCTTAAGCTTGAAGAAAATCTTTCTGTCATGCGATTGAGATTGTGCGACTGAGGTTCAGTCGTGCGATTGAACAGTGGGAAAGGGGTTCAGTCGTGCGATTGAACCGTGCGAATGGGACTCAGTCGTGCGACTGATCCCATACGTACCCCTGAGTGTGCGACTGGACTCCTACGTATATACCCTCATGCGGTTACACCAGTCGTGCGACTAACTTCATACGCATGGTTCAGTCATGCGATTAAGCAGTTTGAGCCCTTCAGTCGTGCGACTGAAGTTCATCACTCTGTCCATTCGCATGATGTACTGACTGTTCAATTCAAAATCACTTTTTCAACATTTTTGAGTTTTAGACATCGTTATCTTGTTCATTTGACTCGCAATACATTCTTAAACCACCTAACATCGTTACTTTCGTTTGTTTGAGTCATTTAGGTAGGTTATATAGTCAGTTAAGTCTCGGTTATTTGCGAGTCCGAATGTACCGTTTTTTTCATCAAATTTAAAGTTATGGGAGTGCATCTCTACCGTAAATTACCTGTAGAGTCGATGTAGATGGTCAGTAATCAAGAAACGGGGGGTTTAGAGATCAGTTGAATTTTTTGCAAATTCGTGCGATTCAGGGTGATTTTGAAGGTGGTGAGTCTCTGCGACCGACTCCCCTTCTATTTATATTAACCCTAGATTCAATTGTGCGACTGAGCTCATACGCACCTTTCAGTCATGCAAGTGGGACTCAGTCATGCGATTGGTTCAGTCGTCCTTCTTCAGTCGTCCGACTGAATCTCAGTCGTGCGACTGACTCACTCATTCGCCCTTAATCATCTGACTGGGCCAATCGTATGGGCCATTCGGTTGAATAGTCCATGTTCATGGTCCATTCGTACAATAGCTTCCATTCGTATGATTGGTCCATACGGATGGTCCATTCGTGCAAATAGGTCATATTTATTAACTTTTCTGCCAATTTGAATATTTAACTTTTAAAATCCCTTTAATTGTAGAAATTTATGTTATGAGCAGTTGATCATCTTAGACATGATTGTTTTGACTTGAAAACCTTTTTATCACCTCAGACGTGACTTATTTAACTTTTAACACATATGTGGTCATCTCAGACATGACCCTGTTAGTGAGTTGATCCCTTACTGATTTTCCTGATGTAATCCGACAAACAAACAAACTAAAACGACTGACTAAATTAGAAAATTAAACTAAATAATAAAAATTGTTTTTGCTTTTTGTGAGAGATAAGTCTTGAGATGGAAATCTACTGGATTTGGTTCCGGAATAGACAGCTTTAACTTAGATTGACCATACCTGGACCAATTCAATTTTGGAATCATACAGACAGTTCAAATCAGTTTGGACTTGTTATCAAAATCTTTTGATGCTCAATTCTTGGTGTTCATCCAGAGTCATTTGCAACTTTAGGAAATCATACTGAAGCTCTTAGATTTCCACATTGATTCAAACTTTCAAGAATTGCAGTCACAATGATTGTTAATATGTTTGTCCACTTAAATCAATACACAGACTTTTGACCCAAACTGGTGATTGTTTTAGGTTTAATTATTTCAACTAACATTTGTGGATCCCACACTTATATGGTAAGCAACATTCCTCAGGAGCTTTTGAGCGGTCTACGGGTATTATTTCAAGGAGAGACCATTCTTAGAGCTTTCAAAGAGAAGCCAGTCCTCAGGTCAGTGCCATCGCTTATCCTAGAATATCTAGGTTATGCTTATCCTCAGGTTAGTGCCATCGCACAGCAGAGAGGCACACAACCTATCTCCTTGTTAGAGCAGCTTAATTTTATGTTGCACCAAATGCACCAACAACATAAGTCATTAGCTTGATAGCATTTTATTTCATTTTTTTCGTGCTTTGCTCTATTTATGGTCATCCGCAAACATTTGTGGCGTTTACATGCTCATTACCCCTTATTGGAATATTTTTGATTGTGTTAACCAGTGATAAGATGGGAGCCCACAGTCAGTTGAACCACTTAGTTTGATCTTGAGATCATCTATTGTGTTGAATCTACCGACATATCAATTGTGGTCTAGCAACCTCTACGTCTATTCTCATTGTGTTACCTTAAGAGTTACCAGTTTTTCTATCATCTTCCCTTTTATATTGCTTAGACTACATAGACTTATACTTTGAATTTTTGAATCTTTTCTAAATTAAAATTTCAAAGTCCCTCTTGATTTGTTCCTGTGTACTATCATATTCCAAAGGGTTTGAACTGGTATCACAGATACGATCTACCTTATATCAGCTTTCCACTCCTTCTACCTCGTTTTTTTTAATGTTAACTTGCTGACTTATTCTCCCCCTAAAATACTAAAATCATAACTGGGTTAATTATTTTAGGATTTTAATAACCAGCAAAATAACATGAGTTTAAATGAAACAGACTAAAATAGACAAATAAAATAAAAGAAAAAATTAACTAACCTACATCGGACTACACATGATCATCATGAGGAATAACATCACTTTTCTTTTTAATGTCGTTGACCTCTAGCAAATATTGAAAACGTGGTTTATCAAAGGCTTTAGTGTAGAGGTCAGCGCGTTGAAAATCAGTATTAATTTTCACCACATCAATTAAGTTCTTTTCAAAATAGTCTCTTATGAAATGGTATTTAATACCGATATGTTTGGTCTTAGGATGTTAGACCGGATTTTTAGTTACTGCAATTGCAGCAGAGTTATCAACACAAATAGGAGTAGAGGAGAACTTTAAACCGTAATCCCGCATTTGCTGTTGAATCCAGATGATTTGTGAACAACAACTAGCAGCAGCAACATATTCGGCTTCACAGGTGGACAATGCAACCGGTGTCTGTTTCTTACACTGCCAAGTCACTAGTCTTCTCCCAAAGAATTGACACCCTGCGGATGTAGACTTGTAGTTCATCTTGCAGCCTCCGTAATCCGAGTCACTATACGCATGAGCTCAAAATCATCACCATGAGGATACCACAACCCAAGTGTGGGTGTACCCTTTAGATAGCGAAAAATCCTTTTGACCCCGATGAGATGATTGACCTTAGGTTTAGCCTGATATCTAGAACATAAACATGTAGCACACATGATATCAGGTCTTGAGGCAGTGAGATACATGAGGGATCCAATCATTCCTCGGTACATCGTGGCATCTACAAGATCTCTATTTTCATCAGGTGCTATGTCGTGATTCGTAGCAAGTGGAGTACCAGCAGCAGATGCATTCTCCATGTCAAAGCGATTGAGAATGTCTCCTACGTACTTGGTCTAGTGTAGAAAGATCCCATTTGGTGTTTGATCCACCTGTAGCCCGAGAAAGAACTTCATCTCCCCCATAGCACTCATCTCAAACTCTTTCTTCATAACTGCTTCAAACTCGTTGCATAACTCTTCGTTCTTTGAACCGAAAATTATGTCATCAACATAGATCTGTATGAGCAGTAGGTCACCATTTTTCTCTTTCATGAACAGCGTGCAATCAATAACTCCCCTACGAAAGCCGTGTTTCACAAGATGAGTAAAGAGTTTCTCATACCAAGCACTTGGAGCTTGATGAAGCCCGTATAAAGCCTTGTCTAGCTTGTAGACTCTATCCGATGATAAGGATCTTCAAATCCCTTGGGTTGACCTACATAGATTGTTTCTCTGATTTCCCCATGAAGGAATGCACTCTTCACATCTAATTGATAGACTTTAATCTTCATGTACGATGCATAGGCAAGGAAGATACGAATGGCTTCCATTCTTGCCACGGGTGCAAACACCTCATTGTAATCAATTCCCTCGACTTAGCGAAAACCCTGAACCACCAATCGAGCTTTGTTCCTGATAATGACCCCTTGGTCATCCTTCTTGCATTTCAAGACCCATTTGGTGCCAATGACTTTAGCACCTTTAGGTCTATCAACCAAAGTCCATACACCTAACTTCTTGAACTGAAGGAGTTCTTCTTGCATTGCACTCACCCATGCCTCATCATTTAGTGCTTAACTGACGTATTTTGGCTTAAACTGTGAGACAAAACACAGATAAGCACCATCATGAATATATCTCTTCTCCATAACTGAGGCGTAATCAGCTGAGTATAGCTGATTTCGGGTTTGTACTCCTGATCTGACGTCTCCAATGACATTGTCTAAGGGATGATAGACATTTAGTCGTGATCCTGGAGTAGTAGGAATAGCTACCTCAGAGCCAAGATTATGAACATTGGTTCTGCATCTGAGGTAGTTGGAGTTTGAGGCTCTAAAGTCAAAGGTGCATCACTGGTAGATGCTTGTGGACTTTCAGGAACTGGAACCTGTTCCTCCGGACTGTTCTGGTTATCTTCTTCAGCTTCATCTTCAGAGGAGGAGTCACTGTCGTCGACCACTCCCCCTGACTGGGTAGATGATTCTCCATGTGAGCTAGATGTTGGTGTAATCAAGATATCATACATCATTCGTGTAGCTAACTCGTCATCCGAGGGAGAGAGAAGGATGTTGAAGGACTTGAAGAATCCATCATAGTTGAAAAAGTAGGCGGGTCCTTTGCTAGTAGGTGGTGTGGTATATCGCTGAACGTCAACATTACACGACACTTCTACTAGACCCGTTGAGTTGTTGTAAACTCGCTTGTTCGGTATGTTGTATCCTAGAAATATTCCTTCATCTGCCTTCTCGCTGAATTTGCCCTCTTGTGTCTTCTTCAGAAGTGTGCACGGCGCGCCAAATGGTTCAAGATACTCCAAGTTCGGTTTGCGTCTTTGTAGTAGCTCGTAACATGTCCTTCCGTGGCGCTTGACTACCAGGACTCGATTCAGTGTATAACATGCATTGTCACTGCCTCATTCCAGAATTGGATAGGCAGTTTCGAGTCTGCCAGCATAGTCCGTGCTGTCTCTATCAAGCTTCTGTTCTTTCTCTTAGCAACGCCATTCATCTGAGGTGTGTAGGCAGAAGTGAATTGATGCACAATTCCCTTTTCCTTGCAGTATGCCTCCATCCACTGGTTCTTGAATTCCGTTCCGTTGTCTGAGCGTACTTGTCTAACTTTCAGCTTGTAGAGAGATTCCAGTGTGGTTACCAACTCCTTGAATGACTCAAATGTTTTTGATTTGAATTTCAGAAACATTACCCAAGTGAACCGTGAGTAGTCATCAGTGACCACAAAACAGTACATGTCGCCTGCAATGCTCTTTGTACTGACTGGACCAAACAGATCCATGTGAAGAAGTTCAAGAGGAAGTTCTATTGAATGAAATTTCTTTTCCGTATGAGACTTCTTTGTCTGTTTGCCTTTCTTGCAAGCTACACAAAAGTCAGGAAGCTGGAAGTTCTTCACATTAACTCCTCTCACCAGATCCTTCTAAATCAAGTGATTCATCTTCCTTTGACTAATGTGTACCATTCTCCTATGCCAGGAGATGGAATCCTTTTTAGTAGCTTTAGATAGAAAACACTGAACCTCATGATCCATTTAGAAGCTGTTGACACATCCAAGACATAAAGATCTTTATATCTTGACGCAGTCATCAAAACTTGGTCCTCTGGGATCACGTAGTCTTTCTTTTGTACGTAACACTTCTTGTTGTCGAAGATGACTTTAAATCCTTATCACATATTGGAAATTGAAGTAATTATTTTGTAGTTGTTGAACGTAGTTCACTTTATCAAACTTAACTTGCTGATTCCCCACTTCTCCCTGGGCTGTGATATAGCCACCCTTGTTTCCAGCAAACGAAACATGCCCTCCTTTTATTTGCTTAACGTTTGATAAAAGGCTCTGTTTCCTGTCATGTGCCTGGATGCTCCGCTGTCTACTATCAACGTGTTAGTTTCAGCACTGTATCGAATACCCTGCACCACAAAGTAAAGGATTAGTTTGGGTTAGGAACCCAAGCCTTTACTGGCTTGGGTTTCCCCGAGGCATCACACATCAAAATTCTACCCATTGACCCTTAGAGGAAGAGGGTAGCTCAGGTTCCTTCTTGTCATTATTATCGACACAGAGGATGTCTTCTCCTTCCATATCCAGATTTGTGCAATGCCTGTTTGTGATAAACAGTCGACTGACTTACAGGTTGAATTTTAGGTTCACTAGTTCTCCTAGGTGGAGTCAGAGAAGACATAGGCTTTGAAACCTGAAGTTCAATCTTCTTCCTAGGTGTCTGATAGCAGTGACAATAGGAGGCAATGTGTCCATATTCACCACAGTTGTAGCAGGACCTGCTATCAACATTATGATTAAACTTTCTTTGTGGAAAAATGTGTGACACTCTAGTAACATAACTCACTCTAGGTTTTGACTCTGGTTCTTTGGTTTTTTTCACTGGTTTAACAAATTTAACTGTTTTCACCTGTTTAACCTCTTTTTCTTTTTGGTTAATAGGTTTTTGACTTGAAGTATGTGAAAGATTAACCATAGAAGTCCTTAGGTTCTGATTTGACTCTGTTTGATCCTGAATTTAAGTTAACCTTTTCAAATTCCTTTTCCAGATTAACACTAGACAATTTATCCTTTTCCTTTGAAGTGGCCTCCTTTTGTTTGTTTCCAGAGTCCACAGATGAACATAAGAAATCTGGATCACTAACAAGAGGAGTAGACACCACATGATCCTTGATGGGATTACTATCTATTGGTCTAGTCTTAGTGTTCATCAAAGTCTCAGGTGGTGGTGGGACCACTTTATAACCCAATCCATCCCTGTTGTGCCTTTCTCTCACTAAGTGTTGGACTATGTGTGAAGAACTAGTCCAACTGTGCCGTTTCAGTTTTAATGAATTTACTTCTATTCTAGAACTGCCTTTTGCTTCTTAGTGTCTTCTAGGAGTTTAGATAATACCTAATGCCATTAGCTTGGTTAAGGCAACTACTTCGGTTTCCCTAAGCTGTTTAGTCAAAAGGTCTATCTTTTCTTTATAACTATGCTCTTTTGTTTTAATACCCTATTAGCCTCAGTGCACAGTGCAAATCTTTTACTAAGTTATCATTATGATCTAATAACCTAGCAAATTTTTCATCTATGTTATTCCTAAAAATATCACAATCAGAACAAGCATGATTATCAAACATTTGGTCAGTAGTACTTACCCGAGTTGATTCAGAAGAGTTAGCCATCAACGCAGCAGCAGATGTCTCTGGTTCTGGTGATTCTGTCTTTTCTGTCTCTGACGTGGTAGACTCCTCCTTAGGCTTGTAACTGACCTTGGTTGCAGTTGCTTCTTCACTATGTGACATCGCTATCTCAACTGCTAGATCTCCTTCACTAGCGGAATCACTGTCAATGTATTCTACACTTGCAATGTTTGATTCCCCTGGTGAGACAAACCTAAAGCTCCAATCCTGTCCTTCATCATCATGGGCAGTCAAGGCCTTTGGATCCTTGCTTGATGAAGTAGAACTAGTAGCTTGCTTGTCTTGACGAGTGAAGGACGAGAACGGGTTCCCGTTACCTGTCTTCTTAGGCTTGACACATTCTCTTTTGAAGTGCCCCTTCTCTCCATAGTTGAAGCAGGTCACTTTGATCTTGTCAAAGCCAAATGTGGTATCTTAGTAGCTACTAAGTTCTGTCCGGTTTGTTTTACAAACTTCTTTGCCCTCCGGACAGCACTAGCTAAGGCCCACATTATGTCCATCCTCTCAAGCTCCATTTCGTCCACCTGCTCGTAGTCCTCGTCGGCCAGATGGCAGTTTCCAATCTTCCCAGCAACAAGTTCATCATAAGAATGGACCATTGCAGCCAAAAGATCCATGTGTTCTCGAGCTACTTCCACAGTCACATATCCGAGATTCTCGGTCTTCAGTTTAGTAGCACTTGTTTCGGATCCAATATGGTGGGTGCAAGAGAGTCCCGACGTGTCTGTTCCTGAAGAGACGCATGTGCAGGACCCGATGAGCTAGACACAAATGCAGTCTGGAGAGGTGCTCCAGATGTCTTAGCTTGAGGCGTGGCGTTGTACAAGGCTGGATTTTGATTGTAAGAAGAATTCTGAGCTCTGTACTTCATCCTAAGTGACTCTTCTCGCAACTTAAGAATGAAGTCATTAATATCCAGTTTTGCCAGCAGTCCATTCTGTCTAAGGTTAGACACAAATGAGGTCCACTTTTCAGCAATCCGTCTACAAAGTTAGTAACTTTCTCTTCCATGGTAGTTGCCACCCCATGTATCATTTCACTCATCAGATGGTAAAATCTATCTATAACGTTGTCTAAACTCTCGTTTCCCATCGATGAGAAATTATCGAATTCCTTCTTTAACTCCTTAGCTTTGATTGCCTTTAATGAAGCATTCCCGTCATCCTCTTTTCTAGCTCATCCCAAGTTTCTTGGACTGCTTATTCTCTGAGTACTGGTGGAATATGTCTTTAGGAATAGACTGTAATCAATGCATAAACTTTTCTCTGCATTGTATTTACTTTTGCACATCTGTCATCCCTCTATGTTAGCTTAACTCCATCAGCTCAACCGGTGTACTATATCCAATCTCGATGGCTTCCCACAGATTCGGATCGACTCCATTGAGGTAGATCTCAAAACGTTGTTTCCAGTGGGGAAAGTCATCTAACGTCAAAAGCTTTGGTGGTTTATTATGATTACCCACTTCACTCTCAAGCAACACAGGTTCTGTATCCTAGAGTCCTTTCCAGCAGTAAAGGCTCACATTTGATCTTCCATGGCGAATAACTTTAAGTCTAATAAACCAAACTATCACTGGTGCGACTGAAGGATGCGAATGGCCTAGTCATGCATATGAACTCTGCGACTGGTTCAATCGTGCGGCTGAACTAAGCGATTAGCTCAATCGTGCGAATGAGTCTGATGAGTATGAGCAATGCGAACGAACTTTCAGTCATACGAAAGGAGATACGACTAGGTCCAATCGTGCGTCTGGACTATGCGAATGAAGTCCAGTCGTGCGAATGGCACCTCGTGTGACTGTGGCTGCTGTTTGGCGAAAATTCCTAGGTTAGACCGTGTTTTAGCCGTAAAAATTCAAAATTTCGCAAGGTCTAATCGCCTAAGTCCGTAGAAACCAAACTTTGATGAGCAAGGAACGTCCAAGATCACTTTTGACGCAAAAGATGGCGTTTTTTAGTGCAAAAACACAAACTTTTTATCATCTTGATTGAATCACACGTAATCAAGAGCCTGGCTCTGATACCACTTGTTAGGACCTGGTATTTGAACGAAATACCTAGTGATTAGCGTGTAACCAGATCAAATAGTGCGGAGTCCTATTTGATTGGCGATCCAATCAGTGAGAACACACAAGAATCAATCAAGAATTGAAACTCATGTCAGAAATCGATTGGGAATCGATCTAATGTGTTCTATGAACTTGGAGAACGAATTGTGAGGCTTCTGGATGGCTAGGGTACGTCTGGAGTCGTAAGTAATCAAAAAGCCCTTTTTTCCACGAATTGGGTTGTATTTATAGGTTGGTATTATTCAATCGTGCGACTGAACCATTAGCATGTTCAGTCGTGCGATTGAACCATGCGGTTGATTCATCTGCATGACTGAGTGTTCAGTCGTGCGACTGAGCCATTCTTATGTGTCAATCATACGACTAATCCAGTCTCCTGGTTCAGTCGTGCGACTGAGTCATTCGTATGAAGTTATTCATGCTTATGGTCCATTCGCATGGGCATTCGCATGAGAACTTCATTATGTTAAGTTTGAATGTATTAATTAATAAACATTATGTGTAACCATTCAAACAATCACAAACCTAATTAACCAATTTAATATCGACTCATTAATGAAATTTAGTCATTACAAATCACAAACAACCAATATCATTTCATTAATCATATCAAATTACACCAGAATCAGATAAACAAGATCTATTACATTCATATCATGATCTAGGGACATACATGTATCAACATGGTGGCATACCATGCTGGCATGATACTATTGTCGTACGAGAATTCAACTAACGGTAAGTGGTCGGTCCAACTTCCTCCAAAGTCAATCCCACATGCCCGAAGAATGTCTTCCAACGTCTGAATGGTCCTTTCTGACTGACCATCAGTTTGGGGATGATAAGCCGTGCTAGTATGTAACCTCGTCCCCATGGCATCGTGGAATTTCTTCCAGAATTTAGATGTAAACCGGGTGTCGCGATCAGACACGATAGACACCAGCACACCATGACGAGTTACAACTTCCTTGATGAACAGGTCAGCCAACCTCTCAGATGAATATGTCTCGCGGATCGGTAGGAAGTGAGCACTCTTTGTCAAGCGGTCAACAATCACCCATATGGCATCGTATCCTTTCGGAGTACGCGGCAGCTTTGTAATGAAATCCATGGTGATGTGCTCCCACTTCCATTCCGGTATATCCAAAGGTTGGATCTTCCCATACGGCTTTTGATGTTCCGCCTTCACTTGCAAACAAGTAAGGCATTTGCTCACATACTCCACCATGTCACGCTTCATACCCGGCCACCAATAATCCTTCTTCATGTCTTGGTACATCTTTGTGGCACCGGGATGGATAGAGTATCGGGTCTTGTGAGCTTCGTCCATAATCTTCACACGTAGATTCCCGAAACGAGGAATCCACACCCGTCCAAATCGAGTTTTAACACCAAGTGTGTTTTCACTCAATTCCCCAACCAGACCTCTCATTCTTTCAGAGTTTAGATGTTCTTCTTTTAGCGCCTCATCCTGAAACTCCTTGACTTGCTTCATTACATCAGAGGTCATGATTAGTTGGTATGCTTTCACCCGAATTGGCTCGTGCCTCTCCTTCCGGCTAAGAGCATCAGCCACCACGTTAGCTTTGCCCGGATGGTAATGGATCTCACAATCATAATCCTTTATGAGCTCCAACCATCGTCTCTGCCTCATATTCAGGTCCTTTTGCTCAAAAAAGTACTTTAAGCTCTTGTGGTCGATGAAGATGGTGCACTTTGTTCCGTACAGATAGTGCCTCCAAATCTTTTGTGCAAAGACCACGGCCGCTAGTTCCAAGTCATGAGTAGGGTAGTTGACCTCATGAACCTTCAGTTATCGGGATGCATAGGCTATAACTTTTCCTCTTTGCATTACCACACACCCCAACCCCGAGTAAGAAGCGTCTGAATACACCACCAAATCTCAGCTTCCATCGGGTAACAACAAGACAGGAGCTTGAGTCAACCTCGCCTTCAACTCCTCGAATGCCTTCTCCTGGGCCTGACCCCATACATACTTTACATCCTTCCGGGTCAACTTAGTCAGTGGAGAAGTAATCTTAGAGAAGTCTTGGATAAATCTCCTATAGTAGCCGCCAAACCCAAGAAACTACGAATCTCGGATGGCGTCTTTCGAGACTTCCATTGCGTCACTGCCTCTACCTTAGCCGGGTCCACCATAATCCCATCAGGATTCACCACATGACCCAAGAACTGAAGTTCGCGTAACCAAAACGCGCACTTGGAGAATTTTTCATACAACTTCTCCCTTCTTAACGTCTCCATACCCTTCCAAATGTGACCGGCATGCTCAATCTCACTCTTCGAATAAATCAGGATATCATCAATGAACACAATCACCGATTTATCTAACATTGGCCGACACACTCGATTCATCAGATCCATGAAAGCAGTTGGCGCATTGGTCAATCCAAACGACATAACGAGGAACTCATAGTGACCGTAGCGCGTGCGAAAAGCTGTTTTAGGAATGTCCTGCTCCTTCACTTTTAGTTGATGGAACTGATCAAACAGATTGTCTATTCTTGGTAGGGGGTATCGGTTTTTCACTGTCAACTTGTTCAGCTCTCGGTAGTCAATACACATCCTCATACTACCGTCTTTCTTCTTCACAAATAATACCGGAGCACCCATGGAGAGATACTTGGTCTAATGAACCCCTTATCCAGTAGTTCTTGCAACTGCTTCATTAACTCTTTCATCTCAATCGGAGCCAACCGGTACGGTGCCTTGGCAACGAGTTGAGCACCGGGTATCAAGTCAATTGGAACTCAACCTCGCGATCTGGTGGCACACCGGGTAAGTCTTCCAGGAATACGTCCGGAAAGTCGCACACAACTGGTACATTCGATAGTCGTGGTGTTGGTGCGTCCACGTCCTTTACGTAGGCCAAGTAAGCACTACATCCACGCCTCATGCACTTACCCGCCACTGCCATCGAAATCACTATCGGATCATCACAACTCGATCGCCATAAACTGTCACCTTATCCCCATCAGGTGTTGTCAATCGGATCATCTTCTTGCGACACACAATATTTTCTTCATAGGTTGCTAACCAGTCCATCCCTAGCACTACATCGAATCCACCTAGGGGTATCACGTGTAACCTAGCAGCAAACCTATGGCCTTCTAGTTCTATGGCACATTCCTCTGTCACCACAGTAATTCTAGTGGACTTGCCAATAGCAGTTTCCACATCAAATGGTGCACTGACCTTTCTACTACTAATAGCTAACTTAGCACAGAAGTAGTGGAAATAAAACTCCTGCTAGCACCAGAATCAAACAATACAGATGCATAAGTTTGGTTTACCAGAAACATACCTGACACAACATTGGGATGAGCTGGCTTCCTCTCCGAGTCATGGTGTAAGCTCTGGCACCTGCTCTCTGCCATCCTTCCTCCGGCTTCTTCTTCGCCCCAGAGCTGTCCCCCTTTAGCTTCTTGCAGTCCCTGCTCACGTGACCTTCTTCACCACAAGAATAGCACCGGCTCATACCGCAGTTCTTCGCTACGTGCCCGGTCCTTCCACATCAGAAACAGACATTGCTCCCCAATCTACATTTCCTAGGGTGCCTGCGTCCACACCTATCACACCTGTTCAACCCCGCAATTCCAGTCGTCCTCATTGTGCGAAAACTCTCATCCCATGGCTTCTTACAGTCTCTAGCGATGTGGTCAGTCTTACCACACCTAAAGCATACATTCATCCTAATCCTGCACTCACCGGTATGCTCCCTTCCACATCTGCCACACTTCCTTATACCCACACCGGATGAAGCTACACACCGGTTATGCGTCCTGGCAACCTTTTTTATATGGTGTGTAACCCCCACGTTCGACCCGCTTTCCGTTGCAGTTCTTGTCATTGCTACCCTCCTTTTTCATTTCCATCGCGGTTGTCTCCTTCACCGCCTTAATTACCTTAGTCACTATACACGGATGAATCGTCTGCATGGCCCGTTGAACTCCCTCGACAACAGCCTTTGTCAACAGGGTCCTCAGACTGGCACTATCTTCACCGGCTTCCGGGTGATGGATCTCAGGCTCTTGAGTGCTACTTCAGCAACCATATCCATACTTCTTGTGACACGCGGTCCAGCACCACATCCACCACAATCTTCACCTGACGACACCTTCGAAGATCTACCACCGACCATCCTCTAACTCACACGGAAAGATTCAAACACCAACACGGTCATTCGAGGGAACAGCTCAGTTTATGTCAAGTATAGTAAGTCCCTAATTACAGTGGCCAGTTGTGATTAGCCACTTACTTTACTCTTCATACCCCAAGCATTACCAGTCCTGACTACATTAGTATTGAAATCTACATACAACACATAACCACATACCATGCGCACATGAACCGGTTAACATTACGAAAATACCTAATGGCACGCAGCTACTCAGATTGGCATCCTATTCCCATTCCGTCCCATTCTCAGTTTAAGTTAAGGTTTATTTTGAAAATTTACCCATTTCACTTAAACTTTGGCTCTCATACTAACTTGTAAGGCCGCATTCCCGGGAAGCTTACAACTGGTGATTCAGCACACATAAAATATATACATTACATTTACTCATCAAAACATCGCAGCAGAAAACATAAAACAAATGGCATTTCATTTGATTCTAAAACTTTTGCAAAATAATGCATCGTTTGTTGGATACAAAATATATCGTTTTATTACATCACAAAAGTCTTAATTAAATAGATGCCATCCAAAAGAGCTGAGTAGCCATCTCGTGCCATCCTCAGCAACGTTTACCTGCCAACTGAAAATGTATAAAAGTCAGCGTTGCTGAGTGAGTTCTAGTTTTATAATAAAACATACATAAAATCGTTATTTATTTCTTTACAGAGTCCATACAATACGTTTCGTTTGTTCATGATCATACATCATACGTACATACAGATAACATCGTTATTATCTTTCATAACGTTCATTAACCTTCGTTCATTTATTACATCTTGTGACATGTACAATACCCCAAACATTGTGAAAGAGCTGGTTACTGGGCCTGAGGTCTATCATAGACCCCGAACATTGTGCACGAAGCTGACTCCAGTACCTGAGGCAAGTACATTCACCGTTCATCTTTTCGGTTCATTCCGGATCAATGCCATATGCTATACCCCAAACATTGTGCACGAAGCTGGCTACTAGGCCTAAGGTCTTTCATAGACCCCGAACATTGTGCACCAAGCTGACTCCAGTACCTGGGGCAAGCGGCAAGGATCCCATACGTGTGGTCAATCACAAGGATTGGACCCCAGTGTGCATCCTTCTGGGGTAGCTAACCCGCACACAGTTGAGCTAACACCCTTCATTGGGTGTGAACCTCCAAACATTTGCTTGCAAGACTTTTTACGTTCAATCATTCGTTAATGCATGCATTCATTCATCATATTACTCTTCCATTATCTTTCACTTTACGTTACATAATACTTTCGGTTCATTCATTAACATAACACGTAAAGCCACGGAAAGATAAACATTCATCATCATAAGGAACATAACATAACATACCATTCAACATCATCATACATACATAACATACATCAAGCATACATAACATACATCAAGCATAGTCATGCAACATCATCATCGTCATCATCATCCATAACATGCCCATCATACTATTTATGACCCAAAAGTCAACTTATAGTCCCCCGGGAATTTCCCAAGTCAAATCCTACTTTACACATTTTCCCCAAAAATCAGAAAAATATTCTAAGTCTTAGGCGCATGGGCACTATGCAGGCGCATGGACACTATTCAGGCGCATGGGGAACACAAGCGCATGGGGCACTTTCAGGCTCATGGGGACTTCTGGACGTCTAAACACTTAGTAAATTCCAGCCCAATCTAGGCGCATGGGTACTATTTAGACGCATGAACACTTAGGCGCATGAGCCACTTGGGCGCATGGGCACCATTGGGGCGCATGGCCCTACCCTTAGTCATCCGACTAACATTTCTAGGCGCATGGGCAACTATTCAGGAGCATGGGCAGAATTTAAAAATTTCTAAGGTAAATTTTGGGCGCATGAGCTACTGTTTAGGCGCATGACTTACACTTAATTCTTTCTAAGGCAATTTCAGAGGTATGAACACTTATCTTGGCCCATGAGCATTCTGTAAACATGTTTCTAGGATATTTTCAACCGTAATCATCAAACCCATCAGTTCTAAGCATAATGTGGCTATTCTAAACATGAGTAGCCTACAAACCATCCAGAACTAACATCCAACACACATATTACATACTGGTAATCACATAAACTTTGTAAAATCATTTTAATACGTTTTCAGCCCCAAAGATAGTTTAAAACATGTAAGAACCAGGGTCTAGAACTCACCTAGTGCAACTTGGGTGTTCTTCCTTTTTACCTGCTTGTAGAGAGTTCAAAACACCTAGAAACAACACCAATGACACACACACCCGAGCACAAACATAGCCCATAAGCATACAAACACATAACAAGATAAAACTCGACATAAAAGCATAAAAACCCTAAATTCGACTTCTATTCTTCTTCTTATCTTCAACCAAGAGTTTTTTTTCTCTGCTCTCTCTCTCTTAAACCGAGACAAATGGTGAAGTGAGGTGAGGGTGGGCGGCCATACTCCCTTAACACCAACTTTTGAAAGTTTTGTCCTTTTTGGACACTTTTAGTCCCTCCACTTCGACTTTATTGCCTTTCTTGCTTTTATTCTTTTTATCTAGATTTGTAAAAATAGCCAGGTGTTACACAACATTTGTAGGAGCATCTTTGACCAACTCATTGTAACACCCATATATTCTTCTTTGAAGCCGACGAAAGAACAAAAAAAAAAGAAATAAAGTTCAAAGTCGGGGGACCAAACTCGCCAACGAGAGAAAGTTGGTGAGTGGGGGTATTTAAAGGGAGAGGGCAGCCCTTACCCTCTCCCCACACCCAAAAATCAGCCAAAAGAGGAGAAGAGAGAAAGAAGAGAAAAGGAGAGAAAAAGGTGGGTTTGGGTAGATTCAAGCTCGAAAATCATCGTGTAGTGAGTCAAATTGAAGCTCTTCTCATTGTGGTCGTTTTTGTGAGTTCTAGGACCCCTCTTTTAAACGTTTTTGGTCGATTTTGGGGCTGGAACACATCTGAAAATCGGGTTTTTGAAGAGTGTGTGTGTGTTGACATGTTTGTGTATGTGTGGTATGCGTATGATTCGTTTGATCCTTTCCTTTGAGCTTGTGTGTGCTTGAATGGTGTTGTGGTATGCATTCCTAAGGTTTAGAATAGTTGATTTTGGTTTAGAATGGGTTTGGATGAGCTTGGAGGTCGAAAATGGCAGATTGGGTTCGGGATGAACTGCATGCTGCATCAGCTAGGGCTAGGCGACCGAATGGAGGTCATACGGCCGATGAGATGTGATTGAGGTTCATTCGCACGACTCAGGGTTCATTCACATGACTGGGAGCCCAGTCGCATAAATTCTCATCCGCATTAGGTCCATTCGCATGGGACTCATCCGCATGGAGTCCATTCACATTAGTTTAATTCGCATGATTGGGTGTTCATTCGCATAGGTGTTCATCCGCATTGGTTCATCGCATGATGTTCAGTCGCCTGGAGGCCATGCGACTAAAGGGTGCCCATACACCCAAATAGGGTCGTTGTACCCGAGGAAAAGCATAGTTTAATGAGACTTTCGGGGGAAAGTGCACATGTAAGTTTTGACGTGGAAGTTCCTGTAAGTGCATGTAAGGTGATTATAGACGCCTTAGAGGTTATGTTGGGCACGATGATGATGTTGCATGTTTATGCATGATGCATGCTATGTATGTATGATATTGCCCTGGATGATGTTGATGCCTGTGTATGTTATGTTCCTTGTTATGATGTATGTTTATCTCTCCTGTGACTTTACGTTGAATGTTTATGAATGAAGTGAAAGTATTATGTAACGTAAAATGAAAAATAAAGAAAAGCGGCACATGAAGTAAGAATGCATGCATTAATGAATGACGAAAGTAAAGAATTCTTGCAAGCATAGTATGTCGAGACACGCCATAAAAAGGTGTTAGCCCAATGGTGTGCGGGTTCGCTACCCCGGGAGGATGCACATTGGGGTCTTTCTTTGTGATTGACCATTTGTATAGCACCATTGCTGCATGCCCTAGGTACTGTGACAAGAGGTGCGGAGCACCATTATAGCTAGTCTATGATAGGCCTAGGTCCAGTACCAGGAATAGCTGGGTATTGCACATAGCAGCGGTACACCTAAACTCTACCCTAGGTACTGTGACTAGAGGTGTGGAGCACCGTTATAGCTGTTCTATGATAGACCTAGGTCCAGTACGAGGAATAGCAGGGTAAAGTTTATGGTTGAAGGGAAGAAAAGATGTAATGTTGAAAGAATGCGAAAGTTAATGAACGTACGAATGAAAGAATGAAAGTATGAATGAATGAATGTTGAAGATAATAATGATATTATCTATGTGTACGTATGATGTATGATCGCGTGAATGTAAATAACGGTATTAATGAAAGAAAAGTATGTTTTATTATAAAACTAGAACTCACTCAGCAACGCTGATTTTTATATGTTTCCAGTTGGCAGGTAATGATTGCTGAGGATGGCACGGGGCGGCTACTCGACATTTAGATGGAATTTTTTGTTAATGTTTTTGCATTGTAATGCGAATGAATGATGTTTTGAAATGAACGCTTGTATTAACTTGCAAAAGCATTTGTAATGATATGAAAAGTTATTTTTTATGTTCACGCTGCAATGTTTTATGAATGATTAAATGTAAGTTATATGTTTTATGCGCAATGATTTACCAACTGTAAGTGTCCTAGGAACGGGGCCATACAAGTTGGTATCAGAGCCAAAGTTTAAGTGAAATGGGTAAATTTTCAAAATAAACCTTAACTTAAACTGAGAATGGGATGGAAAAGAGAAGGGATGCCAATTTGAGTAGCTGTGTGCCATCAGGTATTTTCGTAATGTTAACCGGTATTCTGTGCGCATGGTATATGGTTATGTGTCACACCCCAACCTTGACGGCGGAAACGTCGAGATGCGAGGGTTAAGATTGTTCACAACACATAACGCTATATTTAAATGTAAATATTAAAATTAAAAGTTTCAAAAGGCATAAAAAACATAAGTTTCCAACAATAAATAAGTTTCAAACTAAACAAAACATTACATAAACATTTTACTTATTAAACTAGGTCCAAGTCCTAGTTTTAGTGCAAGCTTCAATAGACCACTTTAAACTTGGGGATTTCCTGAAACATGATGAAAATAAAAGGTCAACTATAAATAGTTGGTGAGTTTCCAAGGTTTTCATACATAATATGATAAAGTTACAAGTAGCAATTCATGTCATAGGTCATAAGCAAGTAAGGTTATAGAACACATATCGTTACAACCAAACCACGACTTGATTACAAGTATAAAAGATTGGCTAAGTGTATTTGGTTCCCATGATGAACAAGCATACATCATCAGGAGTCGGCAATACATCGACTTTAGCACCAAATAGGCTTGTCAGGCCCAAAGATCTAAGACGTCGCCAGGCTAGCAATAGTTAATGATTGTAAACAAACTATGTATCTCATATAAACACTTACAACACACAAATAACCATGACAAGATATAAAGATGAATTGCAAGTGCTTTACAAATCTAAACGTTTACAAGTGTGTTATGTATAAGTATCATGGTTCACCCCAAAATAGTGTGAAAAATATAAAAAGGGGCAAGGAAACTCACATGGCAATAAGTATATAATGGAGATTATTTAAGAATAGTAAACGTCGTTCCAAGATAAAACGTCACAAGGCACCTAAATATATATATAATATATATATATATAATATATATATATATATATATATATATTACAAGATTTAAATTTAATAATAAGTTTTAATGAATTAACGAGGACTAAAGTTCATTTGGGTATTTGGGAATTTTTATAAATACTTTATATACAAAAGTATATTATTTATATGTTTAATTATAGAGAAAGTGAAATTGAACCATCTATAATAATTACAAAAGTTAAATATAATATTTGAGTAATTATTTGAAATAATAATAATATAAACAATATTATGTAAAAAGAAACGTTTAGACCAACATAATTTAGTAATTATTATTAAAATTCTTTTTACAAGAAAATTATTCAAACAAGCTTTGCTAAAATGTTTTATCAATAAAATATTTTTATGTAAACTTAGAAAGATTATAGAAAATATTTGGAAGCTTTTGAAAATATTGGAATTTATAAAAATAAATTTTATACATTTTAAAATTTTCTAGAATTAGTTTATTATGCTAAAAACTTTTAAAAAATAAAACATGAGGGTGCCCGGGTTCGGACCCGGGACCTCATGCTTAACAAGGCAATGTCTTAACCAGTGAACCAAGGCTTCAGCCGCGGTACATCTTGGTTCTGAAAGTTTAAAAACATAAACGAAAAGAAAACCCCAATTCCTATGAACCCTAATTCCACAATCCCCAAAATTGAACCTGAATTCGTTAATGTAAGAGCCTGTAATCATAGGGCTTTTGTTCCCCATGATTAATCGAGCATATACAAGTATGTAATTTACCCGAATAGGTTCGAATTGAAGGTGGACCCAACGATGAGCAAGTCGCGGTCAAAGGAGATGCAAAATCGATGTAAACGTTGATCATAACTCAATGAACCTTGTGTATAGCTTCGTATGACAAACTAGATCCAAAGCCCCTTATCAATTTCAAATCTTGATGTTCAAAAGATAGCGTTCGAGTATGTTGCAGTTCGTGATCAACAAAGAGAATCGAATGAGATGTTTATGTTTATTTCAGGTGAAATTGATGATTGCAATCGATTAGAGTTAGATAAACGTTCGATTAGGTTTAGTTAATTGGGTTATGATTGGAGTTTAATGCTCAAACGGTTATGGATCTTAACGTGCTTCGGTTATACCTTCGAATGAAGTGGTAACCGATGTTTACCCTCAACTATTAGATGCATTCAAGTTCGAATCACGTATACAAAATGATTCGAAACGGTTTTGGGTTACGAAAACGAATGGTTTTGGTGTTCTAGGGCTCGCCGGAGCCACGCCGGGCTTGCCGGCCGGCGACCTGAAAGACAGGGTGGGGTTGGGTTAAATTTTTTCACTTTGACCCCGTGGTTTAGGTTTTCTTATATAATGTTAAAAACTTTTAAAAATTTAATTTTCATAAATTACATAAAAACCCCTGTATTAATTTAGGTTTAAAGTTTAACTAACTTATTACTTTTAGCTATTATTATTGTTATTATTATTATTATTGTTATTAGTATTATTATTATAACTTGTATTATGATTACTACTATTAATATTAACATGATTAATATTATTTGATATTGTATTTTTAACTTTCATAATTAAAAGTTAGTGATGCTAAAAAAGAATAATCATAAATAACACATGAGTTCCATAATTGTCAATAATGACCCTTATAAGAATAAACGAAGATTAACTTTTAATTAACAAAAAAAAATACGTGATGTTACAGTCTCCCCAACTTAAAAGAATTTCGTCCCGAAATTAAGAGAAATGAAACTATACAAATAAGAACAGGTATTTCTTTTTCATGTGCCCCTCACGTTCCCAAGTAAATTCGACGCCACGTTTTTCTCCCAACGAACCTTGACGATTGGGGTGGTTGTGGTTCTAGTCTTCTTCATTATGCGGTCCATGATCTCAACAGGTTTCTCAATAAAATGCAATGACTCGTCAATCTGGATGTCTTCCAATGGAACATACTGACTTTCGTCAGCCAAGCACTTTCTCAAATTTGAGACGTGAAATACAGGATGAATTCCACTAAGGTCGGAAGGCAACTCCAGTTTATAAGCCACTTTCCCAATCCTTTTCAGGATTTTGAAAGGTCCTACAAATCTTGGAGCCAATTTGCCCTTCTTTCCAAAGCGAACAACACCTTTCCACGGTGAGACCTTTAGAAGAACCATCTCCCCAACTTGGAATTCCAATGGCTTACGTTGCTTGTCAGCATAACTCTTTTGACGACTTCTCGCCACTTCAAGGTTCTTGCGGATATTATAAACTTTATCAGTTGTCTCTTGTTTAAGTTCAGGACCAGTGGTAAAGTTTTTGCCAATGTCGGTCCAACAGATCGGTGAACGACATTTACGACCACAAAGTGCTTCAAACGGTGCCATCTTGATACTCGAGTGATAACTATTGTTATACGAAAATTCCACGAGCGGTAGATGCGTATCCCAATCACCACCAAAGTCAAGAACACACAGGCATAGCAAATCCTCCAAGGTTTGGATAGTTCGCTCGGTTTGACCATCAGTTTGAGGATGGTAAGCGGTGCTTAGGTCCAATTGAGTACCAAGAGTTCTTGCATAGACGACCAAAAATGCGAAGTGAAACGAGCGTCTCGGTCGGATATGATGTGCAGAGGTACCCCATGACGACTTACAATCTCATCAACGTATATACGAGCAAACCTTGATGTCTTGTAAGTGTCATGTATAGGTATAAAATGTGCCGATTTGGTCAATCGGTCAACGATCACCCATATGCTATCATGTCCTCGAGAGGTTCGGGGTAGCTTGGTTATGAAGTCCATAGATATGTGTTCCCACTTCCACATAGGGATCTCGGGTTGCTCAAGTAATCCACTTGGATGTTGATGTTCGGCTTTAACCTTCGTACACGTGAGGCACTTAGCTACATAAGTCACTATGTCTTTCTTCATTCCAGACCACCAATATTGACCGCGCAGGTCCATGTACATTTTATCAGAGCCAGGATGAATAGAATAACAAGTTCGATGAGCTTCGTTCATTATAAAGGTACGAAGATTATCATGATTTGGAATCCAAATTCGATTTGCGAAGTACATCAACCTATTGGTTTCGTTTCAATCGGGTTAAAAGATTAGGCTCCAGTTCATCCTTCATTCTTCCTTCTTGTTGCACCACTTGTTGAGCCTCCAAGATACTAGACTCGATGTCACTATCTATTCTCAAGTTTTGTAGCAGTACGGTAGTCTCGTTGAATCTAGTCGAATCTCAGTATCGAACTCACCCAAAGTGTCAAACCATTGACGTCGATCGCGAATTTCTCGGAATGAGATCCTCTTGTTGTGAATCTCTCCGCTTAGTGCATCGGCTACAACGTTTGCTTTACCAGGATGGTAACGAATGTCACAGTCGTAATCACTAATCAGCTCCACCCAAAAACGTTGTCTCATATTGAGATCTTTTTGATTGAAAACGTGTTGAAGGCTTTTGTGATCGGTGTAGACTATACATTGTGTACCATACAAGTGTGTCTCCAAATCTTCAAAGCAAAGACAAGAGCACCAAGCTCGAGATCGTGTGTTGTTTAATTCACCTCGTGAACCTTCAATTGTCTCAATGCATAAGCTATAACCTTCCCTCGTTGCATGAGAACACAACCAAGGCATTGTCACAACAGCTGAAGTTATTAACTTTAGTAGTTGTGATGGTTTTCCTTTTCAGTACTTGTAATTTACCTTTCAGTAGTTTATAGTTTCAGTAGTTTTAGTTTAGTAGTTTTATGTTCTTGTACTTAGCATTCTCTGAGATGTGATCTATTGTTGAGAACATTCTCAGTAGTTTGCATAGTTTCAGTTGTTTGTATAATTCTGTTAGATATCACTATCAAGTGACATCAGCAGACGTCACATTCCTTATATTAGGAATGTTGACCTAATTGTAACGTGTGACTTTTAGCCACCACGAAAGCATTTGAATGAAATATTCCTTTTGCAGAATTCTCTCTCTCTATAACCGTGTACTATTCATTGAATATCAATTGAGTTCTTGCTAAATTGTCTAATTCATTGTTCGAATTCCGCTGGAATCTACTCTAATTAATCAAACTTAAATCACTGATCCTAACAAATGGTATCAGAGCAGGTTAATCATTGATCAATCTAACAATTGATCATTTAAACTGCTATTTCGCTATCTAAGTTTGATCGAATTAGTATGTTTGCAAGAATTGGTTATAGAGATTGAATTTCTGCTACTTTCGGTTATTTGCTTTGAGATTTCTCTTGGTTGTATTGAGTTTGTTGTGTTTTGCACTAAATCGGTTAAAACTTCATTGAATTTGATTGAATCTAAGAATGACTACTCCTTCTAATGACCCTCACAATACTGGCTCCTCAACCAAGCCTCCGATGCTGGTTATTTTGAGTATAACATATGGCAACAAAGAATGCTCCATCACCTGTCTGTTAACAGTTCAGGTTGTTGGACATCTGTGGTACATGGTCCACACAAGCCTATGGTGAACAATCCAGAAACCAACGAAATGGTTCCGAAGAAAAAGGAACAATACTCAGATGAGGATCGAAAACTGTTTGAGATTGATGCTAAAGCCATGGAATTCTGGCCATGGCACTGCCGAATGAAATCTATTCTGGGCTTATGCATCATGAAATGCTCATGACCTCTGGAATTCATTAAAAAAACAATTTGGTGGAACAGATGTGGTCTTAGCAAACAACAGAGAAATCCTTGCCCAACAATATGAGACATTCTCTCATAGGAAGGGTGAGACACTGACTCAACAGTTTGAGCGTTTTTCTGTTTGATCTCTGAGCTGAAAATGGTCAAACATGAATACACTAATAGCCAGATGAACAACAGATTCCTCAGATCACTGCCTGAGAGATGGGACACATATATCATTGTCCTACGCTCCAGTGCAAATCTGGATAGCCTATCTCTCACCCAACTCCATGGGAAACTGCTTACATTTGAAAGAGAGATAGAGCAGAAAAGGAAACTGGCATCATCAGGAAAGCTCACTGATGACTTTGTACCAGGGAACACTGCCTTGGTTGGTCATGAGTCAGAATATGCTGCATCAGAAAGCCATTATGATGAGCATATAGATTTCTATTCAAACAGTTCTGATCATGCATTTGTTAGTGTTGATAGTCAGTCAGGCTGTAATAGTGACAATTTGTGCTTCATTATGGATGATTTGAAATGTATTGCTGATGATGACTTAGAAGAGATGGATATTAGAGCCAAATGGCCTTGATTAATATCAGTTCTCAAAAGTTTTACAAGAGAACTGGTAGAAAATTTCCAGGACTTTCTGGCAAAACCAAAGTTGGTTTTGACAAGAGTAAGTTGAGGCATCACAAATGCCACAGGCTTGGGCACTTTGCAAGAGAGTGTAGATCAACTGGATCTAACTCCTCTCCACCCTTTGTGACTTTTCCAAGCAATAGTTCACAAAACAGAGGGCAACATCCTGCTAGTTCTGGTCATCACTCACAACCTCTATCTCCTGCATATTTTGTCCCTCAGGGTCCAATGCCATATCCATATCCCTGCTATTACATGCCACAGCCAAATCAAGTTCAAGTTCCTATTGCACAACAACCTCAAGCCTTACCTGAGCCTCAACCATCTCAACCATCTCAATCACAACCTCATCTCAGCTTCTTCACCCCTGGTGTTGTTGACCGGAGCAGTTTACCAGATGATCTTTCTTGTAATGAGCAATTATTTGCTAGTGATGTTCAACATGGTGTGAACATCCTTTTGGGAATCTTGCTCTTATGGCCCTCGAGTCTACTGAGGGTTCATGCTCCAATGCATCTTCATCATAGGTAACCCAGGTATCCTTTGAGGCTAAGGCCAAGCTATGTTCTGAATCTTGCATAGCTGCATTTATCTCTATTAGAAAGGCAAATGTAGTTTTAATAAATCAAAATCTTGAGCTTGAGCAAACCCTTTCCAAAAGAAAAGCTGAGTATGAGTCTGTCCTTAAAGATAAAGATGATGAGATTTATAAGCTTAAATGCCAATTAAATGATGAAAAGGCTAAGGTTGAGGTCATTCTTGAGAACCACAGAGATCTCAAAGAAACACTTGCAGCTACCCAAGTTGAGTGTGACCGCTGGGTATCATCCTGCAAGGGATTTGAAATGCTTCTCAGCAAGCAAATAGCTTCGACTGTGAAGTTTGGAATAGGTTACAATCACATTGCACCACCTACAGATTTTACTCCAAAATCAATAGTAAAACCTAAAGGTGAAAGTAATTTCCAAACCACATCATCATGTGTATCATCAAGAGATCACCCAAAATCAGAAGATGAAATCAGTATTGATACCTCAGCAAATCAATTGCCTGATGGGTTAACTACTGATAAGCACATGAAGCTAAGTACTTCAGATGTCCCTCAAAGGACCTCAAGTACCGAAGGGCAAGTCACAACATCTGAAAAGCATTTCAAATCAACTGAAATAAAAGGATTAACAACTGCTGAGGAATCTATCATATGGTCTTTAGGACGGATAGAGAACAGCTGAAGAACAAGTCTTCAGATTTTACAGATCCTTCTGTATTTAACACAAGTACTGAAAGGAGGAAAGTACTGAAGATCACACCTTCAGTAGTTTCCACTTCAGCAGTTGATCAATCCAAGATGAAGAATAAGACATGTGACATATGTGGTAAATTCAATCATCTTTGTGATGAATGTTAGTCAAAAAGGGTTCCAAACTCAACAGAGATAAGCTCATTAAAATGCAGATGGATCAAATGAAAAATGAGTTGGAGACCAAGTTTGTACCACAGTCATCCCAAATTGATAAACCCAAGGCATCACCCAAATCCAAAAAGAAGGATAGGGTTTATCATAAAACAGCTGATAGTGTTCCTCATGATAAAAATCAAACTAAGTCTATGAATTTCAAGGAGGAAATGGTGGGCCACAAGAACTCATCAAAAACAAGTACTGATGTGTCACAAGAGCTGAAAGCTTTAGCTACAAATCAGACACAACTTGTTATGATGGTTCAGCATTTGTTGGGGAGAGTTAACCAACTAGATGCACCTGTGATCAAACCATTGAAAAGGTATTCCAAGCCCAAATCCAAGGAATCCATTTCAGCACCATCTCCACCTTCATCAGCTATTAATCATGAGAAACAAGTTTTGGTTAAATCTGTTAATGAAAACAGACCCAAAACCAAAAAGGTTTGGGTCTCAAAACCTAACTAGTTCCTTGTGATGAATGTAGGGTTCTTCAGCATGCCAAAGAAGCATCTGGTATGTAGACAGTGGAGGATCTATGCATAGGACAGGGAGTAGTTCTCTTCTTAATGACTACTTTCAAGGAAAGAAGGGATTTGTTTCATTTAGAAATGATGCTAAGGGTTACATCATCGGGAAAGGATATGTATCTAATGAAGAAATCAGATTTGATGATGTTAACCATGTGGAGAATCTCAAGTATAATCTACTGAGTGTCAGTCGGATGTGTGATAAAGGACATGTTGCATTTTTCACAAGCCAGAACTGCAGGATTCTGTCTCCACATTTCTGAGGCTGACTGACAAGGTATTGGATGAACATACTCTCCTGAAGGCGAACAGGATTGGAAGAGTATATGCCCTAGATTTGTCAAAGAAGATTGATTTGAAGGGTCATCCTTGCTTGTTCTCCAAAGCCTCTCCTCAGGAATCTAAATTGTGGCACAGAGGCTGGGTCATGTAAATCTCAAAAACATGAATCAGCTGATCCACAATAGTTTAGTGAGAGGTCTACCAATAAAGAAGTTCCATTATGATGAAACCTGCACTGCTTGTTTGAAAAGAAACAGCACAAAGTCTCATTCCCTCCTATTGAAGAACCTAAGTCCACTGCCTGCTTGCAGTTACTGCATATGGATCTATTTGGTCCTTTGAGAGTGATGAGCATGGCAAAGAAGATATACTGTGCAGTAATTGTGGATGATTACTCCAGATTTGTATGGACTTTCTTCTTGCATTCAAAGGATGTGGTTACTCAGACGATTATCAACTTTGTGTTGTATGTTGAGAAGCAGTATTCCCTATCAGTCAAGTGTATAAGGAGTGATAATGGAACAGAATTCAGAAACCGTACACTTGATGATTTTTATCTCTCAAAGGGAATCAAGAGGCAGTTTAGCATCCCAAGGACTCCAAAACAAAATAGAGTAGTGGAGAGAAAGAACAGGACCCTAATTGAAGCTGCAAGGTCTATGTTGGCTGACTCTGGTTTGCCATTGACCTTTTGGGCTGAAGCTGTCAACACAGCTTGCTATGTGTAGAATAGAGTTTTAGTAAATCAGAGGTTGATGAATACTCCATATGAAGTTACATCATTTGGCTCCTCTAATTTCATTCTTCAAAGCCTTTGGGTGTCCTTGTTTCATTATCAACACAAAGGATCAACTCCACAAATTTGATCCTAAGGTGGATGCAGGGTATTTTGTAGGATATTCATCCACATGCAAGGCTTACAGAGTCTTCAACTGCAGAACAAAGATAGTTAAGAAACCTGCATGTGAAGTTCAATGAATCTCCTAAGGATAAAATTCCACAAAACCCTGTGGAGTTGTTTGATCTGGATATACTGTAATATGTTCCTTATCAACCTCCAGCTGTTGCAGATCATGTGAAAAATCATCTTCTACAGCAAGTCTTCCACCTGCTGGTACTGAATGATGATGATATCAGTACTCACCTTTTCAAGTTTAGTGATCAACTACCTGAGTTCACTAAACTTGATGTTCCTGTAGCTTCAGCAGCTCCATCCAAACAAATGCTGATGAGCTTTCTGATTCCTCTACATCATTTGAATTGCCATCTCATACTTGGTTTCAAGAGTCTGGATCAACATCTGTTGCTGCTGAACCTGCTACAAACACTTGCACTGATCTTATAGTGTACCAAGAGCTGAAGAATCACCCCATGTCTCAAATCATGGGGATATCAATGCTGGTGTCTCAACCAGAAGTCAATTGTCCAACTTCTGATTCTATGCTCTCTTCATCAGTCAGCTAGAGCCAAAGAACTATCATGTTGCTTTAAGAGACAATGGATGGGTTGAAGCCATGCAGCTTGAGCTACTTCAGTTCAAAAAGCAGCAAGTGTGGGAACTGGTTCCTCTACCCCAGGTAAGTGTGCAATAGGCACTAAGTGGGTGTTTAGGAAAAAATGATGTAAATGGGCTTATTGTCAAGAACAAGGCTAGACTGGTTTACAGGGGTTTTCACTAGAAGAAGGTATTGATTATGATGAAACCTTTGCCCCTGTAGCCAGACTGGAGGCAATTAGATGTTCTTAGCCTATGCTGCATTCCACAATCTTAAAGTTTTTCAAATGGATGTCAAAAGTGCTTTTTTATATGGAAAAATAAAAGAAGAGGTTTATGTGTGTCAACCACCAGGTTTTGAGGACAATAAACATCCTGATTGGGTGTATAAATTTGATAAGGCTCTTTATGGGTTGAAGCAAGCTCCTAGAGCCTGGTATGAAAAACTTTCAATTTTCTTCTTCAAATAATTTCACTAGAGGCTCCATAGATAAAACTTTGTTTATTAAGAAAGTGGATCAGCATAATCTACTTGTTCAAATTTATGTTGATGATAAATTTTGCATCCTCTGATCCCCAGTTGTGTGCTAATTTTACAAGTTTAATGAAACAAAAGTTTGAAATGAGTGCAATGGGAGAATTACAGTTCTTTCTAGGCTTGCAAATCAAACAAAAGGCTGATGGAACCTTCATTCATCAGTCAAAATATAAAAAAATCTTTTGAATAAGTTTGATTTACAAAATGTAAGCCCTGTTCTACTCCCATGTGCAACACCACACACTGGATGTAGATCAGAAAGGTAAAGCTGTTGATGAAACACTTTACAGATGTATGATTGGGTCCGTGATGTACTTAACAGCTTCTAGACCAGATATTATGTTTGCAACTTGTGTTTGTGCTAGATTTCAGGCAGCTCCTAAAGAGTCTCATTTGATTGCAGTCAAGAGGATCTTTAGATATCTGCAAGGTACACAATCTCTAGGTCTTTGGTATTCCATGGACACTGTTGCAAATTAGTTGCTTTTTCTGAGAGTGACTATGCAGGGTGTAAGTTAACCAGAACGTCAACTTCTGGTGGATGTCGATTCCTAGGCAACTGTTTGATTTCTTGGTAGAGTAGAAACAAACATCTGTTGCTACATCCACTGCTGAAGCAGAGTACATTGCTGCTGCAAGTTGTACATCTCAGGTACTCTGGCTTCAGAACCAATTATTGGATTATGGCATTACAGAGACTAAGACTCGATTGTTAATGGATAGTGCTTCAGCTCTGTGTATTGTCAAGAATCCAGTCCAGCATTTCTAGGACCAAACATATAGAGATCAGACACCATTTTATTAGGGATTGTTTTGAAAAAGGTCTGATTGATCCAAAGTTTGTTCCAAGTGCTGATGAGCTTGCGGATATATTTACTAAGCCTTTGGACAGTTCAACTTTCCAAAACCTTGTGTTAAGGCTTGGTATGCTGCAGCTAGAATAAGTGACAACTACTGATGATCTCAGTAAATAAGTACTGATGACCATTAGTAAACATGTCACAAATAGGTACTGATAAGTTTTATTCTCAGTTGGTTTCATAATAGTTAAGACTAAATTACTTAAAAAATACTGTACTTTCTGTTAAAAGAAACTGATGCAGTACAACTATGATGTAGTTATCACTACTGATGTCAGTAAAAACAGATAAGTACCGATGTCCTATGAAACACAACTGAAAACAGCTAAAAAGTCTGATGAGTAAGTGTTGAGGACAGTATGAAACAGCTGAAAAGCTAAGAATTGACGAAAACTACTGATGAGAATTTTCTCTTCAATCGTTTCCACAAACTGTTGTTTCACCTTAAACAACTGATGACAAAACCATGTCTTCAGTAGTTTCACAACTACTGATGACTAACACCAAGTCCTCAGTTGTTTCCTACACCTGAAGCCAAAACCCAGGTTTTCAGTAGTTTCATAACTACTATGACCAAAACCAAGTCTTCAGTTGTTTCAAATGTTTGATAGTTAAAACCAAGTCTTCAGTTGTTTTCATACAACTGATGACAACACCAACACTTTCAGTTGTTTTCTTTTCAGCCTTTTCTTAACCTATAAATACCTGCTCTTATAGTCGAACGTTTCATTAGCTATTTTCTATCCTTTTCTCTCTCAACAATGGCACCATGAAACTCAAACCCAGACACAACGGTGCTGCCTACCTCTCGAAATCAGCCTTTTGGAACAAATTTGATAATGCCATCGATCTTATGTGGATTCCCAATACATAACCGCCTTCTTTTGAATCCTACCATATACCCCGATTCCTTAAATCAATTCTGGACCAACATCTTTGTAACAACTGGTGAAAATGATAGCCAAATCACTCTCCAGTCGTTGGTCAACCAGAAACAGGTGGTAATCACCCCTGACATCATTCGCAAAACCCTAAATTTGCATGATGCCACTTGTATTATAGCATACCCGAAAGGCACCATTGATATGTCTTTCATTAACAACAGGTATGAAGGAGACTTAAGTGCTACAACCATTCTCAAAAAGCACTTCCATGATGCTGAAAGACTTATCTTCCACATGGTGAATGTCTGCCTTGCTTCAAAGACAACTTCATGGGATCAGATGTCCTCACGATGGCAACAGGTATTGTACTCTATCTTTGAACGACAAAATCTAAATTTTTCTGAGATAGTGTTTCTGGAACTTAAGGATCTGGCTCAGAAACCTGTGACAAATAGATGGCTACTATATCCCAGGTTTTTGATGGCCATAATTTTAAATTAATTAAAATCTGAAGGCCTTGTTGGTCTTGGAGTCCCTGCTCCAGCTGTCTTAGCTGAGGTATACTCCAGGCATAACTCTGACCCTACTCTCAAAAGGGCTGCCCGGCTGCTCAAACCCAAGTAGAGGGAACCCACAGCCTCCACCTCCAGATCCAAAGTCCCCACCAAACTCAAACCCCAAAAGCCTAAAAAGGCTACTCAGGGAGATGAGTCCCCTGAGGATGCCCTTGTACCACCAATACAGGAAACACATACTGTATCTAACCCCCTAGTCATGTCAGAGACTCAACCAACTGAAACCGCACAGGTATCCTCTCCACATGATCCTGTTGCAACCAAATTTGGGGATACCACATTACTGGAACCTATCTCAGTTGAGAAGGTTACCATGAAGAGCATCTCTCACCCCGGGTGCAATCTGCTTCTGAGCAATCTCCAAATGCAACCGCCCCTCAAAGCCCAACCCTTATAGTTGCTAAAGTGCTGAGTCAGCTGCATTCCTCACCCCCTCCCCAGAAACCAATTAACACTAGGAATACCTCAACGATTGAGGGGAGGACCAAAATGCTGCTGCCAACCCACAGCACAGGAGTTATAATGTTCAATCTCCAAGTGTAGAAGAGGAGGTTAGAACATCTGGTCAGGCTGCCACTTCTACTTCAGCAGCAAATGAACAGGATGAAGTTGGTAACATATATATGACCTCACCAGAGGCAACTGCCAATGAAGGACAAAGTCCAGAGGCAGGAAGTCCCAAGAACCAAGAACAGGGGCACATGCATGTACTGATCTACACTCAGGCATGTACATCCTGATTTAATCAGGAGGTCAGATGATTCAGCAAAGACTAATGATGACCTGGGCTTTTTCTTTGATGTCTTAGCCCATAAACAATCCTAGAGACTGAGGTGAGCAGACTCAAAGAACTGGTAGCCAAAATGTCTCAGGATAAAGTCCATCTACCCCAATAAACCCACAGATGGCACCTTCATTTGAAGGTTCACCAAACACACAGCCAATACACTTAACTAAGCCACCAGCCACTGCTTTTGGCACCACCTCTTAGGGACAAACCCCTCTGAGAAGATGGTTGCAACCTTTAAAGCTCCTTACCTCTCATCACTCCATCATCATTGAGATAGTATATAAGCCATTGATGAGAGGATCTCCTCAAATCTCCAAACACTCCTTGATGATGCTATTCACAAGTCACTTTTTCCTTTCAAGCCCCTGATCCCAATGCACCCAAAAAGGGGGAGACTACTAAGTCTAAGGCAGTGAATGAAAGGAAAAGGAAGAGAGTAGAAGATGAGAAAGAACCAGAAAAAGAAAAGGAGTTGGAGAAAGAACAGAACTGATCTCAGAGAAACACCTGATCACAGTGCAAGAGCTGAGCACAGACAAAGAGCGGAAAGATCAGCTGATCACTTAAAAATGGAAGAGAAGTGCTGAGTCAAAGTCTGATAGAGACAGTCCTTAGAAGATCTAGTCAAAGAAGCTGATGAAGCTCACACCAAATCTATGGACAAAATAATAGATCAGCTCTTCAGACAGGGTCATGACACAGCCACCTTAGATGTTGAGATCAGAAGGCTGGAGATAAATGAAATTCAAGCAAGATGGGCTAGTTACAATGTGATAGATTGGGAAAGGTTGGAGATTATGATCAGGTTTTTTGCCAAATATCTTGGAATATCATTGATAGATATGAAGTCTTGGTCCAGAGACAGTATCTTGGAATAACCAAGAAAATCTGTTCTGCTGGAGCTACAACAAAGGGTTGATCATCGAAGCACTAGATGAAGCAGGTGCTGGGAAGAGAACTAAGATGGCAAAGCTCTCATAAGCCAAACTCACCACTAAATTGCTAGATCAGCCTTCTCATACTCCCACTCAAAAACAACCCTCAAAGCAATCATCTCTAAAATCTGCCAATTCCATCCCTAAACCAAAACCACCCACAAAACCAATTCCATTACCCCAAAAACCATCTCAAACCACACCCAGTGATATACCCAGAAGGAGGAGAAGGGTGTTAAGGGTAGAAGAAGAAGAAGAGGATGAGAATGAAGACAGTCTGCCAATCTCTGCTGTTCTCAAACTTAAAACACCTGAGCCCATAAGTCAACAGATGATCACACCTGACTTGCGAATGCAAATGGTGAAAGTGAAGATTGAAGAAGTAGAACAGCAGAAGCAGCATGATGAGCAATTTCTCAAAATGGTTAACAAGGACTTCCCTCAGTCCTCATCCATTCAAGCAATGAAGAAACAAGCTCTGGGGCTGTACACTCTTAGGCATACATTCCAACATCAAAGAGAAAGAGTGAGGATTTGGCCAGACCCCAAGGTAAGTTCCAGAATACATAAGAAGAACATACCAAGTAGATATCATGGCCAAGTGAAAAAGACTTTGAATGCTGCAATTATGTTGGCTATGGTAGTCTCACCCTGGGAGATTATAGAAGAATTCAAGAGAGCACACAACTCAAAGGCAACCCCTCAATCTCTAATTTAGAACAAAATGATCAAGAAGGGGCTGTTATACAAGAGACTTGAAGATCTTCAAAAGGGTGAACTTCAGTTGTTGCTAAAAGGCTCTCATCCAGATGAATTCACATACAGAGAGATCACAACTGTTGAGTTGAAGAATGGGAAGACAGTAAGGTATCGGTCTAAATATATGGCCCTGAGTTCTTCTTTGAGGTAGAAGCAGAAGAACTCACCAAGGAGGAACAAGTTGTTCTCCTTGAGGCCTATGCAAGAGAGTCTTACAGACTCATCAATGGGAATTAGGTTTCATGGTTGGGACAAGACTCTGTGTCGAATTTCCCCAAGACAGAGTTCCCTTCCACACTTAGCCAATAAAAAGATCAGAAACCTTTTCCCGGCCTGTACTTACATGATTACCTCTGAAGCTTATCAAGAGGGTGTTTTAGCCAAAGAATAAGTGGGATCATCAATAAACTTAGAGGTTTTGGCTGCATTGGTTCAGGGGGAGTTTGTTGGACCAAAAGAACCAATTAGCCTGATCAGAAAAAACCCCAAGTCTCACAGACATTACAACTGCTGAAGAAGATCACAATATCTAAAGACATCAGCTGATTACAAGGTCTGAAGACAAAGTCTGAAGACAAGATCTGAAGATTTCTACTGAAGACAAAGACTGAAGATCAGAGTGATGAGTAGTTGTCACAACAGCTGAAGTTATTAACTTCAGTAGTTGTCATAACAACTGAAGTTATTAACTTCAGTAGTTGTGATGGTTTTCCATTTTAGTACTTATAATTTACCTTTCAGTAGTTTATAGTTTCAGTAGTTTTAGTTCAGTAGTTTTATGTTCTTGTACTAGCATTCTCTGAGATGTGATCAGTTGTTGAGAACATTCTCAGTAGTTTGCATAGTTTCAGTTGTTTGTATAATTCTGTTAGATGTCACTATCAAGTGACATCAGCAGACGTCATATTCCTTATATAAGGAATGTTGACCTAATTGTAATGTGTGACTTTCAGCCACCACGAAAGCATTTGAATGAAATATTCCTTTTGCAGAATTCTCTCTCTCTCTCTATAACCGTGTACTATTTCATTGAATATCAATTGAGTTCTTGCTAAATTGTCTAATTCATTGTTTGAATTCCGCTGCAATCTACTCTAATTAATCAAACTTAAATCACTGATCCTAACAAGGGTCAAGATGGGAGCGTTGCACAACTTGTGCTTTAACGCTTCAAAAGCTTCTTCTTGCTCGGAACCCCACTCGAATGGTTTGTTCTTTTGAGTCAAAGAAGTGAGCGGCTTCGCGATCCTCGAGAAGTTGGCAATGAATCGCTTATAATAACCACAAGACCAAGAAAAGAACGAACTTTGGTAGGAGTTGTAGGAACACACCAATTTTTCACAGCCTCCACCTTTGCAGGATCAACGTGAATTCCTTGGCTATTCACCACGTGTCCTAGAAATTGAACTTCCTCGAGCCAGAAATCACACTTCGAGAACTTCGCGTACAATTGCTCTTTCTTCAACAATTCAAGAACCAATCTCAAATGCAGTTCATGATCGGTGTTGGACTTGGAATAGATAAGTATGTCATCAATGAAAACGATCACAAACTTGTCTAGATAAGGCTTGCATACCCGGTTCATGAGATCCATGAAGACAGCAGGAGCATTGGCTAAACCAAATGGCATCACCATAAACTCATAATGCCCATAACGGGTACGGAACGCGGTCTTTGGGATGTCATCATCATGAACTCGTAATTGATGATATCTAGAGCGTAGATCAATCTTGAGAATATGGTAGCTCCTTGAAGTTGATCAAACAAGTCATCGATGCGAGGAAGAGGATAACGATTCTTGATGGTATGCTTGTTAAGCTTATGATAATCGATGCACATACGAACGATCCATCTTTCTTCTTCATGAAAAGAACAGGTGCACCCCAAGGCGAAGAACTAGGATGGATGAAACCCTTCTCGGATAGCTCTTGAAGTTGACTAAAGAGTTCTAGCATTTCAGATGGTGCAAGTCGATATGGTGACTTAGCCACGGGGTTTGCTCCCGGTATCAAGTCGATTTTAAACCCAACTTCACGCATGGGAGGTAAACCACTAAGGTCATCGGGAAATACTTCAGGAAAGTCTCGTACAATAGGGACATCCTTAAGTTCTTTCCCTTTGACTTTCGTGTTGACCACATAAGCCAAGAAATCCATATACTTCTTGCTTAAGCATTTTCGGGCTTGAGTGCAAGACATAAGTTTAAAACCTTTGGAAGATTTTTCACCGAACACCTTCAAGGTATCACCAGAAGGTAACGGTATACGTATGCACTTCTTGAAACAAATGATCTCGGCATGGTGTTTGGCTTACCAATCCATACCAATGATGACGTCGAAGCTTCCAAGTTTGATAGGAATAAGATCGATAAGAAAATCATGCGTTTCAAGACTTAAGATACAATCAAGAATAATGACATCAACGGTGATTGGTTCTCCATCGGCAACTTCAACGGTAAGAGGTCTTTCTAGTTTCGTATGTGGCTTAGCAAGTATGGGTTCAAACTCTAACGAAACAAAACTCTTATCGGCTCCAGAATCAAATAGGACATAGGCATAAGTTTTGTTAATAACGAACATACCTGTTCAATTTTTAAGGTATTTAACGATATAGGTAAAGTATGAAAAGAATCGGATCACAAAAGTTAATAGGCGAGTTAACATACCATTCACCACATCGTTGTTTGCTTGTGCTTGGCTAGCGTTGATGTTGAAAGCACGTCCTCGGGCTTGTGGAACGTTACCCACAAGACGAGGGCATTGTGGGCGGAAATGACCAGGTTCCCCACAGTTGTAGCAAACACGGTTTGTGACTACAGCGGCATTGTTTGGTGCATGGTGGCAAGTTGCCACCAAATGACCATTTTACCGCATAAGGTGCAAATGCGGCATGGTTGATTCCCCGGATGATGATACCTACACGTGTTGCACATAGGCTGAGGACCAACATAAACCCTAGCCCCAGGCACTTGTGCCACAGGTACAAGTTGTCTTTGGGGTTGTTTAGGTGCAGCCACAGCATAGTTACGCGCCGGTGTGAACTTGCGCTTCTTGTTGTTGTTGTTGTAGTTGGACGGTTAATCTTTGGTCTCCTTAATGTCCTCGGTAGCCATCTTTTCCACCTTTTGGCACCCTTCACAGACATGGTGCCTGCTCGTATATGGTTCTCGGTGAGTTGAGCAGTGATAGTAATGGCTTCTTCCAAAGTTGTGGGTCGGCTACCATATGAGGCAGCAGTATACTCAACTCATGATGCCTAGTTGAGTAGGCCAAATGATCACCATCGTTTTTCTTCAAATTCCAAAATTCCTCCTCCAACTTTTGCAGTTCGCTTCTCGGGCAGAACTTCGCAATGGCGATGTTCTTGAACTCTTCCCAAGTAAGTGCCAGAATAGCATCGGGCCCACGATTTCTCTTCTCGCTATTCCACCAGGTTAGAGCCCTTTGTTGGAGCATGCTAGTGGCATAACAAACTTTGAGTGCCTCGGGACACTCACAGTTGACACAAAAGTGTTCTCCATGCTCTCGAACCACTCAAGAAGACCAGTGGCTCCTTCCTTGCCACTAAAACTAGTGGGTTTGCAAGAGCTAAAGTGCTTGAAAGTGCAAGTTTGGTTGTTGCGCCCTTGGTAGCACTATTCTCTCCATGACCGTTGTTGCTAGAGTTGGTCATTAAGGTGCTATGGAGTTCAGCAACCATGGTTGGGATGACAGCAGCCATTGTCGGGCAATCATGGCGGCTAGCTTACGATCGGAACTTCCACGCTTTCCATGATGACGAGACATGCTGGAATATGCAAAATGAGTTAGATACGGGGAAAAGAATAAAAAGGATTATAATTCAACAAGGATAAGGCAAGAGTTGTAAGGCACATGGAATGGTTCCATTTGGTAACGCATTACCATTTGGAAACGTTGACACGTCAAGGTAAGTTGACCCATTCGCCTTAGGAATTTGTGTATGTGGACCATAGTTTATCACTCATCCAAAAATCCCCAGGTAAGCATAACTAGTCCGTAGGATTTATGCGATATGCTTGCCTAAGCCCGAGGGCCTTTTGCTAGGAAATCGAGAATACATGTGTCTATGTGTCACACAAATTTCTTAGGTTCATGAAATCAAAACCTTGATGAGATTTATATAGATTAGACATAACGTCTAAAGATCCAAATCATAAGCATAAGCATAAGTTTCCACGTGTTGACGGGAATAAGATTAAGAGATTTCATGTTCGGGAGAGTCAAAGAGTCAAAGCTAAGTTTAGGGAGACATATAACAAGTTTAAACAATTACAAAGCAAACCTATCAATATAACATAAGTATGTAAGGCATCAAGTTGCACATAAGTATGGTATAGCATTATGTAGCATGTAAACAATATATATATATATTTCCAAGAATATAAATATTATTCTATGGGGTTCATGCATTAGCTATAGTCTAGGTCACCATTTCTAATAACCTAAATCCCTATATTTATGGGCTCTGATACCAATCTGTCACACCCCAACCTTGACGGCGGAAACGTCGAGATGTGAGGGTTAAGATTGTTCACAACCACATAACGCTATATTTAATGTAAATATTAAAATTAAAAGTTTCAAAAGGCATAAAAAACATAAGTTCCAACAAGAAATAAGTTTCAAACTAAACAAAACATTACATAAACATTTTACTTATTAAACTAGGTCCAAGTCCTAGTTTTAGTGCAACCTTCAATAGACCACTTTAAACTTGGGGATTTCCTGAAACATGATAAAAATAAAAGGTCAACTATAAATAGTTGGTGAGTTTCCAAGGTTTTCATACACAATATGATAAAGTTACAAGTAGCAATTCATGTCATAGGTCATAAGCAAGTAAGGTTATAGAACACATATCGTTACAACCAAACCTCGACTTGATTACAAGTATAAAAGATTGGCTAAGTGTATTTGGTTCCCATGATGAACAAGCATACGTCATCAGGAGTCGGCAATACATCGACTTTAGCACCAAATAGCTTGTCAAGCCCAAAGATCTAAGACGTCGCCAGGCTAGCAATAGTTAATGATTGTAAACAAACTATGTATCTCATGTAAATACTTACAACACAAAATAACCATGACAAAATATAAAGATGAATTGCAAGTGCTTTACAAGTCTAAACGTTTACAAGTGTGTTATGTATAAGTATCATGGTTCACCCTAAAATAGTGTGAAAAATATAAAAAGGGGCAAGGAAACTCACATGGCAATAAGTATATAGTGGAGATTATTTAAGAATAGTAAACGTCGTTCCAAGATAAAACATCACAAGGCACCTAAAATATATATATATTATCTATATATATATATATATATATATATATTACAAGATTTAAATTTATAATAAGTTTTAATGAATTAACGGCACTAAAGTTCAATTTGAGTATTGGGAATTTTTATAAATACTTTAAATACAAAAGTATATTATTATATGTTTAAATATAAAGAAAGTGAAATTGAATCATCTATAATAATTACAAAAGTTTAAATATAATATTGAGTAATTATTTGAAATAATCATAATATAAACAGTATTATGTAAAAAGAAACGTTAGACCAACAATAATTATTAATTATTATTAAAATCCATTTTATAAGAAAATTATTCAAACAAGCTTTGCTAAAATGTTTTATAAACAAAATATTTTTATGTAAACTTAGAAAGATTATAGAAAATATTTAAAAGCTTTTGAAAAATTTGGAATTTATAAAAAATAATTTTTATACATTTTAAAATTTTCTAGAATTAGTTTATTATGCTAAAACCTTTAAACAATAAAACATGAGGGTGCCCGGTTCGGACCCGAGACCTCATGCTTAAAAGGCAATGTCTTACCAGTGAACAGGCTTTAGCCGCGGTACATCTTGGTTCTGAAAGTTTAAAAACATAAACGAAAAGAAAACCCCAATTCCTTGTGAACCTAATTCCACAATCCCCAAAATTGAACTGCATTCGTTAATGTAAGAGCCTATAATCATAGGGCTTTTGTTCCCATGCTTATCAAGCATATACAAGTATGTAATTTACCCGAATAGGTTCGAATTGAAGGTGGACCCAACGATGAGCAAGTCGCGGTCAAAGGAGATGCAAAATCGTGTAAACGTTGATCATAACTCAATGAACCTTGTGTATAGCTTCGTATGACAAACTAGATCCAAAGCCCCTTATCAATTTCAATCCTGATGTCAGAAGATAGCGTCGGTATGTACAGTTCGTGATCAACAAGAGAATCGAATTAGATGTTTATGTTATTTAGGTGAAATTGATGATGTAATCGATAGAGTTAGATAAACGTTCGATTAGGTTTAGTGAATTGGGTTTATGATGGAGTTTAATGCTCAAACGGTTATGGATCTGATAGGATCTCAGCATCTAGGTTGATCGATTCGAATGATTTCAGCAGCGGAATAGAGTACCAACTAGCACAATTCGAGCAAGAATACCAAAGATATAGCAATGAACATAATTATTATAGAGAGAGAAAGTTTCTGCAAAAGGAATATTCATTCAATCACACGCTTTGGCATGGCTTTCGCTAAATTACAATTTAGGTCATTCTTCCTTATATAAGGAAAGATGACGTAGGCTGATGTCACTTGATAGTGACATCTAACCATTATTAACAAACTACTGAAACACTAAAACTACTGAAGATGTCAAGCAGCTGACATCTTCTTACAAGAAGCTAAGTGTTTACTTATTACAAAACTACTGATAAGAAACTACTGAAACTACAACGACTGAAGAACAAGCTCTTCAGTCGTTTTACAAAACTACTGAAAGTAAAAACATAAAACTACTGATAAACACAACTACTGAAGAAGTACTCTTCAGCTGTTGTGACAAACTACTGAAACTTCAAACTTGGTCTTCAGACTTGAACTTCAGACGTTTCATCAGCTGATGACTTCAGTAGATGTCATCAGCTGATGTCTTCAGTCTTTGTCTTCAGACTTTGTACATCAGTTGTTGATCTTCAGCACTTGTGGACTCTTCAGCTGTTGAACTTCATACTTTGGTCTTCAGCTTCAGCACTTGTATTCTTCAGCTGTTAACTTCAGTACTTTGGTCTTCAGCTTCAGCACTTGTGTCTTCAGCTGTTGGACTTCAGCACTTTAGTCTTCAGCTTCAGCACTTTAGTCTTCAGCTGTTGAAGTCTTCAGTCTTGTCTTCAGCTGTTGAAGTCTTCAGTACTTGATCTTCAGCTGTTGAAGTCTTCAGCACTTGTCGAACTGCTGATGAAGCCTTCAGCAGTTGTTGTGATATCATGTGGGACTTAGAGGTTTTCTGATCTTGGCTCATTGGTTCTTTTGGTCCAACAAACTCCCCCTGAACCAATGCAGCCAAAACCTCTAATTGATTTATTTTCCCACTTATTGTTGGCAGAATGGTTGGTCTTTTTCCTTCTTGATCAGTTGAGAAGATGACCCATATAAGCACTGGCCTGGGAATGAGTCTCTGATGATTTGGTTGGCAATGTATGGATGGGAGCTCTGTATTGGGGAATTGGACACTGAGCTGTTCCCCCATCCATGAGACTCACTTCCCAACTATGAGCTTGTAGGATTCCCTGGTGTAGGCCTCCAAAAATACAATTTGTTCCTCCATGGTGAGCTCCTCTGCCTCACCATCGAAGAATCCTTCTGGCCCATAGTACTCAGACAGGAATTTGACCTGTTTTCCATTTTTGAGTACCACTGTTGTAATCTGTCTGTAAGCAAATTCATCAGGATGATGACCTTCTAACAGCAGTGGTAACTCATCCTTTCTGATCTCATTCAGCCTCTTATACACCAGCCCTTTTTGATCATTCTGTTCTCAGCATCTTTTGTGGGGGCATGTTTGAGGTGTAGGCCTTTTTGAAATCTTCCAGGATTTCCCAGGGTGAGACTACAAGGGCTAAGGAGATCACTTCATCTACAATCTTTTTCACTTGCCCATTGTATCTCTGAGGGATATTTTTCTTTTGTATTCTATGAGCCACCCTGGGATCAGGCCAAATTCTTACTCTTTCTTTCACATACTGAAAAGTATGTCTAAGAGTATAAATCCTCTGAGCTTGTTTTTTCATATTAATGATGGAGGAAGTGGCTGCATATGCTTTATCTACTCTCCTCAATAACTCTTCATCGTGCAATCTGTGTTGTTCTTCTTCTTCCAATTTCACTTTGATTGCATCTCTTTGTTGCTCAGGAGTTATTGCAAGAGAGAGATCTTTGGCCTTAGGCAACTGCAGAACAGCTGAGATCGGCAGCCTGTCTTCATCATCATCTTCTTCTTCTTCCAGCCTCAACACCTTCTCTTCTTCTGCTTAGGTGCATCATCGGCTGTTGGTTTTGAGGGTAAGGGAGTTGGTTTTGTGGGTTGTGGTTGTGTGTTTTTGGAGAGGGAATGTTGACAGGCTGAGTTAGCATTTTGGAGGTGAGTGTGGCTTTTGAGTGTTTGGCTAGCTCAGTCCTGCTCCCTGCTCCTGCTTCATTCAAAGCTTCTATTACTAATCCCTTAGTATATGCCTCAGACGAACAGATCTTGGAGGTTATGGCCAAGATGCTGTCCCTGGTCCATGATTTTATTTCGATCAATGATCTCCCAAGGTATTTGCTGATAAATCTGATCATGATCTCAAGTCTTCTCTATCCATTGTGCTGTAGCTGGCCCATCTTTGTTGAATCTCTCGATCTCTAATCTTCTTATTTCAGAGTCCAGCTTTTCAGTATTGAAACCTTGCCTAAACAGCTGATCAATGATATTGTCCATTGATCTGCTGTGTTCAGCATCAGCCTCTTTAACCATTTCATTCAAGTTTTTCTCTTTTTCAGCACTTTTCTTTTTCTTATATGTGACATGAAAGTCCTTTTGACTTTCATGTACTTTCTCCTTTTCAGCTCCCTTCTCATTCTCATTCTCCTTCTCTTTCTCGGTCTCATACACACAGTCCTTCTCTATTTCCACTTCTTTGTCCTTCTCTTTCTCTTTCTCCTTCTCCATCCTCTTCTTTTAGCTTTCACTGCTGGAATCTCCCCCTTTTTGGGTGCATTGGTTTTAAGGGTTTGATCAGCAGAAAGCTTTTGGCTCAGTACATCCTCCACCATAGGTTGTAAGACAGAAGAAAGTCTCTCATCAACAGTTTTAATGACAAGTTCAGTTATCTGCGGTGTGATGAGAGATAGGGGATTTTGAGGGATAGCATCCATTTGCTCAGGGGGGTTTTGGTCCTGAGAAATGGTGCCAGAAACAGAGGCAGGTGGCTGAGATTTTGAGTGGCTGTGTGTTTAAGTGACCTTCAGAGGAAGGTGCCATCTGTTGGGTTGATGTGGTGGCAGATGGTCTTTCTCCTGAGAGAGTTGGTCAAGTAGTTTTTGCAGCCTACTGACTTCCTCCTCTAGGATTATGTTCTGGGCAAGAACATCATAAAAGAAGCCCAGGTCATCATCAGCAGATGCTGAATCACCTGACCTCCTGCTTGTAGCAGGATGTACATGCACTGGGTGTAGACCAGATGTAGCATGTGCCCCTTTGTCTTGGAACTGGGGACTTCCAGCCTCAGGACTTTGTCCTTCATCAGCTGTTGCCTCTGGTGAGGTCTTAGTTATGTTACCAACCTCAGTCTGATCATATGCTGATTCAGAAGAGGTGGCAGCCTCACCAGATGTTCTGATCTCCATATCCACACCAGGAGATAGAACATTTAAACCCCGGTGCTGTGGGTTGTCAGAAGCATGTGTATCCTCTTCCTCAATTGTTGTTGTTCTCCCCTTTGTTGGTGGTTGTAGGGGAGGAGGAGAGGCATGCAGCTGAGTCAGCACATTAGCAATTATAATGGTTGGACTTTGGGGGGCATTTGCATGGGGAGAGGGGATAGAAGCTGATTGCATCCGGGGAGAGGGATGCTCTTCAATGATAACCTCCTCAAGTGAGAGAGGTCTCAGTAATGTGGTTTCCCCTGAAGTGGTTGCAACAGGATCCTTTTGAGAGGATACCTGTGCGGCTGTTGCTGGTTGAGTCTTTAACACTACTGGAGGGTTTGAACCAGTAGGTTTATCCTGTTTGGGTGGTACAGGAGCATCATCAGGGGACTCATCTCCCTGATTAGCTTGTTTGGGTTTGGATTTTGGCTTGGTGGGGACTTTGGATCTGGCAGTTGAAGCTGTGGGTTCCCTTTGCTTGGGTTTGAGCAAACGGGCAGCTTCTTTGAGAGATTGGTCGGAGTTATGCCTGGAGTATACCTCAGCTAGAACAGCTGGTGCAGGGACTCCAAGGCCAACAAGGCCATCAGTTTGTAATTCATTTAAAATTATGGCCATCAGAAACCTGGGATATAATAGCCATCTGTTTCCCACAGGTTTCTGTGCCAGATCTTTGATTTCTAGAAACACAATTTGTGAAAAATTTAAAGGTTGGTGTTCTAGAATTGAATATAATACCTGTTGCCACCGGGAAGACATTTGATCCCATGAGGATGTCTTCGAGGCTAAGCAAACATTCACCATATGAAATATCAGTCTTTCAGCATCAGGGAAGTTCTTCTTCAGTATGGTAGCAGCTCGAAGATTTCCGTCGTACCCATGTTGATGAAGGACATATCAGTTGTGCCCTTCGGGTACTCAGTCACAGCAGTAGCATCTTGTAAATTTAGCACTCGACGAATGCTATCAGGTGTAACCTCTACTTGTTTTTGGTTGACCAATGACCGAACAGAAATTGGCCGGAAGGCACATCAGTGTGAACGTAGGCATTGGACCAAAACTGACTTAGTGACTCTGGGTAGATGGTCGAGTTTAAGAGCAGAGCAGTACTATACTGAGAATCAGCCATTAGGTCTATGGCGTGATCAAACTTTGTCCAGAAGGCCGATTTCGTGAGGTAGGCGACGCAATTATGTCTGGGTTTTAGACTCATGGTTGCCATTTTTGAGAGTATGAAGGTCAGAAGAACGGCTAATGGAACGTTTGAGAAGAAGACAGGTATTTATAGGGTTGGGATAGGAAAAGGCTGAAAGAAAACTACTGAAGGTTTTGGTGTGGTCATCAGCTGTTTGAAACTACTGATGACGTGGTATTAACCTTCAGAGGTTTAAAACGACTGACAGTGGTGGTGTTGTCATCAGGTGTTATAAAACAACTGAAGACTTGGTTTTGACCATCAGACGTTGAAACAGCTGAAGTCTTGGTGTTAACCATCAGTATTATGAAACTACTGAAGGTCGTGGTTTTGACTTCATATGATGTAAACAACTGAGGACTTGGTGTTTGTCATCAGTAGTTGTGAAACTACTGAAGACAGTGGTTTTGCCATCAGTTGTTGTAAACAACTGAAGACTTGGTATTAGTTATCAGTAGTTGTGAAACTACTGAAGACTGTGGTCTTGCTTCAGTTGTTTAGAAACAGCAGTTGTAGAAACAACTGAAGAGAAATTACTCATCAGCTGTTTTCGTCAATTCTTAGCTTTTCAGCTGTTTCATACTGTCCTCAACACTTACTCATCAGACTTTTCATCTGCTTTTCAGGTGTTTCATAGGACGTCAGTACTTATCTGTTTTTACTGATTTCAGTAGTTGTAACTACATCAGTAGTTGTAACTACATCAGTAGTTTAGAACAGATAAAGTACTTCAGTACTTGTGAGGCATTTAGCCTTCAGTAGTTATAAAAACTACTGAGGGTAAAAGAACTCATCAGTACTTATATGTGACATGGTTACCAATGATCATCAGTACTTATTACTGAGATCATCAGTAGTTGTCACTTATTCTAGCTGCAGCATACCAAGCCTTAACACCAGGTTGTGGAAAGTTGAACTATCCAAAGGCTTAGTAAAAATGTCTGCAAGCTCATCAGCACTAGGCACAAACATAGGATTAATTAGACCCTTTTCAAAACAATCTCTTATAAAATGATGTCTAATTTCTATATGTTTGGTCCTAGAGTGCTGGACTGGATTTTTGACAATGCAAAGAGCTGAAGCACTATCCATTAATAACGGAGTCTTAGTCTCTGTAATGCCATAATCCAAAAGTTGATTCTGAAGCCAGAGTACTTGGGATGTACAACTTGCAGCAGCAATGTACTCGGCTTCAGCAGTGGATGTAGCAACAGATGTTTGTTTCTTACTCTGCCAAGAAATCAAACAGTTGCCTAGGAATTGACATCCACCAGAAGTTGATTTCCTGGTTAACTTACACCCTGCATAGTCACTATCAGAGAAAGCAACTAATTTGCAAGAGTGCCCAGTGGAATACCATAAACCTAGAGATTGTGTACCTTGCAAATATCTAAAGATCCTCTTGACTGCAATCAGATGAGACTCTTTAGGTGCAGCCTGAAATCTAGCACAAACACATGTAGCAAACATAATATCTGGTCTAGAAGCTGTTAAATACATCAAGGACCCAATCATACATCTGTAAAGCGTTTCATCAACAGCTTTACCTTTCTGATCAATATCCAATTGTGTGGTGTTGCACATGGGAGTAGAACAGGGCTTACAGTTTTGTAAATCAAACTTATTTAAAAGATCTTTTGTATATTTAGACTGATGAATGAAAATTCCATCAGCTTTTTGTTTGATTTGCAAGCCTAGAAAGAACTGTAATTCTCCCATTGCACTCATTTCAAACTTCCTTTGCATTAATTTTGTAAAATCATCACACAACTGGGGATCAGAGGATGCAAATATAATATCATCAACATAAATTTGAACAAGTAGCTTATGCTGATCCACCTTCTTAATAAATAAGGTTTTATCTATGGAGCCTCTAGTGAAATTATTTTGCAGAAGAAAGTTAGATAATGTCTCATACCAGGCTCTAGGAGCTTGTTTCAACCCATAAAGAGCCTTATCAAGCTTGTATACCCATTCTGGGTGTTTATTATCCTCAAAACCTGGTGGTTGACACACATAAACTTCTTCTTTTATTTTACCATATAAAAATGCACTTTTAACATCCATTTGAAAAACTTTAAGATTGTGGAGTGCAGCATAGGCTAAGAACAATCTAATTGCCTCCAGTCTGGCTACAGGGGCAAAGGTTTCATCATAATCAATACCTTCTTCTTGTGCAAACCCCTGAACAACCAGTCTGGCCTTGTTCTTAACAATAAGCCCATTTTCATCTGTTTTATTCCTAAACACCCATTTAGTGCCTATTGCACACTTACCTGGGGGAAGAGGAACAAGCTCCCACACTTGCTGCTTTTTGAACTGAAGAAGCTCAAGCTGCATTGCTTCAACCCAGCCATTGTCTCTAAGTGCAACATGATAATTCTTTGGCTCTAGCTGACTGATGAAGAGAGCATAGAAGCAGAAATTGGACAATTGACTTCTGGTTGAAACTCCAGCATTGATATCACCAATGATTTGAGACATTGGGTGATTCTTCAGCTCTTGATAAACAATGAGATCAGTGCAAGTGTTTGTAGAACCTTCAGCAGCAACAGATGTTGATGTAGACTCTTGAAACCATGTAGATGGTGGCAACTCAAATGAAGTTGAAGATGCAGAAATCTCATCAGCACTTGTTGTGGATGAAGCTACTGAAGCTACAGGAGCATCAGGTTTAGAGGACACAGGCAGTTGGTCACTAAACCTGAAGAGGTGAGTACTGCTATCATCATCATCATCAGCACCAGCAGTACCACCAGGTGGTGAACTGTTGACAGGAGCAACAGCAGGAGTTTGATAAGGAACATATTGCAGTATGTCCAAATCAAATAGCTCCACAGGGCTTTGTGGAATCTTGTCCTTTGGAGATTCATTAAACTTAACATGTAGAGTCTCTTCAACCATCTTTGTTCTGCAGTTGAAGACTCTGTATGCTTTGCAAGTTGATGAATAACCAACAAAGTACCCTGCATCCACCTTAGGATCAATTTTTGGAGTTGATCCCGTGTGTTGAGAATGAAACAAGGACACCCAAAAGCTCTGAAGAATGAAATTAGAGGGGCCAAATGATGAAGAACTTCATATGGAGTCTTCATCAACCTCTGATTTACTAGAACTCTATTCTGTACATAGCAAGCTGTATTGACAGCTTCAGCCCAAAAAGTCATTGGCAGTCCAGAATCAGCCAACATGGACCTTGCAGCTTCAATAAGGGTCCTGTTCTTTCTCTCCACTACTCCATTTTGTTCAGGAGTTCTTGGAATGCTAAACTGCCTCTTGATTCCCTTTGAGAGGTAGAACTCATCAAGTGTATTGTTTTGAATTCTGTTCCATTATCACTTCTAATACACTTGACTGAGAGGGAATACTGCTTCTCAACATACAACACAAAGTTGATAATCTTCTGAGCTGCCTCATCCTTTGAATGCAAGAAGAAAGTCCATACAAATCTGGAGTAATCATCCACAATTACCAGACAGTATTTCTTCTTAGCCATACTCATCACTCTCACAGGACCAAAGAGATCCATGTGAAGAAGCTGTAAGCAGGCAGTGGACTTAGGTTCTTCTATGGAGGGAAATGAAGCTTTGTGTGTTTTCCTTTTAAACAAGCAGTGCAGTTATCTTCACATTTGAACTCCTTCATAGGCAGTCCCCTTACTAAACCATGGTTTATCAGCTGATTTATGTTTTTGAGATTAACATGACCCAGCCTTCTATGCCATAGAGTAGATTCTTGAGGGGAAGCCTTGGAAAATAGGCAAGGATGGCCTTTGAGATCTATTTTCTTGGAAAGATCTAAGGCATACACTCTTCCTGTCCTGTTGGCCTTCAGGAGAGTGTATTCATCCAACACCTTATCAATCAAACTTAGAACTTTGGATGACAGAATCCGACAGTTCTGACTGGTGAAAAGAGCAACATGGCCTTTGTCACACATTTGACTGACACTCAAGAGGTTGTACTTGAGATTTTCCACATGGTTAACATCATCAAACTTTATTCCCCATTGGAAACAAAGCCTTTGCCGATGATGTAACCCTTTGCATCATTGCCAAATGACACAAACCCCTTCCTTCCTTGAGAGTAGTCATTAAGAAGTGATCTGTTTCCTGTCATATGCATGGATCCTCCACTGTCTACATACCAGATGCCTCTGTGGCATGTTGAAGAACCCTGCAAAACACAACAAATTAGTTAGATTTTGAGACCCAAACCTTTTTGGTTTTGGGCCTGTTCTCATCAACAGATGGTAAACTAACAGGTTTGTTGGAAACAACAGCCTGAGAGGAAGAAGATGGTGAAGAAGAGGAATCCTTTGGCTTGGACCTCCTTTTCTGTGGTTTCAACATAGGAACATCTAATTGGTTAACTCTTCCCAATAGATGTTGAACCATCATAACCAGCTGTGTCTGATTTTGTGATAAAGCTTTCAGCTCTCCAGACACATTGGCATTGGAGTTTGATAAGTTCCTATGTTGCACCTTCTTCTTTTGAGCAATCTCAGCTGTTACCTGTTTAACCCCTTCCTTTTTGGATTTCTTTTTGGACTTAAGGGTTACAGGATTTGATGTTGCTGGTACAAATGTGGCTTCAAACTCAGTTTTCATTTTAACCATTTTCTCTTTAATTTCCTCTTTATGTTTGAGTTTGGATCCTCTTTTGTACCAACAATCATCTGTAAGATGATTGAACAAACCACATATTTCACATGGTTTCTTCTTCATCTTATGTTGATCATCAACTAAAGAGAATGAAACTACTGAAGACTTGTTCTTCAGCACTTTGGAAGCACTATTTGCTTTCTTGACTTCCTCTTTAGTAGTCTTCAAACCCTTTCTACTGACAGTTTTCTTCTCTTCAGTGCTGATAGTAGTTGGAGTTTGAACTTCAGGTGTTAAATCTTGCTCTCCAGTCCTTTCAGGACTTCCAGAAAAAACTCCTGAGTTGATCAACTCTTTGATCATGTGAGTGTCAGTATTTGAACCATCAAGATCAGCTGATAGGTTCAACGAGGGAATAATACTAACTTCAACTTCTGATCGTGCTCTATCAGAAAGTGAATCACATGATGAGGTGGATTGGTTATTGCTTTCTCCATCAGATTTCACTTCTGCTCTTGAAGCAAAATCTGTAGGAGGAGCAGTGTGATTATAACCAATGCCAAACTTCACATTGGAAGAGTGATTGCTTACTAAGAAGCATTTCAAAACCTTTGCATGATTGTACCCATCGATCACACTCTACTTGGGTGACTGCAAGGGTTTCTTTGAGGTCTTTGTACTTTTCTAAAAGTACCTCTTCCCTAGCCTTATCATCAGTGATTTGGCATTTAAGTTTATAAATCTCATCATTTTTCTCTTTAAGCATAGACTCAAACTCAGCTTTTCTTTTGGAAATGATCTTTTCTAGCTCTATGTTCTTATTAATTAAAGCTACATTTGCTTCTCTAATAGAGGCAAATGCTGCTATGCATGTTTCAGAACATAATTGGCCTTAGCCTCAGAGGATACCTGTGATACCTGTGATGAAGAGGCATTTGAGGATGATCCATCTGCAGACTCCAGAGCCATAAGTGCCAGATTCCCAAAAGGACTGTCACCACCATGTTGACCAGCACCTGTGAACAGTTGTTCATGACCAGACATGTCATCTGGTAAACTGCTCCAGTCAACAACTCCAGGGGTGAAGAAGCTGTGTTGTTGAGGTTGAGGAGGTTGATGAGATTGAGATGGTTGAGGCTCAGGAAGAGCATGTGGTTGTTGAGCAATGGGTGCTTGAACCTGACTGGTTTGTGGCATGTAATAACAAGGGTAAGGATATGGCATTGGACCCTGAGGAAAAAATATGCAGGAGATTGTGGTTGAGAATGATGACCAGAATTGACAGGATGTTGCCCTCTGTGTTGTTGACTATTGCCAGGGAAAGTCACAAAGGGTGCAGAAGAATTAGATCCAGATGATCTACATTCTCTAGCAAAGTGTCCAAGCCTGTGGCATTTGTGACACCTCAACTTACTCTTGTCAAAACCAACTTTGGTTTTGCCAGAGAGTCCTGGGAACTTTCTTCCAGTTCTTTTGTAGAACTTCTGAGATCTGATATTTATCAAGGCCATTTGGCTCAAAATATCCATCTCTTCTAAGTCATCATCAGCAATCCCCTTGAGATCATCCATGATGAAGCATAGATTGTCATTATTACACCCAGTAAACTGACTATCAACACTCACAAATGCAGAATCAGAAGTGTTTGAAGAGAAATCAATATGCTCATCATACTGGCATTCAGATGAAGCATATTCTGACTCATGACCAACCAAGGCAGTGTTGCCTGGTACAAAGTCTTCAGTGAGCTTACCAGATGAAGCCAGTTTCCTTTTCTGCTCTATCTCTCTTTCGAATGTAAGCAGTTTCCCATGAAGTTGGGTGAGAGATAGACTATCCAGATTTGCACTGGAGCGTAGGACAATTGTATATGTGTCCCATCTCTCAGGCAGTGATCTGAGGAATCTGTGGTTCATTTGGCTTTTGGTATATTCATGTTTAACCATTTTCAACTCAGAGATTAAACATGAAAACCGCTCAAACTGCTGAGTCAGAGTCTCACCCTTTCTATGAGCAAAAGTCTCATACTGTTGGGCGAGGATTTCCTGTTGTTTGCTAAGACCTCATCAGTGCCACCAAATTGTTCTTTCAGTGCATTCCAAAGGTCATGAGCAGTTTCATGATGCATAAGCCCGGAATAAATTTCATTAGGCAGTGCCATGGCCAGAATTCTATGGGCTTTAGCATCAATCTCAAACAACTTCTTGTCCTCATCAGAGTATTGTTCATTCTTCTTCGGAATCAACTGATTTGTTTCCGGATGATTCACCATTGGCTTATGTGGTCCATGTACCACGGATGTCCAACAACCTGAACTATTAACAAACAGGTGATGGAGCATTCTTCGTTGCCAAATGTTATACTCATTCCTAACCAGCATCGGAGGCTTGGTTGAGGAACCAGTATTGTGTGGATCATTAGAAGGTGTAGTCATTTTCGAAAATTTAGACAAATTCAAGATAAGCAAAACAAATTTAACTCAAAACCACTAAGAACCTCAATTAAAATAGCCAAAAGCGACAGAACTTCAATCTCTAACAGATTCGTGCGAATTTGCTAGTTCGATCAAACTTAGAGCAAATGAGCAGTTTCAATGATCAATTGTTAGATCGATCAATGATTAACCAGCTCTGATACCATTTGATAGGATCTCAGCATCTAGTTTGATCGATTCGAATGATTTCAGCAGCGGAATAGAGTACCAACTAGCACAATTCGAGCAAGAATACCAAAGATATAGCAATGAACAGAATTAGTTATAGAGAGAGAAAGTTTCTGCAAAAGGAATATTTCATTCAATCACACGCTTTGGCATGGCTTTCGCAAAATTACAATTTAGGTCATTCTTCTTATATAAGGAAAGATGACGTAGGCTGATGTCACTTGATAGTGACATCTAACGTTATTTAACAAACTACTGAAACACTAAAACTACTGAAGATGTCAAGCAGCTGACATCTTCTTACAAGAAGCTAAGTGTTACTTATTACAAAACTACTGATAAGAAACTACTGAAACTACAACGACTGAAGAACAAGCTCTTCAGTCGTTTTACAAAACTACTGAAAGTAAAAACATAAAACTACTGATAAACACAACTACTGAAGAAGTACTCTTCAGCTGTTGTGACAAACTACTGAAACTTCAGCACTTGGTCTTCAGACTTGAACTTCAGACGTTTCATCAGCTGATGACTTCAGTAGATGTCATCAGCTGATGTCTTCAGTCTTTGTCTTCAGACTTTGTACATCAGTTGTTGATCTTCAGCACTTGTGGACTCTTCAGCTGTTGAACTTCAGTACTTTGGTCTTCAGCTTCAGCACTTGTATTCTTCAGCTGTTGACCTTCAGTACTTTGGTCTTCAGCTTCAGCACTTGTGTTCTTCAGCTGTTGACTTCAGCACTTTAGTCTTCAGCTTCAGCACTTGTGTTCTTCAGCTGTTGAGTTCAGCACTTTAGTCTTCAGCTGTTGAAGTCTTCAGTACTTGATCTTCAGCTGTTGAAGTCTTCAGCACTTGTCGAACTGCTGATGAAGCCTTCAGAGGTGTTGTGATATCATGTGGGACTTAGAGGTTTTGATCTGGGCTCATTGGTTCTTTTGGTCCAACAGGATCTTAACGTGCTTAGGTTATACCTAGAATGGCAGGGTAACGATGTTTACCGCAACTAGTTGGGATGCATCAAGTTCGAATCACGTACTAAAAATGATTGAAAACGGTTTTGGGTTACGAAAACGAATGGTTTGGGTCTAGGGCTCGCCGGAAGCCGCCTGGCTTTGGCCGGCCGGCGACCAGAAAGAAGGGGGGGGTTTGGGTTAAAATTGACAATTTGACCCCCTTGGTTTAGGTTTTGTTATATCATGTTAAAAACTTTTAAAAAATTGAATTTTCATAAATACATAAACCCCCTTGCAAAGTAATGTAGGTTTAAAGTTTAACTAACTTATTACTTTAAGATATTATTAGTGGTATTATTATTACTATTAGTTATTAGTATTTATATATAACTTGTATTATGCTTACTACTATTATATTAACATGATTAATATTATTTGATATTTTTATTTTGAACTTACATATTAAAAGTAGTAGGCTAAACAAAGAATAATCATAAATAAACATGAGTTCCATAATTGTCAAAATGCCCTTATAAGAACAAACAAGATTAACTTTTAAGTAACAAAAAAAATACGAGATGTTACTTATGTGTTGTATGTAGATTTAATCCTAATGTAGTCAGGACAGGTAATGCTTGGGGTATGAAGGTAAAGTAAGGGGCTAATACAATGGCCACAGTAATTAGGGCTTATATAACTTGACATCAAACTAAGTTGTTCCCTTGATGACCGTGTTGGTGTTTAATATTTTTCAGTGTGTGTGTGAATGGCCGATGGTAGATCTTCGAAAGCCTCTCCCGTGGTGGAGGTGGTGGTGGACGTGGTGCTAGCCAAACGGGTCATAAGAGGAAGACCCAGAGTAGAGAAGGTGGTTGAGGAACCCGAGACCCCTCATCGTGAGGGTGGTGAGAGAGGGCAACCTGAGGGCCTCGTGTGAAAGAGGCGGTGGTGAAGAGGTGATCAGTCATGCACAAATCTTATTGTCTGTGGTGACGAATTATCATGCGGTACGGGAAGGGGAAAGGAAAGAGAGGAATAGGTCCTCGGGAGAACGGGAACATCCATAGCCTGAAATGGTTCTGTCTGATAATGAAGAGGAAGATGAAGAGCCTGTGCCGGAGGCGGCACGAGACTGTAACTACGGGGTGTTTATGAGATGCAAGCCCCCTAGTTTTGATTGTAACGGCACTGCTGCTGCTGCTCACCGGTGGGTGAGGAAAATGGAGGCTGTTCTTGATATCAGTGAGTGCCTGGAGGACTAGAAACTGAAGTTCGCTACCCACTCTTTTATGGAATTGGCTCTGTGTTGGTGGGACAACATAGTCCAAGCCGAGGGTAGTCGGGCAATCGAGAGGATGAGATGGTCCGAACTGAAATATTTGGTGATTGAGGTGTTCTGTCCTCATAGTAAAATGGATAAAGTTGAAAGAGAGTCCTGCAATTGGAGGCGGGAACCATGGCACATTAGCAGTATACTACCAAGTTTAACGAGATGGCACGTCTGATGCAGGATCAGGTGACACCCCTGTCTTGAAAGATCAAGAGCTATATTCAGGGCTTGCCGGCAGATATTCGCAGGCACATGATCACCGCCCGACCGGGCACGTTTATGTCGGCAGTGGATTTAGCATGGAGATTATATGATGAGAGGGCTGTGGTGGTGGTGGCTGAAGGTGCCAGGAAGGGTGGAGGTGATCGAAACTAGCAGGGAAGAGGTTCAGTCGGGGTGATGCCTTGACGGGTAAGAAGAAGGCATGGGTGGATGACTGCCGTGTGGCCACATCGACTGCGGGGTTGAAAAGGTGTGGCAAGTGTGGAAGGGAGCATGTGGGAGAATGTAGGTTGGGATTGAACAGGTGCTTCAAATGTGGGAAGACGAGGCATATAGCCAAGGACTGTTGTACAGTCCGATGCTTTAATTGTGGCGTGAAGGGCCACATAAGTAGAGATTGCAAGAAGCCGAGGGCTGAGGGTTCTAGGGCGAAGAAGACGGGGAGTTAGGGGCCAAGGTGAGCGCTAGGGCATTCACTATGACACAGGAGGAAGCTAGGACGGACCCTGATGTCGTGTCCGGTACGTTTCTCGTAAACCAAACTTTAGCTTCTGTGTTATTTGATTCGGGTGCCGGTAAAAGTTTTATTTCTGCTGCTTTCTGTGCTAAGCTTCCTATTAGTAGTAGACGTGTTGATGCGCCCTTTGATGTAGAAACTGCCATAGGTAAGTCTACCAGGATTTCTGAGTTGACAGAGAACTCTGATGTGGAACTAGAAGGTCATAAGTTTCCTGTTAGACCATTCGTGATGGCCTTGGTTGGTTTTGGTTTGGTTCTTGGGATGGATTGGTTTGCCGACTTCGAGGCGAACATTGTGTCGCAAGAAGATGATTCGTTTTTCAGCGCCTGACGGGAGTTCGGTAACTGTTTATGGGGATCGGGTCACGACGATCCCGAAAGTGATCTCCATGGCGGTGGCGGGGAAATGTACGAGGCGTGGATGTAGTGCCTACTTGGCTTATGTAAAGGATGTGGATATGCCCGCACCACAACTGTCTGATGTACCGGTTGTGTGTGACTTTCCAGACGTGTTCCCAGAAGACCTACCAGGAGTGCCACATGATAGAGAGATCGAGTTCCAGATTGATCTGATACCGGGTGCCCAACCTGTTGCCAAGGCTCTGTATTGGTTGGCTCCGACGAAGATGAAAGAGTTGATGGAGCAGTTGCAAGAGCTATTTTATAAGGGGTTCATTCGACCGAGTATCTCTCCTTGGGGTGCTCCGTCTTATTTGTAAAGAAGAAATACGGTAGTGTGAGGATGTGTATTCACTACCGTGAGTTGAACAAGCTGACGGTGAAGAACCGGTACCCCTTACCGAGAATCGATGATTTGTTCGATCAGCTTCAGTGTGTTAGTTGGTTTTCAAGGATAGAACTTTAATCTGGTTACCATCAGTTGAAGGTGAAGGAGCAGGATGTCCCTAAAACAGCTTTTCGCACGCGCTATGGTCATTATGAGTTCTTTGTTATGTCATTTTGTTTGACCAACTACAGCTGCTTTTACGGATCTGATGAACTTGTGTGTCGGACGATGTTGGATAAATCAGTGATTGTGTTTATTGATGACATCCTAATTTATTCGAAGACCGAGATAGAGCACACCGGTCATATTCGGGAGGTTTTGGAGACATTGAGGAGGGAGAAGTTGTATGCTAAATTCTCCAAGTGCGTGTTCTGGTTGTGCAAAGTTCAATTCTTAGGTCATGTGGTGAATCCTGATGGGGTCATGGTGGACCCGACAAAGGTTGAGGCGGTGATGCAGTGGAAGTCTCCAAAGACGCCATCCGAGATTCGTAGTTTCATGGGTTTGGTGGGCTACTATAGTCGATTCATCCAAGACTTTTCCAAGATCGCTTCTCCACTAACCAAGTTGACCCAGAAAGACATGAAGTTTGTACGGGGTCAAGCTCAAGAGAAGGCATTCGAAGAATTGAAGACGAGATTGACTCAGGCTCTTGTTTTGTCATTACCCGATGGAAGTGAAGACCTGGTGGTTTATTCTGATGCTTCCTACTCGGGGTTGGGATGTGTTTAATGCAAAGAGGGAAGATTATAGCCTATGCATCCCGACAGTTGAAAGTTCATGAGGTCAATTACCTAACTCATGACTTGGAGCTAGCAGCCGTGGTCTTTACACCAAATATTTGGAGGCACTATCTTTACGGGACGAAATGCATCATTTTCACTGACCACAAGAGCTTGAAGTACTTCTTTGAGCAAAAAGATCTGAACATGAGGCAAAGACGATGGTTGGAGCTTATAAAGGACTATGATTGCGAGATCCATTACCATCCCGGCAAAGCTAACGTGGTGGCCGATGCCTTTAGCCGGAAGAGAGGCCCGGCCGATTCGGGTGAAAGCGTATCAGCTAATCATGACCTATGACGTGATGAAGCAAGTTAAGGAGTTTCAAGATGAGGCATTGAAGGAAGATCATCTTAACTCGGAAAGAGTGAGAGGTCTGGTTGCGGATTTAGGGGAAAACACACTTAGTGTTAAAACCCGATTTGGAAGGTTATGGATTCCTCGGTTTGGGGATCTACACGTAAAGATTAGGGATGAAGCTCACAAGACTCGATACTCTATTCACCCCGGTGCCACGAAAATGTACCAAGATATGAAGAAAGATTATGGGTGGCCTGGTATGAAGCGTGAAATGGTGGAGTATGTGAGTAAATGCCTTACTTGTCTACAGGTGAAGACCGAGCATCAAAAGGCGTATGGGAAGATCCAACCTTTGGATATACCATAATGGAAGTGGGAGCATATCACCATGGATTTCATTACGAAGTTGCCACGTACTCCGAAAGGGTACGATGCCATATGCGTGATTGTTGACCGCTTGACAAAGAGTGCTCACTTCCTACCGATCCGCGAGACATATTCACTTAAGAGGTTGGCTGATCTGTTCATCAAGGAAATTATAACTCGTCATAGTGTGTCGGTGTCTATTGTGTCTGATCGTGACCCCCGGTTTACCTCCAAATTCTTGAAGAAATTCCACAACGCCATGGGGACGAGGTTACATATTAGCACGGCTTATCAACCTCAAACTGATGGTCAATCGAAAAAGACCATTCAGACATTGGAAGACATGCTTGAGGCATGTGTGATTGATTTGAGGTAATCGAGGCTATGACTGAGAAGTTTGAAAGAATCAAAGCCTTCATGAAGGCAGCCAAAGATAGACAGAAGTCGTATGCTGATAAACGACACAGACCAATTGAATTCCAGGTGGGTGATCGGGTTATGTTGAAGGTCTCACCTTGGAAGGGCATTATCCGATTCAAGAAGCGGGGTAAGTTGAGCCCAAGGTACATAGGCCCTTCCAAATCATCGCACGAGTAGGAGAGGTGGCCTATAGACTAGAATTACCAGATGACTTAAGTGTAATTCATCCGACATTCCATGTATCTCATCGAAGGAAGTGCTTGGCAGACAGAGATATGATTGTTCCATTGGAAGATATCGAAGTAGAAGAACGACTCAATTACTTGGAGCAACCAATGGCAATCATCGATCGAAAGGAAAAGAGGCTGAGAAATAAAGTGGTTTCTCTTGTGCGGGTACGGTGGAAGCACAAGAAAGGATCTGAGTCAACGTGGGAAACTAAGGATGAAATGAGACAGCATTACCCACATTTTTTCGAGGAATAACAGGCTTCGGGACGAAACCTATATATGGGGGGTGGAGTTGTAACACCGGATACTTTTCTTTGAAGCCGACGAAAGAAGAAAAAAGAAATAAAGTCCAAAGTTGGGGGACCAAACTCGCCAATGAGAGAAAGTTGGTGAGTGGGGGTATTTCAAGGGAAAGGGCAGCCCTTACCCTATCCCCACACCCAAAATCAGCCAAAAGAGGAGAAGAGAGAAAATGAGAGAAAAAGGTTGGTTCAGGTAGATTCAAGCTCGAAAATCGTCGTGTAGCGAGTCAAATCGAAGCTCTTCTTGTTGTGATCATTTGTGTGAGTTCTAGGACCCCTCTTTTAAATGTTTTTGGTCAATTTTAGGGCTAGAACACATCTGAAAATCGGCTTTTTGAAGAGAGTGTGTGTGTGTGTGTGTTGACCCGTTTGTGTATGTGTGTGTATGCGTATGATTCATTTGAGCCTTGCTTTTGAGCTTGTGTGTGCTTGAATGGTGTTGTGGTATGCATTCCTGAGGTTTAAAATGGGTGATTTGAGTTAGAATGGGTTTGGATGAGCTTGGAGGTCGAAAATGGCAAATTGGGTTCGACATGAACTGCATTCTGCATCAGCTAGGGCTAGGCGACCGAATGGAGGCCATACAACCAATTGAGGTGCGATTGAGGTTCATTCGCATGACTGAGGGTTTATTCATACGACTGGGAGCCCAGTCGCATAAATGCTCATCCGCATTCGTTCCATCCGCATTAGGTCCATTTGCATGGGACTCATCGCATGGAGTCCATTTGCATTAGTTTCATTCACACGATTGGGTGTTCATTCACATAGGTGTTCTTCCGCATTGGTTCAATCACATGATGTCCAGTCGCCTGGATGCCATGTGACTGAAGGGTGCCCATATGCCCAAATAGGGCCGTTGTACCCAAGGAAAATCATAGTTTAATGACTGACTTTCGGGGTAAAGTGCAAATGTAAGTTTTGACGTGGAAGTTCCCGTAAGTGCATGTAAGGTGACTATAGAGGCCTTAGAGGTTATGTTGGGCATGATGATGATGTTGCATGTTTATGCATGATGCATGCTATGTATGTATGATTTTGCACTGTATGATGTTGATGCATGTGTATGTTATGTTCCTTGTTATTATGTATGTTTATCTTTCCCGTGACTTTATGTTGAATGTTAATGAATGAAGTGAAAGTATTATGTAATGTAAAGTGAATGATAAAGAAAAGCGGAACATGAAGTAAGAATGCATGCATTAATGAATGATGAAAGTAAAGAAATTCTTGCAGGCATAGTATGTCGGGACACGCCATTAAAAGGTGCTAGCCCAATGGTGTGCGGGTTCGCTACCCTGGGAGGATGCACATTCGGGTCTTTCTTTGTGATTGACCATTTGTATAGTACAATTGTTTCATGCCCTAGGTACTGTGACCAGAGGTGCGGAGCACCGTTATAGCTGGTCTATGATAGGCCAATGTCCAGTACCAATAATAGCTTGGTATTGCACATAGCAGTGTACACCTAAACTCTACCCTAGGTACTGTGACCAGAGGTGCGGAGCACCCTTATAGCTGGCTATGATAGACCTAGGTCCAGTACCAAGAATAGAAGGGTAAAATTTATGGTTGAGGGAAAGAAAAGATGTAATGTTGAAAGAATGCGAAAGTTAATTAATGTACGAATGAAAGAATGAAAGTATGAATGAATAATGATGAAGATATAATGGTATTATCTATGTGTACAGATGATGTATGATCGCATGAATGTAAATAACGCTATTAACGAAAGAAAAGTATGTTTTATTATAAAACTAGAACTCACTCAGCAACGCTGACTTTTATGTGTTTCCAGTTGGCAGGTAATGATTGCTGAGGATGGAACGGGGCGGCTACTCAGCGTTTGGATGGCATTCTTTTGTTAATGTTTTTGCAATGTAATGCGAACGAATGATGTTTTGAGATGAACGCTTGTATTAATTTTCAAAAGCATTTGTAATGATATGAAAAGTTATTTTTTTATGTTTCCGCTGCAATGTTTTATGAATGATTAAATGTAAGTTATTTGTTTTATTCGCAATGATTTACCAGCTGTAAGCGTCCCTGGAACGGGGCCTTACACTCATCCAGATTCAGCCTGAATATTTCAGCCAACTGCTAATCCATCAGGTCGTGTATGATCTCTCCCTCCTCTGGCGTGTAGCTCACAGACCTTCTAACTATCCCTTGCAAGTCAAGAATCATGGTTAATTGAGTCTTGACCTGCTGAAGGGGTTGGACATCAAATTCATCAGTTTGTTGAGCTTCATTTGTTTGATTAGACTTTGAGCATATCACATATAAGTCATGTTAGAAAACACTACGACATAATCTACAGGATCGGTGTTTGTCACTTAAACACAAAGGTTTTCTCTCAAACTCACCTAGAATCACACTCGGGTAAGAATCAATAAGAGTTGATCACAATATGAAAAGTAACTAAGAACACAAAAAGATAATTTTCAAGATACTTTTATTATTGACTCTCAACTCAAGATACAAAGACACTTACAAGCAGATGATAATCTTACCTCTATGAGTTACAAGGAGAACCTATATATAATACTATCTACAGCGGATATACTTTGATACTAGCTGGGATCCTTTAGCTAAAGCCTATACTACAAGACTATAGTTAAGGTATCTCAGATAAAGTCTTATGTGAGATTTGGTAGTCAGGACATGTCCCTGACTTATCTTTTGTCACCAACTAAAGATGACAACTATACTATGATGAAAAGGTAAACAATGGAATAAAGTATGGTCAATAACATGGTTCTTTAGGAATAAGCCATGCTGTATCAGAAGTCTGCAGCGGAGTGTCAGACACCATACTTGTGTCCACCGGTTATAGCAGTGTCTTCCGAAGGTTAAATGGCTTCGGAAGAGTAAGTACTTCCGAAGCCACTTTATACTTCGGAAGAGGCTGCTTCTTCCAAGGCTTGGAGACTTCTTCATTTCATTATACTTTGGAAGTAGTCTTCACTTTATTCTTTTAAGTCTTGAACTTCGGAAGTATGCATTTGTCTTCGGAAGTAGAGTTCTGTCTTTGGAAGTTGGACTTTTCCTTTGTCTTCGGAAGAACTCTACAACCTTCGGAAGTTCCATGATATGCTTCGGAAGCCTTTGCATGAAGCACCAAAATAACTTAAGTGATTTAGTTTTGGTTGCAGTTAGCTCAACTAAATGAAGACTGTTGAGATGATTTCTGACAAGTGCAACTGTTTCAGAGTTGGAGGGGTTAGAGAATGGCTTCTCTGCTAACTTAGCAATGTCAAATCTGCTGGAGTGTAACAGAGAGGTTGCATTGAGTCTGTTGACTTCACTATTCTCTCTTTCCACAACAAGTTGTGAGAAGGTCATCGAACCTCCACTGGATTATCTTCCTTCTAGGCACAAGAGACTGACTAGGAATCTTGTCCTCTTTTCTTGTATCCAACAGAGTCACCAGTTTCCTTCTGTGCTTCTTTTCTTCCTCATTTAAAGAGTCTGAATTGAGGCCCAAAAGGCTTGCAGCCTGGTCCAAAGTTCCTCTAGGCAAATCAAGGAATCTGTCTCTTGTGAGGGAACTTGAAGATCCGTCTACATAGGTAATGTTAACGAAGTCTTCTACACAGGAGACTTCGCTCAAAGTAGTGCAATTAGTGAGCTTCATCTTGATTGCCTTCAACTCCTTAAGGGAGAGATGTTGAGAAGGCTGAAGGGATAGTTTGGAGGGTGATTGGGTAGGTTTAGGTTTAGAGGTTCTGGCTAGTGTTTTGGGTTGGATAATGGGAAGTTTAGGTGGTTGGGGTGAGGGAGTAGTAGTGGGTAGTGATGTGGGTTCAGGGTTGAAGGGTTCAAGTTTAATGCTGAATGGTGAGGGTGAAGGTTCAGGTTGTGGTTGGGTAGAAGCAGTGAAGGTCATCCCTTTTACCCTTCTATACATCTTTTTTCTTTTCCCCATCCGGATGGTCAGCCTTAATTTCACTGACAATCCGATGGAGTGTCCTTTCAGACATAGGACCCACCTGCCTACCAGAGAAGCCATGAGCTCGAAGATAGTCCTTCATCTAGGCTTTCTCAGTAAGCTTCTTCGAGGCAGTGACCCTAGCCTCTTCTTCTTTCTTCTTCTTCTCTCTGGCCTTTTCTTTTGCAGCCTTCTTCTTTTCTTTCTCTATTTGATCCGGCTCTTTGTTGTAGAGCCAGAGGATCGTATCATCGTTGTGTGGAGAGAGTTCTTGAAGATTAAAGCCTCTAGAGAGTAGGAAGTTTATCCTGACTCTCCTCAGCTGCAATTCGTCCTCCTTCTGTTTCTTTTCCTTTTCCTCTAAGGCCAACCTGGCTTCTTCTTCAAGTCTCAGCCTGGTTGCCTTCTCCAGATCCACCAACTCCTCTAATGGTAGCAGGAGTGTTTCTTCATTGGCAGCTTCTATTTCAATAAGCTGGTCAATGATCTGCTCTCTTCTTTTATTGATGACAACCTCCTGATTGGAAGCAGCTGCTTTTGTGCTGGCAGCTAGCAACTTCTCAGTCTGAAGTCTTCCTTTCTTCTTAAGTTTCTCAATATTCTCCTCTTCCTGAATCTCTTTCGCAGTCATCTTCCTTTTTCCTTTATCCTTTGAAGATCCTAACTGTGATGGTTCATGGAGAGAGGTTTTTGATTGTGAGAGAGTCAGAGATGGTGTCTGAGATGGAGGTGTAATTGGAAAGTCCTCACTGCTCATTTCAGATGCCATTTCCAGGATAGCATCTGTGATGATCAGTTCCTCAGACATTTTGAACAGTCCTTCCGTAGCTTCCATTTCAGCTTCGGAAGATTCAGCTTGTTCTTCCGAGGCTTTAACTTCAGCTTCGGAAGTTAAAGGAGATGTAGATTCTATCCCAACTGTTTCAATTGCTGGGCCATCAGTTCCACTTTCCCCTTCGAATTGAATCTTAGGTTCCATGAGGACCTTAGGTTGACCAACTTCTTCCGCAATGGTAGAAGGTGCAGTCAGCCTTTCAAGCTCTTCTGCTCCAAAGTAGATCATTGCAGCATCATGGCTTGGCTGCTCAAAGGAAGATCTTGAGATGTTTCAGGCGCAGAGATGATGGAGAGGAAGATGTTGAAGTAGAAGGCTGGCTCTATGGTTCCTTGTGTGTTTGTCTTTGAACATTCTCCCCCTTTTTGGTAGCATCATCTTGAGAGCTAGATGAGCTGGAGGAGGAAGTCAAGGAGACCTGAATAGGTACATGCCTAACAGACCTCTCTGTCTATTTCTCAGCTAGTTGAGCCTTGAGATTGTCAATCTCCAGTTGCTGAGTGGCAGATCTTCCCTCTAAAGTCCTAACCTGAGATTCCAGGTTTGAAACTTTAGAAAGAAGATCTTGAATGAGGAGTTGCATGCTTCCCTCATCTTCTTTCGAAGAATCACGGGGAGATGAGGTAACATACCTAGTATGTTCAACCTCACCACCAGATGTGGTTTCTTGGCACCCTGGTTTCCCATGCTCAATGATATCTCTTTCAGAGTCATCAAAGGCTCGGTTGCCATAGATTCAGTCTGAGAAATGTTACCACTATCCACAAGGTCCATTGAGGCACCTTTTGTGGTGGCAGCTGAATCTATATGAGTCCCCTCCATATCAGCGGACTCACCTCATTGTTGGTTGCTGATGGGGGCTAGAGATCAGGGATTTCTCCAAGCTCTGTTGGTCTTGGGAGGGTGTTGTAGATCAACTTCATTGCCATGGAGAGATGTTATATCTTCATCAGTTTTAAATAAAGGTTAGTGAAAGATAGGATGGGTAAACCTATTGACCCGGGACTTTGGTCAATGTCTACAGGCATTGAGCCTCTAGTGGGGCTGTCCCTTGTTGGCTGCTCAGGGGAGTATAGAGACTCATCCTGAGGGCTTTCGGCTTGGGTTATGAGCTTATGGTCTGAGACTGAGGAGACTCCAGACCCAAATTGAGGTCAAAAGAGAAGGTTGAGAGACCTCTGACTGAGTGGGAGCCTATTTTTCCACTCGAATCTTTTTGGATTGAATAGGAGGGCTTGTTCAATCAGAGTAGATTGAACAGCGTTCGTTTGGGGCGTCTCTGATAAGTGATGGTGATGGGTGGAGAAGGTAGTGTTGGCATTGTGGGGTAGTTTCTGGTGTGGGTTCATCACCTCTGGGTTAAGAGGTATGTCACCAAGAGCCATTGGCTCAGTCATACCTGGAAGAAGTGCAGTATCTCTTCATGTGAAGTCAGTGGGAACACTCTCTCAATTCTTGAAGATGGGTTGGCCTCATTTGAGATCACAGAGCAGTCAAGCAGCTGCACAGACAAGCTTGCTCTGCTCCAGTTCACACTTGATTATGTGCTGGAGAAACCTAGTACATGAAGAATGTGTCCTTCTGAATTTCCCATGAGGTTAGTCCACAAATCTTGAATAGTTGAAGCAGAGGCGTTTACCTACCCATGAACAACCACCCAAGTTCATATGGGATTTTCCCATCCCCAGATTTATTCGACAAGCAGCGAAGGCCAACCTGTACCAGGAACTTCCATTTGTACGAGAAGTTAAATTTGTAGATAGTTGACCTGCTAATGTCTCCACCATATCCCATTTGGAGATGAGAATTGTCCAAATCTGCTTTGGAATTCCGTTGGAGCGGCCTCATCATGAAGCTCTAGATGCACCCTGATGATCTGTTTCAGAATGACCAACTCCTAGTCACAGATGCTTGATCGAATGACACGACCCCATTTAGGGTTTCAATCTGACCATTTGCCCAAAATTCAGACATATGGTTTGAGTAAATTATGGGGTTTACAGTCAAAGCGGTGTAATAAAGATTGGGTTAGAAATGAGATGATATCTGAGAAGTCAAGATGTCTTGAAGAATCATGAAGTGCGACTTGGTTATGTTGAGGGTTGAAGCAATTTGGAAATGTGAATGGGGATGATTTGAGCTGGGTAAACTTTAGTAGGAGAAATTTCTAGGGCTGTAAAATTTGCAAGTAAGAGAGTAAAAGAATATCAAGATTATTTAAAAATTGTGGAATGGCGGTAATGGGGTTAGGATAAGGTGATGTGATTCTTTAGTGGATGAATGACAGTGGCGGTAAGGTTAAAAATCAATTAAATATCCGACATCATTAACAAAATATTTGCTTTTTACATGTGTGGGCCCAAGAAATTTACGTTACACAGTGAAATCTCTCTTCCGAGTGTAAAACATTTCCGAAGGTAACTTGTCTTCCAAGGAAATTCTTACTTCTGAAGCCAAAACTTTGCTTCCGAAGGTTAGAGTTGCTTCCGAATAGAGAATTTGTAAGTTTCGGAAGTAGATCTAATATGCAATCAATCGCTTCTTCCGAGACCAAAAATTCTTCCGAGAAGAAAGTTATCCTTTGAGAAATTTTGCTTCGGAAGATATAGGAAAGTCTTCCGAAGGTTAATTTCTCTTCGGAAGGAATTTACACTTAGAAAATTTCAGAGAGAATTTCTTGTAACAGGCTTAAATTGTATTGACACAAGACTTACATATTAAAAAGTTTTCAAAAGAGATTTAATCAATGTTATCATCCCAATAGCTGTTATGAGATACTTAAACCTTTGTTCATCAAAAGCTTTGGTAAACAGATCAGCATATTGTTCTTTCAATCAACTTTGATTAATTTGATTAGATTTTTCTGAATGTCTCTAATGAATGATACCTGATGTCATGTGCTTAGTCTTGGAGTGCTTCACCGATTTTCAGTAATGAAGATAGCACTGTTGTTGTCAATATGGATAGGAGTACTCAATAAGTTGAATCCACAGTCCAACATCTGATTTTGAATACATAGCAGTTGAGCACAGCAGCTAGCAGCAGCAATGTATTCATTTCAGCAGTTGATGTAGAGACATAGGATTGTTTCTTGCATTGCCATGAGATGATCCTTCCACCAAGAAATTGACCTCCTCCGATGTTATTTCTTGTCAATATTGCAGCCTCCATAGCCACTGTCAGAGTATCCATAAGATATTGAATCCTTGTTTCTGGGATACCAGAGACCTATTTAGGTGCTCCTTTGAGGTATCTGAGGATTCTCTTAATACAACTCAGTGAGACACCTTAGGAGCAGCCTGATATCTTGCACAAATGCAAGTAGCAAACATGATATCAGGTCTACTAGCTGTAAGATACATCATAGAACCAATAATTGCCCTATACTGATGTTTTTAGTATCCCCCTCTCGAGGTCGGACAAAGATTATGGTTTCTGGGTATGGGTGTCTTGGCAGGCTTACAATCCTTTATCTCAAATCTTTCTAAGATGTCAGAGACATATTTAGATTGATTAATGAAGAACCTTCCTACAGTTGCTTTACCTGAATTCTAAGGAAAAAGTCCATTTTTCCCATGGAGCTCATCTCAACTTCTTCTTCATAATGCTCTCAAAGTCCTTGCACATTTGGTCATTTGAGGAACCAAATATGATGTCATCAACGTAGACTTGTACGAGCAAAATGTCCTCTCCAGACTTTCTGATGAAGAGAGTCTTGTCAATGGTACCTCTAGTATAGCCATTCTTCAGAAGAAACTGAGACAGTGTCTCATACCACAGCCTAGGTGCTTGGTGCAGCCCATATAGAGCTTTATCCAATTTGCACACATAGTTGGGGTGCTGTGGATCTTCAAATCCTGGAGGTTGGCATACATAGACTTCCCTATCTATATCCCCATATAGAAAAGCACACTTGACATCAAGTTGGTATATTGTCAAGTCCTTGGATGCAACATAAGCAAGGAAGATCTTAACTGCCTCAAGTCTTGCAACTGGTGCAAAGACATCAGTATAATCGATTCCTTCCTCTTGAGTGTATCCTTGAACCACAAGTTTTGCCTTATTCTTGAGATCAAGCCTCTATCATCTCTCTTGTTTCTCAAGACCCATTTGGTGCCTATAGGTACTTGACCAGATGGTAGCGGACATAGGTTCCATACCTTTTGTCTCTTGATTGAAGCAGCTCCTCTTGCATCGATTCAATCCAGCTACTATCTTTCACGACATCTTCAACCTTCTTGGGTTCCATCTGAGATAGAAAGCATGAGTACAAGCAGACATTCCCTTGATGAGTCTGTCCTCTTGTTCTCACCCCTCAGAGACATTCCCTATGATGTTCTCAGTTGGATGAGTGTTGTGAATCCTAAGACGAGGAATCACTTCCAGTTACAGAGATAGATCCAGGTTAGACATATTCTGCTCAGGAACTAGAACACTCTTTCCAGCTGCTGTTTTAAAGTCATTCAATGAGGACTAATTGAATGAATGAGAAACATCATCAATAGTTGGCTGTGAAGTAATATTAACAGTTTCCTGTTCCTTCAAGATACTACCTCCTTCTGCCTGGTGTTGTAATGGATCACCCGATGAGTTTTGAGGCTCAGTAGGTGACTCACTTATTGAAGCTTTACTATTCCTTGATATTGTTAAACTATCGGATCTATGAATAGTGAAAGCTTGATGTATTGCAGCATTTGGAGAATTTGGTCTAGGCCTGGGAAGCTCAACAGTTGATCATTAGCAGCAGCATCAACATCATTTTGAGCACCTATTCCAGCTGAAACATTCTCACAAGTGGGTTTAGAATAGTTTGGTCACAATTCTAAATCAAAGATGTGATCAGGTCCATTCCCCCTAACACAAGGAGTGTGCTCATTAACAACTATATTGGATGCCTCCTCAAATTGTTTATTCTTAATGTTGTATACTCTGTAAGCGTTGGAGCTAGAAGAGTATCCAACAAAGATAGCATCATCCGACTTTTCAGCAAATTTTGCTAAATTGTCCTTTGTGTTAAGTATGGTACACCTACTGCCAAAGGACCGTAGAAAGCCAATGAATGGTGGCCTCTTGTTCCATAGCTCATAAGGGCTTTTTCCATGGGGCTTAACTACAAGAACTCTGTTCTGCACATAGCATGCAGTGCTAACTGCCTCTGCCCAGAATGTTAGAGGTAGCTTTGAATCAGCTAACATAGTTTGAGCAGCCTCAATAAGTGTCCTGTTCCTCCTCTCAGCAATACCGTTTTGTTGAGGAGTTCTGGGAGCACTATATTGTCTGGCAATCTCTTTTGAGTTACAGAATGAGTCAAGAACGAAGTTCTTAAACTCAGTCCCTTGATCACACCTAATTATTTTAACCTTGTGATCAATTTGATTTTCTATTTTAAGAATAAAAGATTTTAATGTTTCAGCAGTTTCATCTTTAGTTCCTAAAAAGAATACCCATGTGAATCTTGTAAAATCATCAACTATCACAAGGCAATATGACTTCCTTCCAATGCTCATTATACTTGTGGGATCAAAAAGATCCATGTGCAATAAGTGCAATGGAGTAGTGATAGAGTTAACACATTTGGATTTATGAGACGTCCTGTGTTGTTTCCCTTTCAGGCATGCAACACAGTTGTATTTGTAGAAAAACTCCTTTTTAGGCAAACCATGTACCAAGTTATTTTTAGCCAATTTATTCATTGTCTTAAAATTACATGACACATACGTTTATGCCATAGTGTTGACTCATCACTATCATATTTGGAAAGAAGCATGATACTTCACCCATTGGGGAAGCATTGTTCATACCAAGCTTGTACATATCCCCTTTCCTGGGAGATCTAACAAGCACCAATTCCAGAGGATTGTCATCCCTAGTTTGAGGATAATGCACTCATGTTCTGTGAAAAGCATTTGGTGCTTTTGATCACAGAATTGAGAAACACTTAACAGATTGTGTTCAAGCTATTGACAAAGTTAACTTTGTCAATTGTTAACTTACCATTGGATATACTCCCTCTGCCAGAAATATATCCTCCGGCCTCACCTCCAAACTGGTAGGACCTCCATCATAATGTTGAAATTGTTGAAGGAGAGATCTGTTCCATGTCATGTGCCTGGAGCATCCACTATCTACAATCCAAATGTTGTTATTCTTATCATATGGATGTCCCTGCATATAAGATGAGATTTTAGTTTTGTTTGGAAACCCAAGCTTTATTGGTCTTGGGTTCTTCCAAAGATAATGACATGAGTGAACCAAATGATATGTATGGGGGTTCAACAGAGACCTTTGAAAAAGAGGTTTGGGCTGCAGCATCTTCCTTGATCTTCCAGTCCACCCTTTGGCTGATCTTGGAGGATGAGCTTGTTGAAGCTTTTGTAGCATGGTCTTCTTCCGAAGCTTCTTTCTTTTCGGAAGAAGTCCTCACCACCTTTTCTTCCGAAGCAGTCTTCTTCTGGGATGGTTTCAAGGGAGCTTTCTTGTTCTTCCGAACCTTAGTAGCTTTTGCTTCCGAAGCCATTTTCCCTTCAGAAGAAGGAGTTTCTTCCGAAAGCAACTTGGATTTTGAAACTAGCTTTCCCTTCTTCAACTCTTAACCGTATGGAAGGGTCCAAATGTGAAACCTTCCCTGACTCCTTCTTTTCTAACATTATTTGCATAATGTGTGCTTGCAGGATTGTAGTAACAATCTTTTGCCATGTGATTTTGCAGGCCACACATGATGCATGCGATGTTAGTCTTTTGGGAAAGTGAGGGTTGTTGTTTCTTGGTTTTCTTTCTTCGTCAGCAACTTTTCCCTTTAACTTCTGATCCTTTGGTAGGACAGGAATGCTGGTATTACATTCTTTTCCTGAATTAGAAGTACCTAACACTTGGAATCCAGCTGAGACAAAGACACCCTTCTGTTTGGGGTCAATTTTCAATTTGGAATCAGCCATATTCTTAGCAGTTCTCCTAGCTGCTTTAGCTCTGCTTCTTCTAGCTTTGGTGGTTAGGATTTGATTATCACAGGAGGCGGTGGGTATATCTACTTGTTCCTTCTCTGTGGTGGCCACTATTGGTGCCTCATCCTTTAACTCTAGAAAGAAAGGGTCAACAGTTGGAACCTCTTGCTCTTCATACCACATCTAGGCTGTCTGATAGACTCATATGAATGTGGTGGAGCAATTTCATTGGTTCCCAACCCTTCTTTGTTCTGATAATAGAGTTTGGAATGGGAGGATGATGCAAGAATAGCTTGGAAGTTTTGCTCAGAGATAGCATGCATCCTGGCCTGAGCCACAACAATGACAAGCTGGGCTTGAGGCTCAGACAATTTGGATATCAGATCCTTGATTTGAGTCTTGTAGTTGGTGTGTTCATGTTTCAAAAGAAATACAGTTTTCTCTAACTCATCAATTTTCTTTTGATAGTCAGATTCAGCTCTTTTAAAATCAGATTTTAGAATATTTAAAGACTCAATGTCAGATCTGATTTCCATATTGTAATCCTGATAGAGTTTAACTTTAGCTATTCAGGCTGGAGTGCAGAGATGTTCATATACCTGGGCATCATCTGTTCCGGCCATGAGAGCTTGAGCAGGAGTCACATCCTGTACCATGAAGCTCCAGTCAACTTCTTGAGCCATTATGGCTGTTTCAGTTGACTTCTCAGTGGTCTTTGAGGTTGAGGGATGTGTGGAGGCCTATGGGGTTCCCGGATTAGTCTTGGGAGCCTTGCACTCCCTTGCAAAATGACCCAGTTGGTTACAGTTGTAGCACTTTGCCCTGGTCTTGTCGAACCCGAACTTGCTGGTAGTTGGTTTTGAGGGAAATGTCTTCTAGTTCTCTTAAAGAACTTCTTTGCTCTGTAAGTTAAGATAGCCATTTGGTGGACAATGTCCACATACTCTATGTCATCTGGGCTAAAACACTCAAGATCATCAAAGCAGTATTGAAAATCTCCTGAGTGTCCACCTCCTGGAAAAAAGGCATAACTTTCCTCGAAGGGATTGTGTTGAGCCTGTTGAGACCTTGGAGTTTCAGGATAAGTGATGTACGGACCAGAAGATCAGATGGCTGCTGATAAGTTAGGAAGTGCTAAGGTTGAGGGGTTAATGAGCCTTGAGCAACCATTAAAGCGTTGCTAGCAGAAAGACTCATAGATCTGCTTGTTTGGTGGCCCTTCTTACTCTCCATCTCTAGACAGTATCCATCAAGGATGCCATAGAGCTCAGTCATGGAAAGAGTGTTCAAGTTTTATGTTCTCTTGATAGAGACACAGTAGAATGTCCACTCATTTGGAAGAGCACTCATGAACTTTCTGGTGAGATCTCTAAGTTCAGGAGTGATCTTCACAGACTGAAGGGAATAGATAAGATCCATGTACCTGAAGTACTGCTGGCTGAGGGTCTCTCCAGCAATATGAGTGAAGTTCTCGAACTGCTGCTTCAGTGAGTCCTTCTTTGAGTCGTTGGAGCAAGATACATCTGAGCAAGTGCATCAAACAATTCTTTGGCTGTCTTGCAATACTCGAACCCCACCATAATAGAGTTTGGTATTGCAGTCATGAGAATAGTCATGGCATTGCTATCGATGTCCATCTTCTTTCTGTCTTCATCAGAATAGTCCTCGAAAGCCTTTTCTATCATGGCACCATTTCCACCAGGTGAAGCCACCTTTGGCTTGTACGGTCCATTGACAATAGAGTTCCACATTTTGCTGTCTTGGTATCTAATGAGGACTTCCATTCTTCTACTCTAAGACCTGAAGTTTTCAGGGGTGATGATTGGTGCTTTGGTCATCGTCCCCATCTCTACTTCAGATTTGTTGAGGGCCATTTGAGTGAGTGGGTGGTAGGGAGGAGTGAAAACAGATTGATTTGGATGGTTAGATCACGCAGTCAAGAGCCTGAGAAGCTCTGATACCAATTGCAGGATCGGTGTTTGTCACTTAAACATAAAGGATACCAATCAAGAGCATCAGCATCACCTTTCTAGTCATCCTTGTCCTCTCGATCTTTTCCATGCTTTCCACCTTCTCCAACATCCTCCTTGCTGTCATCTTCATCCTCCTCCTCCTTATAATCATCATAATCATCACCACCATCTTTGATTTTTAGTGGCTCAGACTTTGATCCTTTCAGCTTTAGGAGTATCCTCTTGTTTTTCTCCTCCATTTCCTAAATCCTGTTTACCAAAGCCAACACCAACTTATTTTGGCTTCTAAGCGCATGGTGGGCACGGCTTAAAGCCCTCTCATACCGAGCACTCTTCTCGCTCACATGCACTATTTGCTTAGCTTGGGCAGCATTCACCTCCATCATCTTGTTTAGCTGTGAAGCCCTCAACTCATTAGTGGCAAAAAGCCTTAGCATGATGCTATTTAGGTTGGCGAGTTGTTCTTCTAACCCGATGTGGGGTAGAGTGGGTATGGTGGTGAATATAGAGTGGGTTGATGGACCTGCATGGTGGCTGGTGGTGGTAGTGGTAGATGTGGTGAATATGGGAGGTGGAGTGTGAGTGGGATGTGGTGGAATGGCTGTGGTAGTCGTGGTGGATGGAGTTATAGTGGCTGTGGGAGAAGTGGTGATGGTGGTGGCTGGAGTAGTGGTAGTGGTGGTGGCTGCAGTGGTGGTGTGATAGTGGTGGTGGTGTGAGAAGAAGTGATCAAAGTAAATCTTGGCCTCTTGCCCTTCATCTTGTATGGTTGGGCCATCCTCTTCTTTCTAGAGCCCTTTGCCAGAGGCGCTCCCACTTGGCTGTTGGGCGGGTCTGTGGTGTAAGAAGGATCTATGACATCGGTAGTGTCACCCCTAGACTCAGGCTGGCGTCCACCAAGCGCCCTGAGCCCTCTCTTAGTGGCCACGACCTGGCTCCCAACCGTCCATACCAAAGGCTCATCATCTGTACCCTCTTCTTCATCTATCAGAAAGTCCGGGTGGATAGCAGCCTGCTCAGATCCACCTGGAGCACAAGAAGTAATAGGTGAAGGTGGTAAAGATATAGTAGAAGTATCGGTGGCCCGTGAAGAACTAGGACCTGCATCTCCCCTACCCTGACCAACATCATGGTCATCATCGGCATCATCGTCAATAGATGTGGCAGTCATGAGGGGCTCTGTATCGGAATCACTATCATCGTGACGCCACTTTCTCCTAGCAGACGCCACTTCCTCCTAGCAGACGCCACATAATGAACACTGGCCAAGTGCCCAAACAATCTCCTGACAGGGGGTTTCACTTGCTTCCCCCTATACACCTTCATCCTTCCCAGAGTGGTGTCATCAATCACCTCTAACATCACTGCATCGTCCTTCTCCTTGGGTAGTAGAGGGAGCTTCTCATCTATGATCATTTGTAAGAACCTTGGATACATGCAGAAGCTCTCCTTACACTTGGCCTCAAGGTTCTCGACCATGTAAGAGAAGATCAAGTTGGAGAAGCTGAAGTGGTGATTCAGCACTAGTGCCACGTAAGCATTCTGGATTTGGTCAGATAGATCATCAAATCCATCCTTCCATGAAGCAACGCACTTTAGAATGACATAGGCTAGTTACTTGAATTGGGGACACAGGTTGCCTTTGTTGAGCACACCTGCACTGATATCCCCAGTGTACATCATTAGAAAGCATCCCCTTACTATCAGAGAATGTAACCTGGTCGGGTGGGCAGCATCATCACCCAAATCCAGTACCCGTAGAAGGTTTGCTGCAGTAATCTCAATCTCTTGGCCAAAAATGGTGCTCCGAATGCAGTAGGGCTCAATAGATCTGTCAACTGAAGCACCTTCCCAGAAGGCCTGCTGTATAGATCGATAGGGTGTGCATGGAGTAGATATAGCTCTGTAGATCCTTGATCTCCTCAGAAACTAAATAATACCAATAAACTCAGCAGCATTCCGAGTGGTGGCATCCAAGTGGGCACAAATGTTGTGCTTAGTGTTGATGATCCACCTAGCTGCCATGTTTCTGTAACACAAGACATATAAACATGAGGTTTGTCCATAATAGAAAATCGTTGAAATTTAAACTGTTCTAAGACCAGTCTGGTTAAATCGTGGGATTGAACCATATGACTAAGTTCAGTCATGCGATTGAGCATACGACTGAGTTCAATCGAGCGATTGAGCATGCGGCTGAGTTCAATCGGGCGATTGAGCATGCGGCTGAGTCCAATTGGGTGATTGAGCCTTCGGTAAAGTTCAATCGTGCGATTGCATGCATATGCCTTGTTCATTCGGTCGATTGAGTCATTCGCCTAGCTCAATCCTGCGATTGAAGTTCATTAGGAGTGTCTAGTCGCATAACTATCTGTTCGACACTCTAACCCTGAATCTAGGTCAAAACTTGATGTTCAACGTTGTGTTTAGAGTCTTTAGATTCACAGGGACCCTAACTATCACTATATGTTCTTCAGTTTAAGCATTATGCACATTTACGTGGTCTATTTGGCGGGTTTAACAGGTTTCTTGATTTTTAATCAATTAGGTCAGTTAGCGTTTGATTACACCAAGCATTTTGTGCGACTTCAGTCTCTAAGTTCCTATGGATGAAAGGAGTATAGGTTAGAATCACAATCACAGAGCAAAAATCGATGAGATCAAATTTTGGCATAGTAACTTTGCTTTTGGGCGATTTGGGAGCGATTGAGGGGTGATGAAAATGTGCGCCCGATTCCCCTCTATTTATAGTAGGTTTTACCTTCAGTCGTGCGACTGGACCTATTCGCACGCTTCATTCATGTGACTGGGGCTTAGTCGTTCGACTGGCTTAGTCGGTCATATCCATTCGTGCGACTGGGGTTCGGTTGTGTGACTGACTCAGTCGTTTCCTTCCATTCATGTTATTGGTTCATTCTGGTGATCCAATCGCATGGATTGACCCATGCTTATGGTCCAATCATACGTCTGGTCCATACTTATGGTTCAATCGTGCGATTGGCTCATATTCATGATCCAATCATGCAACTGGTCCATACTTATATCCAGTCGTGCGAATGGCTCAACTTATGAGTTTGACCTTATGCATTTTCAAACACTTAACATGCTAGTTATTGATAATATGTTGTGACCGTTGATCATCTCAGACATGACCTTTTAATTTGAAAACTATTGATCACCTCAACATTATCATTTTACCTTAAAAACCGATTGCTCACCTCAGACGTGACCCATTTTAGTCGGTATTTTATAGATTGAATCCAGATGTATAGTCTGACTTTTACCTACCAAATGACTAAAATTAAATATAACAACTAGAAATTTAAAACAGAACTAAGACATATTTTTGTATTTTTGATTTGAGGTAGATTGAAATCTTAAGGCAAGTACCTAACAGATTTTTCTTTTAGGATAGCACAACTTTAGGCTAATTTGATCATAACTGGAACGATTCATTATAGAATCATACATGTATATCAAAATCATTTGGGACATTTTACCAAAACCTTTTGATGCTAGATTCTTGTTTTCATTGAGAGTCATTAGCAAGTTTAGGAAATCATACTAGAGCTATAAGATGCACACACTGATTTGGACTTTCATGAATTGCAGCCATGATGATGTCAGTATATTTCTCATCTTAAATCCATACACAGATTTTTGACACAAATTGGTGATGAGTTAGGTTTAATTATTTCAACAAGCATTTGTGGATCCCACACTTATATCGTAATCAACATTCCTCAGGAGATTTTTGAACGGTCTACTAGTATTTTGATAGAAAGAAACTATTCTAAGAGCTTTCCAAGAGATGCCAAACCTCATGTCAGTGCCACCGCACAGTAGAGAAGCGCAAACAACAATGAATTCTAGAATATTTTGGTTCTGCTTATCCTCAGGTTAGTGCCACCGCACAGCAGAGAGGCACACAACCTATCTTCTTGTTAGAGCATATAATTTTTCTTTTTGCAAATAACGCACCAACAATGTTTGTTATTAGCTTGATTGTGCTTATGACATTATTATGTGCTTTGCTCTTTTGTGGTCATCCACACACATTTGTGGCATTTATTTGCTTGTCACTCCTTATTGGAAATGCGTTGATTGTGTTAACCAGGGATAAGATAAGAACCACAATAAGTTGAACAACTTAATTTCAATTTAAATCACCAATGAGGTCTAATCATCTATTGTATTACTACCGACACATCATATAATGGTCTAGCAACCTCTAGGTCTACTTTCTCTGTGTTACCTCAGTAGCATACCAATTTTACTATTATTTTTCTTTTTATTTTGCTTAGACTTCTCAAACTTATACTTCGAATTTTGCATCATAATCATTTAAATTCTTTTAAATCCCAAACTATTTGGTATCATTTTCCATTTACATTGAATCCGTATCACAGATTTGATCTCATTTCTATTAGCTAGACTGTCCTCCTCTCTCATTTTTTTAAGTAATTAAATTAAAACAACTAATTTAATACTAATCTAACCTATTCTCCCCCTAGAATTCTAAAACCGAAAATATTTTTGTGTTTTTGGATTTTAATAAACAGGAAAATAAAATAAAATAGAATCAAAAAATGTCGGACTAGGCGTTTTCTTTCTCTGAAACCACATCACTTTTCTTTTTCACATCATTAACCTCTAATAGATATAAAAACCTCGGTTTATCAAATGCTTTTGTGTAGAGGTCGGCGCATTGAAAATCCCTATTTATTTTAACCACATCGATTAGTTTCTTTTCAAAATAGTCACGTATAAAGTGATACTTAGAAGCGATGTGTTTAGTTTTAGGATGTTGGACTGGATTTTTGGTGACAAAAATAGCAGTAGAGTTATCAACAAAAATAGGAGTCTTAGAGAATTACAAACCGTAGTTGCGCATTTGCTGTTGAATCCAAATGATCTGCGAACAGCAACTTGCAACAGCCACGTATTCAGCTTCACAAGTTGACAGAGCAATCAATGTCTACTTCTTACACTGCCAGGTGACTAATCTTCTCCCAAAAAATTGACATCCTGCAGACATTGACTTGTAGTTCATCTTGCAACCACCATAATCTGAGTCACTATATGTTGTAAGCTCAGAATCATCATCATGAAGATATTACAACCCGAGTGTTTGAGTACCCTTCAGATAGCGAAAAATCAATTTCACAGCAATGAGATGATTCACTTTTGGTTTTGCCTGATATCTCGAACAAAGACACGTGGCATACATGATATCCGGACGAGACGTTATGAGGTACATAAGGGATCCAATCATTCCTCTATACATTGTAGCATCAACCAGATCACCGTTTTCATTAGGTGCCACATCATGATTCGTGGCAAGTGGAGTTCAAGTTGCCGAAGCATTTTCCATGTCAAACTGATTGAGGATGTCCCCTACATATTTAGTCTGATAAGGGAAGATTCCTTCTGGTGTCTGATCCACCTGTAGACCAAGGAAGAACTTCATCTCCCCCATTGCACTCATCTCGAACTCTGCTTCCATTACAGATTCAAACTCTTTACATAAATCTTCATTCTTGGAACCAAAGATTATGTCGTCCACGTATATCTGTACCAGCAGTAAATCACCATCTTTTTCTTTAATGAATAATGAACAATCAATCACTCCTCTACGAAAACCGTGTTTCACAAGATAAGTCGAGAGTTTTTCATACCAGGCTCTTGGGGATTGATGAAGCCCGTAGAGAGCTTTGTCCAGTTTGTAAACTCTATCCCGAAGATAAGGGTCCTCAAACCCGTTGGGTTGACTGACGTATACTGTTTCACGGATTTCCCCATGAAGGAATGCACTCTTTACATCTAGTTGATAAACTTTAATCTTCATGTAAGATGCATTGGCTAGGAAGATACGGATTGCTTCCATTCTAGCCACAAGTGTAAACACTTCATTGTAATCAATTCCCTTGACTTGTCTAAAACCCTAAACCACAAGTCGAGCATTGTTTCGGATTATGACCCCTTGGTCATCTTTCTTGCACTCAAGACCCATTTAGTGCCAATTACCTTAGCACCTTTTGGTTTATCTACCAGTGTCCATACTCCTAGCTTCTTTAATTGTAGGAGTTCTTCCTGCATGGCACTAACCCATGCCTCAACGTTTAAGGCTTCACTAACATATTTTGGCTTAAATTAAGACACGAAACATTGATAGGTACAGTCGTGAAGATATCTTTTATCCATGACAGAAGCATAATTAGCTGAGTATAACTGATTTCTTGTCTGAACTCCCGATTGTACATCCCCTATAATGTCGTCTAGAGGATGATAAATGTGTATTAGTGATCCGGGAGTGGTGGGAACAACTACTTCCTTATCCAGATTTTGATTTCCCGGGTCAGTATCTGCAGCTGTTGGAGTTTGAGGTTCCGAAGTGTCTGAGACATCAACATCTTATGCTTGTGTACTTGAACTAGCAGGAACCTGTTCCTCCTAGTCCACCTGTTCAGTCTCCACTTCTTCATCGTCAGAGGAGGAATCACTTACATCAAGTGCTCCCCCTAAGGAACTAGAAGATCACCTAGTGGAACTGATGTTGTCGAGTCTGGTGATGGTGTATTTAAGACATCAACCATCATTCTAGTTGATAACTCATCATCAGGAGGGAGATAGGGATATTGAAGGACTTAAAGAATCCATCATAATCAAAGAAGAATGAAGGACCCTTTCTAGCAGAGGGGTGGTGTATCTCTGAACGTCAACGTTGCACCACACTTCTATCTAACCAGTTGAGTTGTTATAAACTCGCTTGTCCGGTATATTGTATCCTAGGAAGATCCCTTTTTCAGCTTTTTCATTGAACTTCCCTCACTGAGTTTTCTTCAGCAGCGTACATGGTGCACCAATGGTTCGAGGTACTCCAGATTAGGATTACATCGCTGGAGCAACTCATAACACATTTTACCATGACATTTGACCACCAAGACTCGATTGATGGTATAACATGCATTGGCAACTGCCTCGTTCCAAAAATGGATAGGAAGTTTTGAGTCTGCTAACATCGTTCATGTTGTCTCTATCAAGCTCCTGTTCTTTTATTAAGCAACTCCATTCACTTTTGGAGTGTAGGCAGATGTGAACTGGTGTTCAATTCCTTTCTCTTCGCAGAAAGCTTCCATCCACTGGTTCATGAACTCTATGCTGTTGTCCGATCGAATTTGTCTGACCTTTAGCTTGTAGAGAGATTCCAATGTACTTACCAACTGTTTGAAAGATTCAAATGTCTTTGATATGGATTTCAAAAACATCACCCAAGAGAATCTTGAATAATCATCAGTGATACATAACAATACAGATCACCAGCGATGCTTTTGGTACTGACATGACCAAACAGATCCATATGTAGAAGTTCAAGAGGCTGGTCAATGGAATTTACTTTCTTTGCCTTGTGAGACTTCTTGGTCTGTTTACGTCTTTTAAACGCTACATAAAAATCCGGAAGTTGAAAATTCTTGACATTAACTCCATTTACTAAATCATTCTAGATCAAATGATTCATCTTCCGTGGATTGATGTGTCTGATTCTCCTATGCCAGGAGATTGAGTCTTTCTTTGTTTCCTTTGACAAGAAGCATTGAACTTGATGATCGGTTGTGGAGGATTTTGATAGATCCAAGACATATAGGTCATTATATATTGAAGCTGACATTAAGATTTTGTCCTCCGAGATAAGGTAATCCTTCTTCAATACATAGCACTTCTTGTCGTCAAAGACCACTTTAAATCCTTTATCACATATCTGGGAGACTAAAAACAAGTTATTCAATAGTTTTTGAACATAGTTGACCTTATCAAACTTTACTTTCTGGTTTCCCACTTCGCCTTGAGCTATGATGTATCCTCCTTTGTTCCCAGCAAATGATACATGTCCCCCTTTAATTTGTTTGACACTGAAAAGGAGAGAAAGATTCCCGGTCATATGCCTAGACGCCCCATTATCAACAATCCAGGTGTTTGTGATAGCACTGTAACGGACACCCTACACATTAAAAGGAAATGGTCATTTTAGGTTTGGGACCCAAGTGTAACTGGATTCGGTAACCTAGAGGAATCACAAATCATAAACTCAACCCACTGTCCATTTGAGGGTGAGGGCATATTGTTCTTATCATTAGACAGTTATTTGACTTTTCTTTCCATAAGCCTGTTCTGTGTAAGGCCTGTTTGTGATAAACAGACGACTGGTTTACAGTTTGAACTTTAGGTTCATTGATACTCTTTGGTGGGGAGATAGAACTCCTTTTAGAAAAACATGGTTTAGTATCATAAAGTTCAATTTTCTGTCTGGGAGTCTGATGATAAGGACAATTAGAAGCAATATGTCCTTTCTTTCCACAACTGTAGCAAGATATCCCTGCTACATGTTGAGGAAACTGTTTTTGTGGGGAAGAGCGTGATACATGTGTGACTTGAGTCTGGTTGGGTTGGGACACTTCTTGTTTCGATGTTTTTGCTTCTTTAACAAAATTCATTGTTTGAACGTTTTAAACATCTTTAGCCTTTTGTTAAATTGGACTTAGACGTGAAGCACATGGTTGGTTAACTAGTTTGGTCATTTTAGGTTCAGAAATAGACATGTTTGAACCTGACTTTACATTAACCTTTTCAAGTTGTTCATCCAAATTCGAAATAGGCATCTTACCTTTAGATTTCAAAGCAGCCTCCTTGTGTTCAGTGACAGAATTCACCGGTTTACCCGTGGAATCCGGATAACTAACTAGAGGAGTGGACACCACATGATCCTTAATTGGATTGTTAGTTATTGGTCTACATTTAGTATTTAACATGATCACATCTGGTGGTGGAACCACTTTGTAACCCAACCCCTCCCCGTTATGTCATTCTTTCACTAAGTGTTGAACTATGTGAGAGGAACTAGTCTGTGTAGTTTTTGTTTTAATGAGTTGACTTTGACTTCTAAAACTGCTTTCTCTTTCTTTGTTTCTTCCAAAGAATTTAAATAGAATTTTATATCGTTATCTTGATTAAAGGCAACACCCTCGGTTTCCCTTAGTTGTTTATTTATAAGTTCTATTTTCTCTTTATAACTGCACTCGTTTTGTTTTACAATCCGATTAGCTTCTGTGCATAGTTGTAAATCATTTACCAAACTATCATTATGGTCTAATAACCTAGCAAACTTAAGATCAATGCTTTCTCTAAATTTATTACATTCAATACAAGCATGATTTTCAAAGAGTTGGTCTTTCTTACTTACCTGTGAAGAATCTGATGTATCAACCATCAATGCAGAGCTAGACTCTTCGGATGCTGGAGATTCTGAACATATCGTTTTGAGTTCTTTTTCATCCAGGTGATTTACCACATGCACAGTACCTTCGTTATCCGACATCACTAGTTCAACTACAATTTCTCCTTTACTCACAGAGGCATCATCTAATCCCTCGACAAAGGCAATATTCGATTGACCCAGAGACACAAAATGGAAGTCCAATCTTGCCCTTTGTCTCCTTGAGCAGTCAACACCTTTGTCTCTTTGCCTGATGATGTAGCTCCACTAATTTGTTTGTCTTGACAGTTGAAGGTTGAGAATGGATTTCCGTTACCTGTTTTCTTGGGCTTAACACATTCACGTTTGAAATGCCCCTTTTCTCCATAGTTAAAGCATGTAACTTTGGTTTTGTCAAAACCAAAGGTAGTGTCTTTTGTGGCTACCAAGTTCTGTCCAGGCTTTTTCACAAACTTTTTTGCTCTCCTAATAGCACTATCCAAAGCCCACATTATATCCATTCTTTCTAGTTCATTTTCGTCCACCTGCTCGTAGTCTTCATTTGCTAGATGGAAATTGCCAATCTTCCCTGCAACTAGACCATCATAGGAATGAACAACCGCTGCTAGAAGGTCCACGTACTCCTTTGCAACTTTCATAGTAATATTACTGAGATTCTTGATCTTCAACTTAGTAGCATTTGCTTCAGGCACAATATATTAGGTACTAGATGACCCTGACATTTCAGATCCTGAAGCTGTGGTTTGAGAAGGAGTGGCTAAACTAGACACAAACGCTATTTGAAGAGGTGTTCCTGAACTGGTTGGAGTGGGAGAGGAGTTATAAAGTACATGATTCTAGTCATAGGATCCTTTTTGAGACTTGTATTTCATCCTCAGCTCTTCCTCTCTCAACTTCAATATGAAGTCATTTATATCCAACTTTGACAGAATATCGTTTGGTCTCAAATTCGACACAAACGAATCCCATTTCTCTGGCAAACCATCTACAAAACTTGACACCTTATCTTCCATAGACATTGTTACCCCATGAGTGTGCAACTCACTCATTAGGTGGTAGACCCTGTTTATAACATCATCCAAGCTTTCTTTCCCCATCAAAGAGAAGTTATCAAACTCCTTCTTTAGAGCCTTTGCCTTCAAAGCTTTCAACGTTGCATTCCCATCATATCTTTTCTCCAAAGCTTCCCATAACTTCTTTGCTTATTTGTTCTCAAAAAACTGATGGAATATGTCTTTTGGTGTTGACTGAGTCAACAGGGCATACACCTTCTTTTTAGCATTCTACTTTGCTTTCTGGCTATCACTCATACCTCCCAAAGTTAATTTAACACCATTAGCACCGACTGACATACTATAACCTGTCTCAATAGATTCCCAAAGATTGGGATCGACTCCATTAAGATAGATCTCGAACCTTTGTTTCCATTATGGGTAATCATCTAACATTATAAGTTTAGGTGGTTTGTTGTGATTCCCAATTTCATTTTCCAGAAGCAGAAGGTTCTGGATGCGAGAGTCCCTTCTGACAGAAAAAGCAGAGAACTGATCTTCCATCTCTTTAAACTTTGAGCTTTAGAACACGACTGGTTCAATCGTGCAAATGGACAAATACGGATGAGTCAATCGTGCGATTAGACAAATGCGGATGACCAATGTGATGACTCAGTTGTGCAAATGAGGTATGCGATTGAAGTGTGCGAATGAATTCAATCGTGCGATTGGATTCAGTCGAACGTATGGAGTGTGCAAATGGGGACAAGCGAATGAAAATGTTCAGTCATACAAATGGATGAGCGACATAGTTCAATCGTGCGAATGGGTGTGCGACTGAGTTCAGTCATGTGATTGAGCCAATCGTGCAACTGAAGGCTGCTGTTTTTTGAAAATTTGATGGTTTTTGACACTTTGACACAAAATACGATTTTTCACAAACCCTAATCTGCCGTAAGCCAAAAAACGTAAACTTTGAGACCTGGAGACGTCAAAAACACTGTTTTACTCAAAAAGAAAATGGTTTTGAATGAAAAACGTTATTTTTACACCGAAACTAATCGAATCACGCCCAAAAACAAGAGCCAAAGCTCTGATACCACTTGTTAGGACCATGTACATACGGAGTACTAACTGATTATGCGTGAAACCTGATCAAATAGTGCGGAATCGTATTTGATTGGCGATCCAATCAGTGAAAACGCAATCCTGATCAATCTAACGATTAAAGAAATGTTAAGAACAAGTAGAAGATGATCAGATGCAAACTATGAACTTGGAATAGGGTTTCTGGACGCTCTTGACGGCTAGGTTATGAGTATGTGTCAAAATTCTTTAAGTGTCCTGTTTTTTCACAAATTAGGTGGTATTTATAGGTTATGAGTTTCGAATCGTATGACTGAACCATTAGCATGGTTCAGTTGTGCGACTGAATCATGCGATTGATCCATATGCACGACTGAAGGTTCAGTCGTGCGACTGAGTTAATCTTATGTCTCAATCGTGCGACTGATCCAGTCTCCTGGTTCAGTCGTGCGACTTGTCCTTTAGCATGAGATATTCATGCGTATGGTCCATTCGCATGAAGACTCATACAACTAAGTTTGAACACATTTTTCAATCATTATTGACTAAGAACTATGCACAACAACCTCAAACCTATATAGTAAGTTCATTATACTTTAACACACAATAATAAAATGAAATATTAAACATCATAAGCACCAATCACATATTATATTTCATTTAACTCATTCATTACATATGTGTAGACATGACAGACTTTTACATTCAGCACATAAACTAGGTACATATATGTATCAACAATATATATACGTATATATATATATTATATATATATATATATATATGTGTGTGTGTGTGTGTGTGTGTGTGTGTATGTATGTATATATACACGTATATATATGTTTTTATCTAAAGGATATTTTAATACAATATTAATCCACTATTTTTGGTACTTTTTTAATTCAAATTACATGTTTCTCTTTCTCTTTCTTTCATTTATCTTCTTCAACCTTCATCTAAAAACCCTAAAAGTAACATGATCATAAAAGCCGCACATCCACATAAGAAGAAGATGAACCAAGATGAAGACAATGAACCGAGTTGAAGATGGTTATTTGAGATAAAGATGTTTACGAACTTGAGATGAAATGATGATTCGAGATGAAGTTAACTCAAAATAAAGATATTTATGATCCATAGATGAAGATGATGGTTCGAGATGAAGGTGATTACGAACTTGATGAACAATAAGAAGATGGTGATGAACAACAAAGAAACCAGTCCAAAAAAGAACATCTTCATCCATCTTTGGTTTCACAAAAAAAGCACATCTTCGTCTTTCACATTTTTCACTTTTTAATTTTTGCAGGACCGTTTGAGGGGGTTTGGTTACTTACAACACAACACATAATGAGGAGAGATTGATTTTATAACACTTAACAGATGACATGGGGAACTAGAAACCAGTTACAATGATACTAAGAAACACAAGTAATTGAGAAACAAAACAAGAACAAATAACACAAGTGTTTGGTTTTCAAAAATGCTATATATGCTCTCTAGTTCCTTACAAGTGTTATAAAGCATACGTAAGATACAAAGTACCAGAGATACTTATACTACATCCTACAGCTGACCATACTTTAAAGGCCAGCTGGATACATGATCTAGACAACAACAAAATCAATGTAGAGTCAAAAGGCAGATTACCTTTTGACAAGTGCCAATGACATGCCATAGCTCACATCCTAATATATTACCAAAAGATAAAAGTATATAAAGTAGAAAGAAACAGACTCAAGACCTCAATGTACAGTTTACCAAAAGCATGGACCTTTTCACCAACTTGTAAAAGTTGGTGAGTCAAACAGAGTTGTAGCGGAAAGGTGGTCCAGCTTTATGGTAAAAGGTACATCAAATAAAGCATCTACTCAAAAGTCTTCGGAAGAAATCTGTCTTCATAAACTGGCTTTGGAAGACTTTGTCTCTAAAGCTTCAGACGACTTCATGTTTGACTTTGAAAGATATTGGTCTTGGCTTCAGAATATTTCACACTTAGAATGTTTTCTAATGCAGAACGTGAAACTTCTGAAATATTCTACTTCAGCACTTTGTGCATGCATGCAGGGCAGACTGTTTGGATGTTTTGGATTGCATCAATGTTATATGATACCTTACAAACTCCCCCTAGGCTGATGTTACCAAAACACTTGAAGACTTCAAATATTGACAATCCTTATTATGATGATGACCATGCCTTTCTTAATAAGATGGTCAGGATCATTCAGACTCTCAAAATGCCTTCTTATCTCAAAAAGATCATGAAGAGGTAGATTGAACACCTTGACCATGCCTTTCTTATCATGTGTAAACTTCTTCAACACCTTGATCTCTAATGACATGCCATTTTTATGGATTGGTAGAGTAAATCTAGGACAAGATGGGTCTTCCTAATGCCAAAGGAGCTACATGGATTAGAGTTGGTTGAGCTACCTCTTGTTGCACATCCTTAGGATGTTCTTAACCATCCAGAGGTTTGGAGATGGATGCCTCTTTCTTCTTCTTCTCTGACTTTGGTTTGGGAGCCATCATTTTTCTCCACTTTGAACCTTTTAACTAAGAAGACTGGCCTGCAACACCTTGTTAATCATGTTTGTCTTGCTCAGTTGAGATTTCCTCTCTCATAGGTTCAGATTGAGAGGGGACAAAACCCTGTTGTGGATAAGAAGATGAAGCTTGCTGAGACTTTGCAGGAGGTCCAAGTTATGTTGTCTCAAAAGGTTCAAACTTAACCTCCACTTCTTGAGGGACCTGACTTGATGGGGAGTGTAAGTCAACAAGTTCTCCCCTTTTGTTCTTCTGCTTGATCACCCTAATGTGCTCATCCAAGGTGGATAGGGACATAGGGCCAAGTCTCCTTCCAAAGAATCCATACAGCTTTAAGAAGCTCATCATCTCTGCCTATCAACAAACTTCTTCATTCTTTTTTGGATGATGGCTCTTTCCTTTACAGTCTTTTCTCTCATCTTTCTCTTTTTTGTCTTTCTTTCTTTGAGTACTTCAAATTCAAGTTGTTTAAGATACTCAAACTCTATGTACTCAAAGGACAAGTAAAGAAGTGCATCTACCTTATATAGGCATGTGGCACTCAGGGAGTTGATCATATTGATCCTATTAGTTTCTTTGTCTACATGAGGTTCTTGTGGAGCCATAGCTTAGGACTTTCTTGAACTAGTGAAAGGGTAGGAACATGTTTGTAGAGTCTTTTCAGTCACTTTTCTTCCTTAATTTGAAGAAGAAATCTTGCATCCTTTGACTCCTTTCTTTCTCTTGACATTTCCATCTCAGCTAGTTCATTTAGTTCCTCTAAGGGGAGGGAGATGATATTATCAATATCATAGTTCCTGGTTTGTAAGTAAGGAATCCTGACTACCCTCAACTCATTATTTTAAGTGTTTGGTCTGGAAGAGCCCTAATTTTAGCTTCCATGAAGCCAGCAAACCCAACAGAGGAACTTTATCCATTTAGCTTCCTTTTCCTTTCTCTCTCCTCCTCCTCAATCTCCTCAGGATTCAATTTTCCTTTTCCCTTTATCACTCATAAACCTTTGTGACTTAGGGTGGAGAGAGCTTTGGCCTTCATTGCTTGATGCAATATACAAGCTCAGGCCAGAGAGAGGTTGAGATGCACCATCACCAGTAGGTGTCTCATCAAGGGAATGGACTTCTGAAGTAGTTGTAGGTGTGATAGGGCTCTCAGGTTCAATCATTGGGCCTTCAGTCACGGTTTTCCCTTTGAAGTTAATCTCAGGATCTGCCTCAATATCCAGTTGACCAGTGACATTGGCTGATTGCCTCTATCTCCTTCTGAGGCTGGACTCTTTAGTAATCCTGTCTTGAATCCTTTAAGCCAACTTGTTAGCTTGTCTAGATTGGCTTGGATTGAAAAGTTGCATATTGACAAGGTCAAGACATTCATAGTAGTTCAAGGTCTGAAAATTAAAGACTTCTTGCTACCCTTGAACTCTTTGAAGAATGAGGAGTTTTCTATGATGTAATTGGAAGTTCCTTGAGGTGAAGATGACACAGCCCTTGGAATGCCTTCCTCAAAAAGATTCCGAATGAAGGAGTCTACAGAGTCCACATCAATGTGAACTTGAGAAAGTTGCTAAGTATGAATAGTTGCAAGTGAAGATGGTTATTCTTCAAAGTCCATGCTTTGTGAAGAACTCCCAGGTTCTGTAATTTTTATGACTTCCTCCCCTTTTTGGTAGCATCACCCTAGGAGTTGGGTCAATCACATTTATAGGTTCTTGTGTTCCTGGTTGAGCTCTTCTTAAAGGTTTCCCAACTAGTTTTTCCTTGAGAAAAGAAATTACAAGTTACTGATCATTGACTTTATTGTGTAAGGTAGTCACTTGAGATTACAAGTGACTAACCTTGGAGAATAGATAGATGCATGTTTTGACAGTTTTTACACCTTTAGTCTCAGATTTCCCTTATCTAAATAAGAAGATTCATTAGGGGATGAGATAATTGGACCAAAGTCCTTAGTCTCACCACCAGCATGATGTTCTTGGTTGCTGTTTTTCCTTTGCTCACTAACTACTTCAGATGGAGTATCAATAAGTTGAGTTGCCATGGTTGAGGTCTTAAAGATGTAATCACTTGCAGAAGTGAGAGCCTCTTCCATATGGACATCCTGAGTAGAGTCAAGAACATTCACCTCAATAGTGGGTAGATGATGTGGGCTAGATAAGGGAGAAGCAGGAGCACTCATCTCTCTTTGAGTGGGGGAAGAAAAGAGAGACTCATGATAGTCACTGAATCCCAAGTCTTTATCATCATAGAAATCAAGGCTAGGAATTGTTTGGTGAGATCTAAAGGCTGGGGATGGTAACTTTCCCTTGAAGGTTGTTCACTAGAGTGTGAAGACTCTAAGTGAAGGCTTAAGGCTATTGGGCTAATGAGCTCATCAGTCTGAGTATGAGGAACCTCAGGACTGATATTTAAAATAATGGTAGTGGTTTGCTCCTTAGGAGAAGTGGGAGCTCCAGAGTCCACTTCCTCTTGTGTGGGTAGTAGTATAGGGGCATGCACAAATTGAGTAAGTTGTGCAAGGTCTCGTTTGGATTTTCTTTGGTAGGTGAGGGTGATTTGTCGTTGTTTTGGTGGTTTAGAGGTTGAAGGTATGGGTTCAACACTAGCTTGTGTTGCTAGGTTGTCACCTTGAGCAATAAGCTCTAACATTTTATGGACAAGGGTTGTTTCTACCCCAGAGAAGCCAACAATTGGCTTATTCAAAATTTTAAAGATGCCAGGCTTCATCTGTCCTAATTTAAGAATATTACTTGTTTTCCTCAATTGTGAGCCTAGTTCACAGTTGAGAATATGTTGAACATATCTAGGAAAAATATAATACTCTAAGGAGTCCAAGTTAGCAAGCAAATTTGTATAAACAAACTAAGAGTACATGAACTTGACCCCCTAAACCATTCCATATACTATGAAGGTGAGATCTTTAGGAATCTTGTCCCATCCCCCATGCTTGTTGGACAAGCTATGTATGACCACATGTAGTAAGTAATACCACTGGGATGAGACCTTCCCTTCCTGAAGGTCTTTACAGAGAAATCCCACTCATAGCCCATCTACTGGAAGGATTGGTTGACAGTTTCTTTGGGAAAGGACAACTCACCTTCCTCATCATCCAGCTGAAGATAGGTGTTTATTATGGCTGGAGTGATGAAGGCTGTCCTCTCCTGTATTGTAGCAGATAGTGCCTTCTCCCCATCTAGGATGACCTCTTGACAGGTCTTCCAGAAGTCAAGCAAATGATCCTCATAAAGAATAGGATCAATGGAAAGGGAGGTGGAGTAGTTTGACAGAGCCAAAAATGAACAAACCTATGAGAAATAAGGATCTTTCTATGAGTGTAATAGAGAAACCTGATCGTATTGCCTGTGTAACTGCATGGAAAAGTTTGGGTCATTTCTGCAGTTGAGGTTGGCCATTTAAAAAAGCTTAGAGGTGAAGAAATTGAAGAACAAAGACGGTTTAGAGAGAAGTTTGGGATTTTAGGTCTGGGAAAAGATAAAGATGATAAAGAAAGAGGGGGAACCATGGGTTTATATATGAAACGGATTTAAGACAAAGTTTATGAAAGAGGATAAACTTTGAAATCCAGATGTTGGTCCCACCTCTGAAAAGGTAGTTTGCTTTTTGCTCAAAAGGTAGTTTTCTTGGAAGCCAAAAATCTTTCAAAGGTAATTTGTCTTCGGAAGTTTTGAAAAAAAAAGCTTCCGAAGCCAAAATGACTTCGGAAGAGATTCCTAAGAGTTTTGAAAATTTGTTTCAGAAGAGAATTACGTCTTGGATACTTTATTCAATAAAGAATAAATATTCCGAAAGTTAATTTTCTTTGGAAGAAAATTGTCGTTATAAACATACAAATTCGTAAGGGAAATATTAAGCTTCAGAAGATATTTTAGAAATTTCTTCCGAAGGCAGTTTTACTTAAGTAGTTGTTTGTTTTGAAGGCATGAGTTTCTTCTAAAGATAAAATCATATCTTTCAGAGGACAGAAAAGATCCAAATTTTCAAAAATCTAAGGAAAATCTTCTAAAAATATTTTCTTCCAAAGAAAACAAGAGCTTATGAAGATAATGAAATAGACAACTTAGGACACATAGATTTTAGAAATAATATGAATTACTCTTAAGAAAAAGCTACTCAAGGTTAGTCATATCAATAGCTGATATGAGATATTTAAATATTTGCTCATCAAAAGCTATAGTGAACAAATCAACATATTGTTCATTTGTGTTAACCTTGATAGTTTGATCAAGCCATTTTCATAGTTATCTCTATTCAAATGATACCTCATATTAATGTGTTTAGTCCTGAGTGTTACACCGGATTCTTTGTAATAGAGATGGCATTATTGTTGTCTATGTGAATGGGAATCTCTTTAAAGTTGAACCCATAGTCCAACATGTGATTTTGAATCTAAAGCACTTAAGCACAGCAGCTTGCAGCAGCAATGTATTCAGCTTTAGCAATTGATGCAGAGACACAAATTGCTTTTTTCATTGCCAGGAGACAACCCTTCCACCAAGAAACTGACATCCCCTGATTTAGACTTTGTAGTCATATTGCATCCACCATAATCACTATCTATATATGCATACAGATTAAAGTCAAAATTCTTTGGATACTAAAGGCCAAGTGTTGAGGCACCTTTGAGATAGCTTAAAATTCTTTTGATAGTGATAAGATGTGACATCTTGGGGTTGCTTGATATCTTGCACACACACATGTGGCAAACATAATATCAGGACTGCTAGCTGTAAGATACACAAAAGACCCAATCATAGCCCTGTAGAGATGTTCATCCACACACTCCCCCTCAAGGTAGGCCTAAAGGAGTGGTTTCTTGCTATGGATGTCTTAGCAACCTTGTAGTCAGTCATGTTGAACCTCTAGAGTATGTCTTGAACATACTTTGACTGACTTATAAAGATAGCATCTTCAACTTGCTTCACTTGAATTCCTAGAAAGAAATTGAGTTCCCCATGGCACTTATTTCAAATATATCATTCATCAGCTTCTCAAAGTCTTTACAGAGCTTTGGATTAGTTGAACCAAAGATGATGTCATATACATATACATGAACTAGCATCAAGTCATTTCCTATTCCTTTGATGAAGAGAATTCCATCTATAGTACCTCTCCTATAACCATGCTTGCAGAGATACTGAGATAGAGTCTCATACCTTTTTCTTAGTACTTGGTGCAGCCTATAAAGAGCCTTATCAAGCTTGCAGACATAATTAGGATGACCAGGATCTGAGCCAGGTGGTTGTTTGACATACACCTCTTCATCAATACCCTATAAAGAAAAGTACACTTGGCATCAAGTTGATAGACCTTGAAGTTCTTAGATGCAGCAAATGGCAAGAATATGCTAACAGCTTCCAGTCTTGCTACAAGGGTAAAGACATATGTGTAGTCAATTCCTTCTTCTTGTGTATACCCTTGAACAACTAGTCTAGCTTTTTTTTTGATGACAAGTCCTCTATCATCCTTCTTATTCCTAAAAAACCCATTCGGTTCCTATAGTAGTCTTACCATGAGGAAAAGGTCATAGGTTTCAAACCTTTTGAACTTTGAATTGAAGCAACTCACTCTTGCATAGCTTCAACCCAACTTCTATCCTTCAGAGCCTCATCAATTTTCTTAGGCTCTATCTGAGATAAGAAACAAGAGTGAAGATAAACATTTGCATCATGGGTTTGTCCTCTTGTTCTTTCCCCTGAGTCAACATCTCCAATGATGTTTGAGGTGAGGTGAGACTTGTGGATCCTTAGCTGAGGGATCACAGGATGTTGCTAAGAGAGATCTAAATTAGAAAAAATTAGATCTGGCATTGATGTTTCTCCCACCTTATCAACACACTTATCAAGTGAGACTTGATCCAATGAGTGTGTGACATCATTGATGTTGTCTTCAATGGAGTGGTTGTCAGTATCAAGAAATTCTTGATCACTTTCACTACCACCATGGTATTTAACATTTGAAGCTTCTTTATCTGGTTATTGAGCCTCTTAGCAGGAATTAGAAGGCATCTTAGATGTATCAGCTAAATTGGTCATTGTTGTGCTAATAAAAACTTCATTTGCAGAATTAGTTACAACTAGAGCTGAAGTTGTGTAGCTTGAAGGTCTTGTCAGCTCAAATCTTGGATCAGGATCACCTATTGGTAGAATATCTGTAGACCCTAAAACATTCTCACAAGATTGTTAAAACAGTTGGTAACTAAATCAAGATCAAATAGCCAATCAGGATCAAAACCAGTTTGGGTGTGTGTTCATTGAAAGTCATATTGGCTGACTCTTTAACAATTATGGTTATGAGATTGTATACTATATAAGCCTTAGCTTGGGAAGAGTACCCAATGAAATGTCCATTATTCAAGATGGTTCAAGGACATCCAAATGACCTGAGAAAACCAATGAAAGGTTTCCTCTTTTGCCAAAGTTCATAAGGAGTCCTACCATGTGTCTTAACTACTAAAACTCTATTTTGCACATACCAAGCAGTGTTGAATGCCTCTACCTAGAAGGTGATAGGCAATTTAGAGTTAGACAACATAGTTCTTACGGCTTCAATAAGTGTCTTGTTTCTCCTCTCAGCAACACCATTTGGCTGAGGAGTCCTGGGAGCATTATATTTTCTTGTAATACCTTTTCATCACAAAATGTATCAAGGATTTGCTTTTTGAATTAAGTTCCTTGATCACATCTTATGGTTTTTACCTTGTGATTAGATTGATTCTCAATCTTTAAGATGAAATTCTTTAGAATCTCAGGAGTCTCATCCTTAGTTCTAAGTAAGAAGATCCAAGTTAATCTTGTGAAGTCATCTATGATCACTAAGTAGTAAGAAGTCCTTCCTAGACTCATTATGTAGGATCAGTGATCTATGTTTGATTGATTAAAGAGTATAGCAGCGGAAATCGATCAATGAATTAGCCGATTCACAAGAACGAAACGATATTCAATGAAGAACAAAGACGGTTATAGAGAGAGAATTTCTGCAAATATATTTCATTCAATATTCGCTTTCGTGGTAACATAATGTCACACTTACAATTAGGTCGACACCTCTTATATAAGAGATGTGACGTCTGCTGATATCACTTGATAGTGACATCTAACAGATTTATTACAACTGAAACACAACTACTGAAGATGTCAAAACAGCTGACATCTCCTTACAAAAATGCTAAGTGTTATCAGTTGTTATAACTACTGAAAAACATAAAACTACTAAAACTACAACGATTGAAGAACAAGCTCTTCAGTCGTTTTACAAAACTACTGAAAGTAAAAATATAAAACTACTGATATCACAACTACTGAAGAAGTATTCTTCAGTTGTTGTGACAAACTACTGAAACTTCAGTACTTGATCTTCAGACTTGAACTTCAGACGTTTCATCAGCTGATGACCTCAGTAGATATCATCAGCTGATGTCTTCAGTCTTTGTCTTCAGACGTTGTACATTAGTTGTTGATATTCAGTACTTGTAAACTCTTCAGCTGTTGTACTTCAGTACTTTGATCTTCAGCTTCAGCACTTGTGTTCTTCAGCTGTTCAGCTTCAGTACTTGTGTTTTTCAGCTGTTCAGCTTTAGCACTTTAGTTCTTCAGCTGTTGTACTTCAGCACTTTAGTTCTTCAGCTGTTGAAGTCTTCAGCACTTGATCTTCAGCTGTTGAAGTCTTCAGTACTTGTCAAACTACTGATGAAGCTTTCAGCAGTTGCTATGATACCATGTGGGACTTAGAGGTTTTCTGATCTTGGCTCATTGGTTCTTTTGGTACAACACATTACACTGGTGGAGCCAAAGAGATCCATATGTAACAAGTGTAGGGGAGTAGTAATGGAGTTTCTTTCCTTTGTCTTGTGAGATACCTTGTGTTGCTTCCCTTTCAGGCATGCAACACAATGATCATCACTTGTAAACTCTTTCTTTGGCATTCCAATTACCAAGTGTTCTTAAAGTTTTATGCCAGAGAAAAGACTCGTCACTTTTTTCTTTATACGGAAAGCATGAAACTTCTCCTAAGGGAGATGTTTCTTGCAAATTCATCTTGTACATGTTCCTTTTCTTGGGGGCTCTAAGCAAAATATGCTCATGAGGAATGACCACCCCAGGCTTGAGAACAGTGCACTCATGCTCAGTGAAGAGCATGTTATGACTTTGATAACAAAATTGAGATACGCTCAAAATATTGTATCCAAGCTCCTTGACAAGGTTTACCTTCTCAATGCTGAGCTTATCATTTGTGATCTTGCCCCTTCCAAATATGTAACCACCCTCATCTCCACCAAAAGCAATTGGCCCTCCATCAATTCTTTAAAGTTTTGGAGTAGTGACATATTACCCGTCATGTGCCTGGAACAACCACTATCAATGATCCAGGCATTCTCGTTTGTCTTGAGTTGTTCCTGGACAAAAGAGATGGTTAGTTACATTTGGAAACCCAAACCTTAATTGTCATGGGTTTATCAAGAGAAGTTGAGGTAATGAAACAGTAATTGATCCTATAGTCATATTTTGACGATCCTTTGTTGTTATTGATGGAGAACTTTCAGTCACTTAGTCTTTCTTGAACTTTCACACAACCTTTGGAAGTTCAGACTTGTCAGGAGCGTATACGTATGGAATACTAACTGATAATACATGCAACCAGATCAAATAGTGTGTAAGCATATTTGATTGGTGATCCAATCAGTGAGAACGTTAACCTGGTCGATATAGGAATGAACTAAATGCTAAGAGCAAGTAGGAATCGATCAAGAACGGACTTTGAAGTTGGATTGGCTTTTTTGGACATTCTGGGCGGCTAGGGTTCATGTATTCAAAGTGTTCTCTCAATTCTTATCGAATTCTCCTATTTTTCCACAAATTAAGTGGTATTTATAGGTTTGTAGTTTTCATTAGTATGACTGAACCATTAGCATGGTTCAGTCGTGCGACTGAATAATGTGATTGAGTCATACGCACGACTGAAGGTTCAGTTGTGCGACTGAGTCAATCTTATGTCTCAATCATACGACTGATCTAGTCTCCTGGTTCAGTCATGCGACTAGTCCATAAGCATGATGTATTCATGCGTATGGTCCATTAGCATGAATACTCATCCGACAAGGTTGAACACATTTCTTAATAATTATTAACAAAGAATTATATACAATAACTTCAAACATATATAATAAGTTCATACATATGAATTATACTCAACACAATAATAATATGAAATAAATAAACATTAATAAGCATCAACCACATATTATATTTCATTCAATCAATTCATTACATATGTATAAGAAATGAAACACTTTTACATTAAAGCTCATAAACTAGGAACATGATGTATCTACAAACTCCCCCTTGGTCCTCGTTTACTCTATTGTCTAACACTCTTTACATGTTCTTCGAATTTCTTGTACTTCTCCTCTTTTGTAACTCCTGCATGTATTTCAAATGCAAAGCAAAGTCTTATGACGTGTTGAAACTGGAGAGCTTGTATAATATCCTACGTATCATAGAATACTGGCCACTTGTATAATGTGTAAACATCTTCAGCTGACAAGTTTGTAAGCCACATTGGGTCAAATACCCGAATAGTCTCTATCTTTCCATCTCGGTTCAGAACTATGACCGCTACGCCCATTCGTCAATCGTAATACCACCATTTGAAGTATGGAATGAAGTCCTGAGGCATTTCCCATAGGGGAATCATTGACATCATGCGTGGGGGACTCAACTTCAGCAGAACTCTACTAGGTCTTCCAGAAATAGGGTTTACTTCAAACTTTTGGATGTACCTCTTCGGTTGTTGAGGTCTGAAGTTTACTCACCTGATGTGGTATTCCTTCTTTAATACAACCTCAAAACAACGTGACATCTTTCTTGGATTAACATACAACATATCTAAGCATGACATTCGGTTTAGCTCAAAACTAGGAAGAGTCTTCAGATCATGAGGATATCTGAAGTACTCGATTCCTTTCTCCCTTTTCATAACATGAACATCTAAATCTTCAAAATACGCCCATGCTATAATCTTGCCTGACACGTTCTGATGTCTTTTGACTTTGTAGAGCTTTGTGTAGTCATTCTGCTTTGGCAGCGTGCGTTGGGCTTTCATCTCTGCAAAACAAGATGCCCATTCAACTTTCTTGATATCAACGTTTGCATCCGAAGCATGGGTTGTGCTTTCTTCTTTCTCTTTTTCTTTCTTTACTTCATCCAACTTCTCAAAAATACCACTGTCAAATGTTTCACCCAACTTGGGGATAACATGTCCTTCTGGATCAGCGTACTATGGATAAAGATCAGAAGTGACATCCTCTATCTCTATTTCATCTACATCATTCAGCTCATCATCACTTGCCACATCAACTTTTGGAGCATCTTTGACCAACTCGTTACGATTCAGCCTGAATATTTCAGCAAGTTATTTGTCCGTTAGGTCATGTATAATCTCTCCCTCTTCTAGAGTGTGGCTCATAGATCTCCTGACTATCCCTTGCCAGTCAAGAATCATGGTTAGTTGAGTCTTGACTTGCTGAAGGGGTTCAACATCATACTCGTCTGTCTATTGAGCTTCATCTATTTGATTAACCATTAAGCACATCACACATAAGTCATTATATAAAACATTAAAACATAAACAAACATAAATGATCAATAATTGCATTAATGCAATATATAATTCAAGTACAAAAGTTTTAAATACAAAGACATATAATCATTACTTTTGTCTTGATCTTTTGGTTCTTCTACTGGAGGAGCTGAGGACGAGGCTCCTTGATCTTGACTTTGTTTAGTACGCCTCTCTTGAGCTTGAGTAGAGGCTGATGCAGCAGCATCACCTTCCTGATCATCATCATCCTCTTATTTTTTTGGCTTGATCCTCCTTCCTCAATATCTTCCTCGGAATCATCTTCATCCTCATCATCATCATCATTATCATCATCACCATCTTGATCTTTAACGGCTCATACTTTGATCCCTTGAGCTTTAGCAGTATTTGCTTGTTCTTCTTCTCAAGCTCCTCTATCCTCTTTGCCGACGCCAACACCAGTTCATTTTGACTTGTAAGCGCATGGTGGGCTCGGCCTAATGCTCTCTGATGGGGTGCGGATAGTATATAAATTTTAATAAATATATTACGCACAGATTTAGTTTTAGTTGGTTATTACAAATACAAACTACACACACAAAAGGCAGTGTACCTGTCGTGTGGTAATATAGTGTTGGTAAGAACCGAGTATCAATCCGTGGACACACCTAGCCTACTCAACAAACTTGATGTTTGACTATCAGATTTGTTTTTGTTAAAGAAAATGATAATTTGCATTGGAAATATTTTTAGGGTTAAAAATAAACAATAATAGAAAGAAAGTAAACTAAGATTTGAAGCGTTTGGATTTAAAACCAGGAATAAAAGTTATCATCCTAATTAGACTCCACTTATGTAGCCGTGATGAATTGGTGGTGTGATTTAAAGATATGGATTAATGTAATTGTGTTAATGTTTATAAAGATGAGTTGGCACGATTTCTTGTCTATCCTGCTACCGTAGTGACTTGATCCTGTCAGGCTGAGTTTATTGCTCAGATCAAAGCCCTAGTAATGTAGGCAAATCTTTTGTGACCTATTTGACATAGAATTTCTGAAAAACATAACTTAATGTTAAAAAGAGAGTTGATCAGGTTCCTTCCTAACATACCATTAATTTTAGAAAACCGTAACAATTACTGAAGACTTCTCAAACTAATAAAAGGGAACCCGCAAATGATCAGAAAGTTAAGGTGATATGATTTCTAATAACCATTTCTAGTTCATTAGCCATGGATTTATTATGAAGACTGGTTTCGCGAATGAAAGTTAATCATATGGTTTTTAAACCTTGTATGACAATCACAATCACAAACCATAAGTTTATAACTTCCCGTTCAAATGTAGATGCTACCCATCAATAGTTTTCCCAAGACCACTATAACATTAACACAATATTTATCACACCATCAGTTCATCACAAATTACATAAGTTTCATCCGATTAGGATGATAAAAAGAGTTTAGCTCATAATGAGCTTAAGCATAACAACAGACAACAAAGAAGATAGATATGCAATTGTGACATCCGTCACCTTAAGGTCCGTCGAACGACATAAATAAGCATAGAATTATTTTAATTATTCTTCCTTTTCTTCATGAACTCCTGCTTTAAGGAATCATGTCTGCTTTATTTTCCTTTGTGCCTGTGCTTCCTCCGAGAGCGTGTGCTAAGCATAAACCTTTTATAAATTTCATCACCATTACCACCAAATATATCATTTTAATTTCAACCATTGTCATTAATAAAACCATTTTAGACTATCAAATACCATTAAACACACTTTTAACCTTAATATAACGAACATTTTAAGATCGTAATCAACCGAAACAAATTTTGGGGAACTCGAGGGTTAAGTGCAGGAACTAAACTCGCCATTTTGCAAACTTGGGCTGGGTATATAAGCCCATACTCCAGCCCTTAATCTCATTTCATCTTCATCTTCTTCATCCTCTTCACCTTCTTCTTCACATCTTCTTCATTCTAGCACCAAATCCAACCCGCTTGGTCTTGTTCTCGTCATCTAGACTCCATCTACAGCCTAGTCTACTCTATTCTAGCAGGTAGACGACCTTGGTTGCTCTTTTCTTGCTTATTCATGGCTGTCCAAACTAGGGTTTCGGGTGTTCGGGTTCAACCCGAACACATGAGGTCATGTGGGTGCGTGTCAGGTCTTTCTGCTTGTGTTTCATGTTTGTGTATGTTTGTAGAGTGTTTCTGGAAGTGCTTGTTGTGTAAAACCCATGCTCGGAGCAGCCAAAGGCTGCTCTGCACTTCTGCAGTCGCGAACTTGCAGTTCAGGCGATTGGGTCTGTCATGCGACTGAGCCGTGCGATTGGGCGAGTCATGCGACTGAGTCATGCGATGGTGTCTTTCGGGCGACTGAATCGTGCGACTAGGGATGTCATGCGACTGAGTGGTGCGATCGAATGAACGTGTGTGCGATTGAGTCAATGCGAATGAGTGTGTGTGCGATTGAGTCAGGTGCCCGACTGAATGTATGCGATTGTGCGTGTTTCGCACGACTGGAGTCCAATCGCACGAATGAAGGTTCAATCGCACGAAAGTAGCTAATTCGCACGATTGAGGGTTGATTCGTGCACATGGAGGTTGGGTCGCGCGAATGTGTGTTGTGTGGTACGACTGAATGCTAGTCATGAGAATGAAGACTCAATCGTACGAATGAAACTGATTCGTACGATTGAAGGTTGATTCGTACGGATGGAGCGTTGAGTCGAGCGTCTGGTCCTGTTGTGTGACTGATGATGTTGAGTGTGAATTTCCCTTGAACGTCTGATGATGATAAGGTAACATCAGTAAAAGTGTCATTACTTGACCACAAAGATTAAAGTCAACGCTATCAACATGCACATACTATTTCAATTGAAAATAACCTAACATTTTACAATTATCGACAATCCAATTGGAACTCCAAATACTTAACAAGTGCTATCTTTCATAACCATGAGATCATTTCACGGATGTCATAAGCAATGACGATTACTCGTAGTACTTGGATCTACATAAGATCTGATACGTGTGTCCGCTTGTGTGTGTGTGCTACCCACGACCGAACCGATACAACCCGAACCGACCAAACATTACGATACGCTTTATACACGTCATAATGCTTAACAATAACTGTCAATAGGTGTTTCACTGTTCTCTGCATACAACTGTTAGGAATCTCGATCATCCATACCTACCACTGAACTTGTGAGTTTCATGGCCCCTTTTATGCTTATACTACCTTACAAACATTTACAAACATGGGGGAAAAGTATGCTCGCCCGTTTTTTATGCTGTACAATATACATACAATTTACATACTTGGAATCAACGTGCTACTATTTTGTGGGTACTTATCTGATACATGCTTGAGTCTGCTTTGTGGTTCTTTCTTACAACCATTTAATTCCAGTGTGGGAACCGACGGATAGGTATTGGTAGTACTACTGGGTTGACACCCCCACCCTCGTGTTGGTATACTAGTTAGTACCAACAAAAGCCAGGAACGGGCCTTGGGTGAAAATATTCCGACAAGATTCTTTGTGTACGTCATTAGGTTTGGTTTTAAAGCTCTTGTCATATGATTTTGCTTACTTATAACTGTATGCACGGTATTCTGCAACAACTTTATACAGCATCAATTACTTATTTACTTTAAACCTGCGAACTCACCAACAATTTTGTTGACCATTTTGAGCATATCTTTTCAGGTGATCATGCTAGTTGAGGTTCTAGGTGTGCTGCCTTAGTGGAGACCCTAGGATGCATTTTCAGGCCAAACTTGTCATTTTGAAAACAATTGATGTATCTATGTCAAAGAACATTATACTTTGTAACTTGTTCCCGGGTTGTGGGAATTTCATACAATGTTATCATCTATGTATTATGATTTATGTATCATGTTTATGCTTATGGTTATGTTGTCATGAATACTGACTAAACACGACACAAGTCCCCTTGTTGTCGGGTGTTGTCATGACATGCTTGTTATCATTATTATTATTGCATCTCTATTGCTTACCATGTGTTATGATGATTCCCGTCTCGTTACGCCCCCGTGTTTCCGCTCTTAGCGGGGGTGTGACAGACTGGTATCAGAGCCATTGGTTATAGAGAATTAGGCAATACACTTGACCTAGACTATAACCTAGGAACCTTCATGTTGATTTGCATGCCAGGGTTGTGTGCATTTTGTATCTCATACGTGTTCCTCGTTACTTGTTCGATTAACTATCAGTTTCGTGATCATTTCATCCATGAGGGAGCCCTTGTGCTCACTCTTTACGGGATGTTTATATTGGATCTTCCGTTTCCCTCTGCGCACCGAGTTGCTTTATCAATCCGGGTATTGAACCCAAAGAGATCTTCATAGATCATGCTATTGCGTTTGACCTTAAGCACTGGGATTTACCCTGAGGAGGTTATGTCTGAGACCTTGAGAGAGGAGTAAATAGGCAACCTCCGCTAGACTAAACTTGATTTCATGCATGGACATGCCATCATTATGATGGACTACTGTTTGGACATTACTTATACATGGTGTGAGAATTTACGATTTGTATGCGATGTGTGACAACCATAAGTATGGTCTTAACCGAAAGTTAGACCTTAATGTGACATGGATAATGTGTCCTGCAATGGTTAAAACTTATGCATTTGCTATTCTTATGATTAGAACATGCCTCCTCGAAGAGCTACCCGCAACAACAGTGGCGGAAGTGAAGCCCCGAGAAGCAGAGGCAGAGGTAGAGGTAGAGCACCGAGAACAAGTGATGGTCCTACCAATGTCACTCCAGGAGCAGGAAACGCTGATATGGCAGCCTTAATCGCTCAACAGCTGGCCGCACTAATTCCGACTATCGTGGCCCAAGTGAGCGATGCCCTTCAGAATTCTCACCCACGGGGATGGTGGCAATGATAACGAGGATAACGGGAACCCGACTGGGAACAAAAGCAATCAGGAGACCGGAAATGGTGGTACAGCGGTAATGAAACTGGAATTGTGAATGTTAGATGGGGATGTTCATACAAGGATTTGTGGCTTGTAACCAAGAGAGTTTGATGGCAAAGGTGGAGCCATAGCTCTGACCAGATGGTTTGAAAAGATGGAGGCCGTGATCAACATCCGAGAATGCCTCGACAGTCAAAGGATTAAGTACGCCACTTGCTCACTACAGGGCAAGGCACTAACGTGGTGGAACACTCAGATTCAGGCTGGGGCAGAGAATCGGCGATGCAAATGTCATGGGATGAGTTCAAGGCCCTAATCACCGAGGAGTACTGTCCTCTCAATGAAATGCAAAAATGAGCATGAGTTCTGGAATCATGCCATGGTGGGGGCTGGGCACGCAGCTTACACTGATCGTTTTCACGAGCTAGCAAGGTTGGTTCCGCATCTAGTCACCCGGAATCAAAAAGGATAGAGAGGCATTTGGGGACTTGTGCCTCAAATCCGGGCAATGGTAACCGCTACTGCTCCTCCTACTATTCATAGCGCGATTCTGAAGGCTGGCGCTCTAGCTGATGAAATGGTGAGAACAGGGGTATTGGGCAGGGGAGCAGAGAAAAGGAAGAAGTAGGGAAACGAGCCGGTCGAGTGCCGGGAATTCGGAAAAGGGCCAAGACAACCAGAAATTTTGTTGCCGTGACCCAGGCAGGCGAGAATATGTGGGTCCGCACCCCAGATGCGATAGGAGCAACTTTTATCATCCCCCATGTTGGACCAAAAGAACCAATGAGCCAAGATCAGAAAACCTCTAAGTCCCACATGGTATCACAACAACTGCTGAAAGCTTCATCAGCAGTTTGACAAGTGCTGAAGACTTCAACAGGTGAAGATCAGTGCTGAAGACTTCAACAGCTGAAGAACTAAAGTGCTGAAGTACAACAGCTGAAGAACACAAGTACTGAAGCTGAACAGCTGAAGAACACAATGCTGAAGCTGAAGTTCAAAGTACTGAAGTACAACAGCTGAAGAGTTTACAAGTGCTGAAGATCAACAATGATGTACAAATTCTGAAGACAAAGACTGAAGACATCAGCTGATGATATACTGAAGTCATCAGCTGATGAAACATCTGAAGTTCAAGTCTGAAGATCAAGTACTGAAGCTTCAGTATTTGTCACAACAGCTGAAGAGTACTTCTTCAGTAGTTGTGATATCAGTAGTTTTATATTTTTACTTTCAGTAGTTTTGTAAAACGACTAAAGAGCTTGTTCTTCAGTCGTAGTTTTAGTAGTTTATGTTTTTAAGTAGTTATAACAACTGATAACACTTAGCATTTTTGTAAGAGATGTCAGCTGTTTTGACATTCAGTAGTTGTGTTTCAGTTGTAATAAATCTGTTAGATGTCACTATCAGTGATAGTCAGCAGACGTCACATCTTTATATAAGAGGTGTCGACCTAATTGTAATTGTGACATTCTGTTACCACGAAAGCGAATATTGAATGAAAATATTTGCAGAATTCTGTCTCTCTATAACCGTCTTTGTTCTTCATTGAATATCGTTTCGTTCTTGTGAATCGACTAATTCATTGTTTGAATTCCGCTGCTATACTTTTTAATCAATCAAACATAGATCATGATCCTAACAAGTGGTATCAGAGCAGGTTAATCATTGATCGATCTAACAATTGATCATTGAAACTGCTAATTGATATCTGTGTTGATTGAATTAGCGTATTCGCAAGAACTGGTTATAGATTATTGAATTTCTGCTGCTTTCGTTCATTTATTTTGAGATCTTCGGTTCAATTGGTTGTTGTGTTTTGTTCTAAATCTGTTTTAGCTTAACCGAATTTGATTGAATCTGAGATGACGACTCCTTCTAATGATCCTCACAATACGGTTCCTCAACCAAGCCTCCGATGCTGGTTAGGACCGAGTATAACATATGGCAACGAAGAATGCTTCATCACCTGTCTGTTAATAGTTCAGGTTGTTGGACATCTGTGGTACATGGACCACATAAGCCTATGGTGAACAATCCGGAAACCAATCAAATGGTTCCGAAGAAGAAGGAACAATACTCTGATGAAGATCGGAAACTATTTGAGATTGATGCTAAAGCCCATGGAATTTGGCCATGGCACTGCCTAATGAAATCTATTCTGGGCTTATGCATCATGAAACTGCTCATGATCTCTAGAATGCCCTGAAGGAACAATTCGGTGGCACAGATGAGGTCTTAGCAAACAACAGAGAAATCCTTGCCCAACAATATGAGACATTCTCTCATAGAAAGGTGAGACACTGACTCAACAGTTTGAGCGCTTTTCCTGCTTGATATCTGAGCTGAAAATGGTGATACAGGAATACACCAATAGCCAGATGAACAACAGATTCCTCAGATCACTGCCTGAGATATGGACACATACACTATTGTCCTACGCTCAGTGCAAATCTGGATGGCCTATCTCTCACCCAACTTCATGGGAAACTACTTACATTTGAAAGAGAGATAGAGCAGAAGAGGAAACTGTCCTCATCAGGAAAGCACGCTGATGACTTTGTACCAGGGAATACTGCCCTGGTTGGTCATGAGTCAGAATATGCTGCATCTGAAAGCAATTATGATGAGCATATAGATTTCTCTTCAAATAGTTCTGATCATGCATTTGTGGTATTGAGAGTCATTCTGGCAGTAATAGTGACAATTTATGCTTCATCATGGATGATCTGAAAGGAATTGCTGATGATGATCTAGAAGAGATGGATATTCTGAGCCAAATGGCATTGATTAATATCAGATCTCAGAAGTTCTATAAGAGAACTGGCAGGAAATTTCCTCGACGCTCTGGCAAAACCAAAGTTGGTTTTGACAAGAGTAAGTTGAGGTGTCACAAATGCCAAAGGCTAGGACACTTTGCAAGAGAGTGTAGATCACCTGGATCTAACTCTTATGCACCCTTTGTGACTTTTCCTAGTACTAGTCCACAAAATAGAGGGCAACATCCTACTGGTTCTGGTCATCATTCACATCCTAGATCTCCTGCATACTTGTTCCCCAGGGTCAAATGTCATATCCTTATCCCTGCTATTATATGCCTCAACCAAATCCTGTTCAAGCTCCAATTGCACAACAACCACAAGCATTGCCTGAACCACAACCTTCCCAATCTCATCAACAAACTCAACCTCAACAACACAACTTCTTCACCCAGGAGTTGTTGACTGGAGCAGTTTACCAGATGACTTGTCTGGTCATGAACAACTGTTCTCAGGTGCTGGTCAACATGGTGGTGAAAGTCCTTTTGGAAATCTAGCTCTTATGACTTGGATTCTGCTGATACTTCATCCAATAATGCCTCTACATCAAAGGTATCACAGGTATCCTCTGAGGCAAAAGCCAAATTATGTTCTGAAACATGCATAGTAGCATTTGCATCTATTAGAGAAGCAAATGTAGCTTTAATCAATAAGAACATTGAGCTAGAACAACATAATTTCCAAAAACAAAGCTGAATTTGAGTCTGTGCTTAATGATAAAAATGATGAGATTTACAAACTGAAATGCCAAATAAACGATGGTAAGGCTAGGGAAGAGATACTTCGAGAGAAGTATAAAGATCTCAAAGAAACCCTTGCAGTTACCCAGGTAGAGTGTGATAGATGGGTACAATCATGCAAAGGTTTTGAAATGCTTCTTAGTAAGCAATCTGCTTCCAATGTGAAGTTTGGCATTGGTTACAATCACACTGCTCCACCTACAGATTTTACTCCAAGAGCAGAGGTAGAATCTGATGGTGAGAGTAATAACCAATCCATCTCTTCATGTGATCTACTTTCTGATACAGCACAATCAGAAGTAGAAGTCAGCATCAAGCCCTCTCAGAACCTATCAACTGATGTTGATGGTTCCACCGCTGACACTCACATGATCCATGAGTTGATCAACTCAGGAGTTAATCCTGAAAGTCCTGAAAGGACTAGAGAGCAGGATTTAACACCTGAAGTTCAAACTCCAACTACTGTCAGTACTGAAAAGAAGAAAACTGTCAGTAGAAAGAGTTGAAGACTACTAAAGAGGAAGTCAAGAAAGCAAACAATGCTTCCAAAGCACTGAAGAACAAGTCTTCAGTTGCTTACCCTCTTTAGTTGATGATCAACCTAAGATGAAGAAGAAAAAACCATGTGAATATGTGGTTTGTTCAATCATCTTACAGATGATTGCTGGTACAAAAGAGGTTCCAAACTCAAACATAAAGAAGAAACTAAAGAGAAAATGGTAAAAATGAAAACTGAGTTTGAGACCACATTTGTATCGGCAACATCAAATCCTGTAACCCTTAAGTCCTCAAACAAATCCAAAAAGAAGGGGTTAAACAGGTGACAGCTGAGAGTGCTCAGAAGAAGAAGGTGCAACATAAGAACTTATCAAACTCCACTGGCAATGTGTCTGATGAGCTGAAAGCTTTATCACAAAATCAGACACAGCTGGTTATGATGGTTCAACATCTGTTGGGTAGAGTTAACCAATTATATGCTCCTATGTTGAAACCACAGAAAAGGAGGTCCAAGCCAAAGGATTCCTCTTCTTCACCATCTTCTTCCTCTCAAGCTGTTGTTACTAATAAACCTGTTAGTTTACCATCTGTGATGAGATCAGGCTCAAAACCAAAAGGTTTGGGTCTCCAAAACTAACTGATTGTTTATTATTGCAGGGTTCTCCAACATGCCAAAGTAGCATCTGGTATGTAGACAGTGGGGGATCTATGCACATGACGGGAACAGTTCTCTTCTTCATGACTACTCTCAAGGAAAGAAGGGGTTTGTTTCTTTTGGCAATGATGCTAGGGGTACATCATTGGAAATGGCTTTGTCTCCAATGGAGAAATCAAGTTTGATGATGTTAATCATGTGGAAAATCTCAAGTACAATCTCTTGAGTGTCAGTCAAATGTGTGATAAAGGCCATGTTGCTCTTTTCACCAGTCAGAACTGTAGGATTCTGTCATCGAAAGTTCTACATTTGATTGATAAGGTGTTGGATGATCACACTCTTCTGAGAGCCAACAGGACAGGAAGAGTGTATGCCTTAGATCTTTCCAAGAAAATAGATCTAAGAGGAAATCCTTGCCTATTTTCCAAAGCCTCTTCTCAAGAATCTAAACTGTGGCACAGAAGGCTGGGTCATGTTAATTTCAAAAACATGAATCAGCTTATCCACAATAGTTTAGTAAGAGGCTTACCAATAAAGGAGTTCCACTGTGATGAAACCTGCACTGCTTGTTGAAAGGAAAACAACACAAAGTCTCGTTCCCTCCTATTGAAGAGCCTAAGTTCACTGCCTGCTTGCAATTACTGCATATGGATCTATTTGTCCTTTGAGAGTGATGAGCATGGCAAAGAAGAAATATTGTCTGGTAATTGTGGATGATTACTCAGATTGTATGGACTTTCTTTCTACATTCAAAGGATGAGGTTGCTCTGAAGATTATTCCTTTGTGTTGTATATTGAGAGCAGTATTCTCAACACAAAGGATCAACTCCATAAATTTGATCCTAAGGTGGATGCAGGGTATTTTGTTGGATATTCATCTACTTGCAAGGCATACAGAGTCTTCAACTGCCGAACAAAGATAGTTGAAGAGACTTTGCATGTGAAGTTTAATGAATCTCCTTTGGACAAGATTCCACAAAACACTGTGGAGTTGTTTGATTTGGACATACTGCAATATGTTCCTTATCAACCTCCAGCTGTTGCAGATCCTGTGGATAAATCATCTTCTGCAGCATGTCTTCCACCTGGTGGTATTGATGATGATGATGATAATATCAATACTCACCTATTCAAGTTTAGTGACCAACTGCCTGTGTCTGCTAAATTTGATGTTCCTGTAGCTTCAGCAGTTCCATCCACAACAAATGCTGATGAGATCTCTGTTTCCTCTACATCTTTTGAGTTACCATCTAATTCTTGGTTTCAAGAGTCTGCATCAACATCTGCTGCTGCTGAAGGTTCTACAAACACTTGCACAGATCTCATTGTTTATCAAGAACTGAAGAATCACCAATGTCTCAGATTATTGGTGATATCAATGCTGGTGTTTCAACAAGAAGTCAATTGTCTAACTTCTGCTTCTATGCTCTCTTCATCCGTCAGCTAGAGCCAAAGAACTACCATGTTGCTTTGAGAGACAATGGATGGGTTGAAGCTATGCAGCTTGAGCTACTTCAGTTCAAGAAACAGCAAGTGTGGGAACTGGTTCCTCTTCCCCTAGGTAAGTGTGCAATAGGCACTAAATGGGTGTTTAGGAACAAAACTGATGAAAATGGGCTTATTGTTAAGAACAAGGCTAGACTGGTTGTATAGGGGTTTTCACAAGAAGAAGGTATTGACTATGATAAAACCTTTGCCCCTGTAGCCAGACTAGAGGCAATCAGATTGTTTTTAGCCTATGCTGCATTCCACAATCTTAAAGTTTTCAAATGGATGTCAAAAGTGCATTTTTATATGGTAAAATAAAGGAAGAAGTTTATGTGTGTCAACCACCAGGCTTTGAGGATAATAAACATCCTGAATGGGTGTACAAACTTGATAAGGCTCTTTATGGGTTGAAACAAGCTCCTAGAGCCTAGTATGAGACACTCTCTACTTTTTCTCTTAAGAATAATTTCACTAGAGGCTCCATTGATAAAACTTTGTTTATAAGAAGGTGGATCAGCATAAGCTACTTGTTCAGATTTATGTTGATGATATCATTTTTGCATCCTTTGATCCCCAGTTGTGGGATGATTTTACAACATTAATGAAAAAGAGATTTCAAATCAGTGTAATGGGAGAATTACAGTTCTTTCTAGGCTTGCAAATCAAACAAAAGGCTGATGGAACCTTTATTCATCAGTCAAAATATACAAAAGATCTTTTGAATAAGTTTGATTTACAAAACTGTAAGCCCTGTTCTACTCCCTGTCAACACCACACAACTGGATGCTGATCAGAAAGGTAAAGCTGTTGATGAAATGCTTTACAGATGTATGATTGGGTCCTTGATGTATTAACAGCTTCTAGACCAGATATATGTTTGCTACATGTGTTTGTGCTAGATTTCAGGCTGCTCCTAAAGAGTCTCATTTGATTGCAGTCAAGAGAATCTTTAGATATTTGCAAGGTACACAATCTCTAGGTTTATGGTACTCCACTGGACACTCTTGCAAATTAGTTGCTTTTTCAGATAGTGACTATGCAGGGTGCAAGTTAACTAGAAAGTCAACTTGTTGTGGTTGTCAATTCCTAGGCAACTGTTTGATTTCTTGGCAGAGTAAGAAACAAACATATGTTGCTACATCAACTGCTGAGGCCGAGTACATTGCTGCTGCAAGTTGTACTTCTCAGGTACTCTGGCTTCAGAACCAACTTCTGGATTATGGCATTACAAAGACTAAGACTCCATTATTAATGGATAGTGCTTCATCTGTGTATTGTCAAAAATCCAGTCCAGCACTCTAGGACCAAACATATAGAGATCAGACATCATTTTATTCGGGATTGCTTTGAAAAAGGTCTGATTGATCCTAAGTTTGTGCCTAGTGCTGATGAGCTTGCAGATATTTTTACTAAGCTTTTGGATAGTTCTACTTTCCAAAACCTTGTGTTAAGGCTTGGTATGCTGCAGCTAGAATAAGTGACAACTACTGATGATTTCAATAAATATTACTGATGATCATTGGTAACCATGTCATATATAAGTACTGATGAGTCCTTTCACCTTCAGTAGTTTTATAACTACTGACGGCTAAATGCCTCATAGTACTGAAGTACTTTATCTGTTCCAAACTACTGATGTGTTACAACTACTGATGTAGTTACAACTACTGAAATCAGTACAAACAGATAAGTACTGACGTCCTATGAAACACCTGAAAAGCAGATGCAAAGTCTGATGAGTAAGTGTTGAGGACAGTATGAAACAGCTGAAAGGCTATGAATTGACGAAAACTACTGAAGAGACCTTTCTCTTCAGTTGTTTCAACAACTGTTGTTTCATTCTAAAACAACTGAAGCAAAACCATGTCTTCAGTAGTTTTATAACTACTGATGACTAATACCAAGTCTTCAGCTATTTACAACAACTGATGACAAAACCACTGTCTTTAGTAGTTTCACAACTACTGATGACAAACACCAAGTCCTCAGTTGTTTCATCATCTGAAGTCAAACCCACGGTCTTCAGTAGTTTTCTAACTACTGATGCCTAACACCACGACTTCAGCTGTTTCAACGTCTGAAAGGGTAATACCATGTCAACAGTCATTTAAAACTACTGATGACTAACACCAAATCCTTCAGTCGTTTTCTAACCCGTACCCTATAAATATCCCTGACCTAATCCTTCAAAGCTTCATCTTCTTCAAACCTAATGTTCCTCTCCAAAACTTCTCTCTTCTAAATGGTGTCCATGCAAATCAAACCGCGACACACTGTGTAGCCTACCTTACCAAATCGCCATTCTGGGCTAAGTTCGCTACTGCTATCGATCTTATGGTTCAGTCACAATACAAAACGACATTTCTTCTCAATCCCATCCTTCATGCTGAATCCCTCAAACAGTTTTGGATGAACGTCACCATCACCACTGGGGAAACACACACGTCCCTCCGGTCGGTCGTCAACAACCATGAAGTAGTCATCACTCCCGATATCCTCCGTCAAACTCTACACTTGGATGATGCTACTTCTCCTGCTGTATATCCAAAGGGCACAACTGATTTATCCTTTGCCCACCATGGATATCAGGGCAACCTTAGTGCCTCCACTATAATGAAGAAACATTTCCATGACGCTGAACGCCTAATATTCACATGGTAAATGTCTGTTTGGCTCCTAAGACTTCGTCTTGGGATCAAATGTCTACAAAGTGGCAGCAGGTAATGTATTCTATTCTTGAGCAACAGCCATTAATTTTTCAGAAATAATATTTTCAGAGCTCAAGGATATGGCTCAAAAACTAACTGCTAACCGTTGGATATTATATCCGCGGTTCATAATGGCCATCATTACAAACCAGCTTCAAGCTGAGGGACTTGTTGGCCTGGGAGTCCCTGCTATGCTGTTTTGCCTGAAGTATACTCCCGGCACAACTCTGACCAAACACTCAAATTGGCTGCCAAGCTGCGAAAACCCACGCAGCTGGAACCCACAGCCACCACCTCCAAATCAAAAGTCCCCACCAAACCCACCAAAAGAAAACCAAAACGGCTACTCAGGGAAATGAGTTCCCTGAGGATGCCCCTGCAACACAAATGCAGGATATATCCACTGTTCATAACCCCCTAGTGGATATAAGGACTCTTCCAGCCATAGCCGCTCAGGATTCCTCTCAACAGGAGCCTACAGCAACCACACAAGGGGTACCCACACATCTGGGATCTTCCTCACTTGAGGGGATTGCCATTGAAGAGCACCTTCCTCCCCAGGTGCACACTGCTTCTATCCCTTCACCCCATACACACCCCCCCCCCAAAGCCCAACACTGCTTGTTGCACAAGTACTGACTCAATTGCACTCCTCACCCCCTCCCCAGATACCATTACTACTGGGAACACCTCTACCATTGAGGGGAGGACCAAAGTGCAATTGAGACCCACAGCATAGGGGTTTACCACTTCTATCTCCTGGTGTAGATAGGGAGATTAGAATATCTAGTGAGGCTGCCACCTCTTCTGCATCAGCACATGATCAGAATGAGGCTGGTACCATTGCTAAGACCTCACTAGAGGCAACAACTGATGATGGACATAGTCCTGAGGCTGGAAGTCCCCATTTCCAAGACAAAGGGGCACATGCTACAACTGGTCTACACCCAGTGCATGTACATCCTGCTCCAAGCAGGAGGTCAGGTGATTTAGCTTCTGCTGATGATGACATGGGCTTTTTCTATGATGTTCTTGCCTAGAACACAATCCTTGAGGAGGAAGTCAGTAGGCTGCAAAACCTACTTGACAACAACTCTCAAGGAGAAAGACCATCTGCCTCCACAAACCCACAGATGGCACCTTCATCTGAAGGTCTTCAAACACTGAGCCACTCCCAACAACTCAGCCACCTGCCTCTGCTTCTGGCACTATTTCTCAGGAACAGAACCCTCCTGAGCAAATAGTTGCTATCCTTCAAAATTCCCTCCCTCTCATCACACCCATAATCACTGACATTGTGACTAAAGCCATTGATGAGAGGATTTCCTCAACTTTACAACCATTGATTGATGCTGCTGTGCAAAAGACACTTTCTGCGTACAAACCCCTACCACCAATGCATCCAAAAAGGGGGAGAGTACTACAGTGAAAGAAAGAAGAGGAAAAGAATAGAGGATGAGAAGGCCAAAGAGCAAGCCCAGGAGTTGGAAAAAGAAAAGCAACAACTGATCACCTATAAACGAAAGAAAAGTGCTGATGATCAACCTACTGCTGAAGAAAAATCCTTGGAAGAGCTGGTAAAAGATGCTGATGATACACACAGCCGATCCATGGATAAAATCATTGAGCAACTCTTCAGGCAAGGTTTTGATATAGCCACATTAGATAGTGAAATCAGGAGGTTGGAAGTGGAGGAGATTCAAACCCGATGGGCTGGGTATGATGCACTTGAAAAGGAGAGATTGGAGATCATGATCCGTTTCATTGCCAAATACTTAGGAAGATCTTTGATGGAGATTCGTGCGTGGACCAGAGACAGTATTCTGGCTATAGCCACCAGAATCTGTCTGTCTGAGCAATTCCACAAGGGGATTATCATTGAACCCTTGATGAGGTTAGGGCTGGAAAAAGGTTTGAAATGGCAAAACTTACAAAGGCTAAACTCACAACCAAAATGCGGGAACAACTTTCCTTCCACCCACTCAAAACCAGCCTACCCCTCAAATCTCCAAACCAATCTCAAAGCCCAAATCCAAACAACCACAATCAACCCACAAAACCAACTCCCTCACCATCTAAACCAACAGCCGATGATGCACCCAAGAAGAAGAAGAGAGGGTGTTGAGGCTAGAAGAAGAAGAAGAAGAGGATGATGTGGAAGAAGATAGGATGCCTCTGTCTGCAGTCCTAACGGCGAAAACCAAACCTATGCCCATCACTCCCACCTCACAGATGGATGTTGTGAGAGTAAAAATTGAAGAAGAGGAGCAGCAAAAGCTTCATGATGATGAAATGCTGAAAAGCATTGACAAAACTTATGTTGCTTCGTCATCAATTATCAGCATGAAGAAAGAAGCTCTGAGGTTGTACACTCTCGCCAACACATTTCAATATCAGAAGGAAGGGTGAGAGTATGGCCTGATCCGAGGGTGGCTCACAGGATTGTAAAGAAAGACATTCCTTCGAGATACAAGGGTCAAGTCAAGAGGATCGTAGATGAAGAGTTCACAGTGGCCCTTGTAGTATCACCTTGGGAGATTGTTGAAGATTTCAAGAAGGCCTACGAGACTAAACAACCATCCCAGAAGATGCTAGAGAACAGAATTATCAAAAAGGGGTTAGTCTACAAGAGGCTTGAGAACTTCAAACAAAATGAGCTCAGTCTGTTACTCGAAGGGAATCATCCTGATGAGTTTGCATACAAACAAATTACAACAGTTGAGCTCAAAAACGGCAAACAGGCCAAGTACATCTCAGAGCTGTATGGGCGAGAAGGATTGTTTGATGGTGAAGCCGAGAACCTGACCATGGAAGAACAAATCATGTTTCTCAGAGCCTACACCAGAGAATCCTACAGGCTCATACATGGGAAGTAGATCTCATGAATGGGATAACAACTCTGTGTCCAGTTCCCCAAAACAGAGTTCCCATTCATATCTTGCCAAACAAATATCAGAGACTTATTCCCAGGCCGGAGCTTATATGGGTCATCTTCTCTACTGATCAAGAAGGAAAAAGACCAACCTTTTGCCAACAATAAGTGGGATAATAAATAAATTAGAGGTTTTGGCTGCATTGGTTCAGGGGGAGTTTGTTGGACCAAAAGAACCAATGAGCCAAGATCAGAAAACCTCTAAGTCCCACATGGTATCACAACAACTGCTGAAAGCTTCATCAGCAGTTCGACAAGTGCTGAAGACTTCAACAGCTGAAGATCAAGTGCTGAAGACTTCAACAGCTGAAGAACTAAAGTGCTGAAGTACAACAGCTGAAGAACACAAGTACTGAAGCTGAACAGCTGAAGAACACAAGTGCTGAAGCTGAAGTACAAAGTACTGATTACAACCTGAAGAGTTTACAAGTGCTGAAGATCAACAACTGATGTACAAAGCCTGAAGACAATGACTGAAGACATCAGCTGATGATATCTACTGAAGTCATCAGCTGATGAAACATCTGAAGTTCAAGTCTGAAGATCAAGTACTGAAGCTTCAGTAGTTTGTCACAACAGCTGAAGAGTACTTCTTCAGTAGTTGTGATATCAGTAGTTTTATATTTTTACTTTCAGTAGTTTTGTAACGACTAAAGAGCTTGTTCTTCAGTCGTAGTTATAACAACTGATAACACTTAGCATTTTTGTAAGGAGATGTCAGCTGTTTTGACATCTTCAGTAGTTGTGTTTCAGTTGTAATAAATCTGTTAGATGTCACTATCAGTGATAGTCAGCAGACGTCACATCTCTTATATAAGAGGTGTCGACCTAATTGTAATTGTGACATTCTGTTACCACGAAAGCGAATATTGAATGAAATATATTTGCAGAATTCTGTCTCTCTATAACCGTCTTTGTTCTTCATTGAATATCGTTTCGTTCTTGTGAATCGACTAATTCATTGTTTGAATTCCGCTGCTATACTTTTTAATCAATCAAACATAGATCACTGATCCTAACAAGTGGTATCAGAGCAGGTTAATCATTGATCGATCTAACAATTGATCATTGAAACTGCTAATTGATATCTGTGTTTGATTGAATTAGCGTATTCGCAAGAACTGGTTATAGATTATTGAATTTCTGCTGCTTTCGTTCATTTATTTTGAGATCTTCTGGTTCAATTGGTTGTTGTGTTTTGTTCTAAATCTGTTTTAGCTTAACCGAATTTGATTGAATCTGAGATGACGACTCCTTCTAATGATCCTCACAATACCGGTTCCTCAACCAAGCCTCCGATGCTGGTTAGGACCGAGTATAACATATGGCAACGAAGAATGCTTCATCACCTGTCTGTTAATAGTTCAGGTTGTTGGACATCTGTGGTACATGGACCACATAAGCCTATGGTGAACAATCCGGAAACCAATCAAATGGTTCCGAAGAAGAAGGAACAATACTCTGATGAAGATCGGAAACTATTTGAGATTGATGCTAAAGCCCATGGAATTTTGGCCATGGCACTGCCTAATGAAATCTATTCTGGGCTTATGCATCATGAAACTGCTCATGATCTCTAGAATGCCCTGAAGGAACAATTCGGTGGCACAGATGAGGTCTTAGCAAACAACAGAGAAATCCTTGCCCAACAATATGAGACATTCTCTCATAGAAAGGGTGAGACACTGACTCAACAGTTTGAGCGCTTTTCCTGCTTGATATCTGAGCTGAAAATGGTGATACAGGAATACACCAATAGCCAGATGAACAACAGATTCCTCAGATCACTGCCTGAGATATGAGACACATACACTATTGTCCTACGCTCCAGTGCAAATCTGGATGGCCTATCTCTCACCCAACTTCATGGGAAACTACTTACATTTGAAAGAGAGATAGAGCAGAAGAGGAAACTGTCCTCATCAGGAAAGCACGCTGATGACTTTGTACCAGGGAATACTGCCTTGGTTGGTCATGAGTCAGAATATGCTGCATCTGAAAGCAATTATGATGAGCATATAGATTTCTCTTCAAATAGTTCTGATCATGCATTTGTTGGTATTGAGAGTCATTCTGGCAGTAATAGTGACAATTTATGCTTCATCATGGATGATCTGAAAGGAATTGCTGATGATGATCTAGAAGAGATGGATATTTTGAGCCAAATGGCATTGATTAATATCAGATCTCAGAAGTTCTATAAGAGAACTGGCAGGAAATTTCCTCGACGCTCTGGCAAAACCAAAGTTGGTTTTGACAAGAGTAAGTTGAGGTGTCACAAATGCCAAAGGCTAGGACACTTTGCAAGAGAGTGTAGATCAACTGGATCTAACTCTTATGCACCCTTTGTGACTTTTCCTAGTACTAGTCCACAAAACAGAGGGCAACATCCTGCTGGTTCTGGTCATCATTCACATCCTAGATCTCCTGCATACTTTGTTCCCCAGGGTCAAATGTCATATCCTTATCCCTGCTATTATATGCCTCAACCAAATCCTGTTCAAGCTCCAATTGCACAACAACCACAAGCATTGCTTGAACCACAACCTTCCCAATCTCATCAACAAACTCAACCTCAACAACACAACTTCTTCACCCCAGGAGTTGTAGACTGGAGCAGTTTACCAGATGACTTGTCTGGTCATGAACAACTGTTCTCAGGTGCTGGTCAACATGGTGGTGAAAGTCCTTTTGGAAATCTAGCTCTTATGGCTTTGGATTCTGCTGATACTTCATCCAATAATGCCTCTACATCAAAGGTATCACAGGTATCCTCTGAGGCAAAAGCTAAATTATGTTCTGAAACATGCATAGTAGCATTTGCATCTATTAGAGAAGCAAATGTAGCTTTAGTCAATAAGAACATTGAGCTAGAACAAATAATTTCCAAAAACAAAGCTGAATTTGAGTCTGTGCTTAATGATAAAAATGATGAGATTTACAAACTGAAATGCCAAATAACCGATGGTAAGGCTAGGGAAGAGATACTTCGAGAGAAGTATAAAGATCTCAAAGAAACCCTTGCAGTTACCCAGGTAGAGTGTGATAGATGGGTACAATCATGCAAAGGTTTTGAAATGCTTCTTAGTAAGCAATCTGCTTCCAATGTGAAGTTTGGCATTGGTTACAATCACACTGCTCCACCTACAGATTTTACTCCAAGAGCAGAGGTAGAATCTGATGGTGAGAGTAATAACCAATCCATCTCTTCATGTGATCTACTTTCTGATACAGCACAATCAGAAGTAGAAGTCAGCATCAAGCCTCTCAGAACCTATCAACTGATGTTGATGGTTCCACCGCTGACACTCACATGATCCATGAGTTGATCAACTCAGGAGTTAATCCTGAAAGTCCTGAAAGGACTAGAGAGCAGGATTTAACACCTGAAGTTCAAACTCCAACTACTGTCAGTACTGAAAAGAAGAAAACTGTCAGTAGAAAGAGTTGAAGACTACTAAAGAGGAAGTCAAGAAAGCAAACAATGCTTCCAAAGCACTAAGAACAAGTCTTTAGTTGCTTCACCCTCTTTAGTTGATGATCAACCTAAGATGAAGAAGAAACCATGTGAAGTATGTGGTTTGTTCAATCATCTTACAGATGATTGCTGGTACAAAAGAGGTTCCAAACTCAAACATAAAGAATAAATTAAAGAGAAAATGGTAAAAACGAAAACTGAGTTTGAGACCACATTTGTATCGGCAACATCAAATCCTGTAACCCTTAAGTCCTCAAACAAATCCAAAAAGAAGGGGTTAAACAGGTGACAGCTGAGAGTGCTCAGAAGAAGAAGGTGCAACATAGGAACTTATCAAACTCCACTGGCAATGTGTCTGATGAGCTGAAAGCTTTATCACAAAATCAGACACAGCTGGTTATGATGGTTCAACATCTGTTGGGTAGAGTTAACCAATTATATGCTCCTATGTTGAAACCACAGAAAAGGAGGTCCAAGCCAAAGGATTCCTCTTCTTCACCATCTTCTTCCTCTCAAGCTGTTGTTACTAATAAACCTGTTAGTTTACCATCTGTTGATGAGATCAGGCTCAAAACCAAAAAGGTTTGGGTCTCCAAAACTAACTGATTGTTTATTATTGCAGGGTTCTCCAACATGCCAAAGTAGCATCTGGTATGTAGACAGTGGGGGATCTATACACATGACTGGGAACAGCTCTCTTCTTCATGACTACTCTCAAGGAAAGAAGGGCTTTGTTTCTTTTGGCAATGATGCTAGGGGTTACATCATTGGAAATGGCTTTGTCTCCAATGGAGAAATCAAGTTTGATGATGTTAATCATGTGTAAAATCTCAAGTACAATCTCTTGAGTGTCAGTCAAATGTGTGATAAAGGCCATGTTGCTCTTTTCACCAGTCAGAACTGTAGGATTCTGTCATCGAAAGTTCTGCATTTGATTGATAAGGTGTTGGATGATCACAGTCTCCTGAGAGCCAACAGGACAGGAAGAGTGTATGCCTTAGATCTTTCCAAGAAAATAGATCTAAGAGGAAATCCTTGCCTATTTTCCAAAGCCTCTTCTCAAGAATCTAAACTGTGGCACAGAAGGCTGGGTCATGTAAATATAAAAAAGATGAATCAGCTTATCCACAATAGTTTAGTCAGAGGCTTACCAATAAAGGAGTTCCACTATGATGAAACCTGCACTACTTGTTTAAAAGGAAAACAGCACAAAGTCTCGTTCCCTCCTATTGAAGAGCCTTCCACTGCCTGCTTGCAATTACTGCATATGGATCTATTTGGTCCTGTGAGAGTGATGAGCATGGTGTAGTTTCAGTAGTTTTGTAAAACGACTGAAGAGCTTGTTCTTCAGTCGTAGTTTCAGTGGTTTTATGTTTTTAAGTAGTTATAACAACTGATAACACTTAGCATTTTTGTAAGGAGATGTCAGCTGTTTTGACATCTTCAGTAGTTGTGTTTCAGTTGTAATAAATCTGTTAGATGTCACTATCAAGTGACATCAGCAGACGTCATATCTCTTATATAAGAGGTGTCGACCTAATTGTAATTGTGACATTCTGTTACCACGAAAGCGAATATTGAATGAAATATATTTGCAGAATTCTCTCTCTCTATAATCGTCTTTGTTCTTCATTGAATATCGTTTCGTTCTTGTGAATCGACTAATTCATTGTTTGAATTCCGCTGCTATACTTTTTAATCAATCAAACTAGATCACTGATCCTAACACCCCAGCTATGTCGTGCCGGGTGTGCGCTAACTGTAGACGCCCGGGACATTTAGCAAGAGACTGCAGAACAGCGCCGAATATGGTCCCACCAGTCAACGCGGTTAACCCCGCCGGGAATGCCAGGGGCTGTTATGAGTGTGGAAGCCCTGATCACTACCGGAACATGTGCCCCAAACTGAATCGGGCATCAGGCCAACAAGGGAACAACCAGCATCAGACTATGGCTATAGCTGGAAATCAAGGCCCGACAAACCAGGGGAACGCAGCCCGGGGACGCGCTTTTGTCATTGGAGCCAATGAAGCCCGTCAGGACCCAAATGTTGTCACGGGTACGCCCTTACTCAATAATCACTTTGCATTTGTATTATTTGACACTGGAGCAGACAATAGCTTTATATCTTCTGAATTTGTGCAATTGCTCGATTTGAGTCCTAGTAGGCTAGAAACTAGCTATTCTGTAGAAATGGCCAATGGTAGGGTTGTTCAGGCCAACGTGATTATTAGAAAGTGCTCGATAATATTAGAGAACCACACCTTCGATATAGACTTGATACCCTTTGAGCTAGGAATTTTGATGTGATTGTGGGAATGGATTGATTGTCGAAACACGGGGCCGAGATTGTCTGTTGAGACAAGGTAGTGTGAATCCCTATGTCAGATGGGGGAGTACTCAGAATTCAAGGAGAAAGACTGGGGAGAAACTTAAAGCTTATTTCCTGCATGAAAGCACGCTGGAGTTTACGAAAACAGTGCTACTCTTTTCTGGCTCACGTGGTGGAAAAGAAGGAAGAGGAGCAAAAATTGGCAAATATCCCTGTAGTGCAGGATTACCCAGATGTAATTCCTGATGACTTGCCTGGTTCGCCTCCTCCACGACAGGTGGAATTTTGTATTGAGTTGGTTTCTGGAGCTACAACAGTAGCAAAGACACCGTATCGGTTGGCACCGTCTGAAATGCAAGAGCTATCTAGCCAGTTACAGGAACTACTGGAGAAGGGTTTTATTCGGCCGAGTCACTCACCTTGGGGAGCACCGGTGTTATTTGTCAAGAAGAAGGATGGGTCGTTCCATATGTGCATCGACTACCGTGAGTTGAACAAACTAACTGTGAAGAATCGGTATCCTCTCCCCAGGATCGACGACCTGTTTGATCAGTTACAAGGAGCTTCGTATTTTTCCAAGATCGACCTTCGATCTGGATATCACCAACTAAGGGTTTTCGAGGAGGACGTACCGAAGACAACGTTTAGAACTCGTTATGGGCACTATGAGTTCTTGGTCATGCCATTCGGATTGACTAACGCACCAGCTGTGTTCATGGACCTGATGAACCGGGTGTGCAAACCTTACTTGGATAAGTTTGTGATCGTATTCATTAACGACATACTTATCTACTCTCGATCGAAAGGATCATGAAGAACACCTTCGGGCAATACTGGAACTGTTAAGAGAAGAGAAACTTTTCGCCAAGTTCCCGAAGTGTGAATTCTGGCTGCAAGAGGTGAAGTTTTTGGGTCATGTGGTTAACAAGGACGGGATTCATGTAGATCCCGGCAAGATCGAAGCGGTAAAGAAATGGGATACACCCCAGACACCTTCAGAGATACGGTAGTTCTTAGGATTAGCCGGATACTATCGTTGTTTCATTGCGAACTTTTCAAAGATCGCTCAACCGTTGACGTTGCTGACTCAGAAAGACAAGAAGTTTGATTGGGGAGATGCGCAAGAACGGGCGTTCCAAACGCTGAAAGATAAGCTGTGCAATGCACCGATATTGTCCCTCCCAGACGGAACTGATGATTTTGTGGTGTACTGTGATGCTTCGCATCAAGGGTTGGGATGTGTACTAATGCAGAAAGATAAGGTGATTGCCTACGCTTCGCGACAACTTAAGGTGCACGAGAAGAACTACACGACTCATGATCTTGAGTTGGGCGCTGTAGTATTCGCACTCAAAATATGAAGGCATTACCTGTATGGAACCAAATGCATCATATACACAGATCATAAAAGCCTTCAACATATTCTGGATCAGAAGGAACTCAATATGCGACAGCGACGCTGGGTAGAGCTTCTTAGTGACTACTATTGTGAAATCCGGTATCATCCAGGAAAAGCTAACGTGGTGGCTGATGCTCTAAGCCGCAAAGAACGCGTGAAACCACTACGTGCTCGAGCTTTGGGATTGACCATTCAAACAAATTCGAAAGCTCAGATCCAAATTGCACAAAGTGAGGGGTTGAAAGAAGGAAACCTTGCGGGAGAACAATTTCCGAGGGTTGGATAAACAACTGATGTGCAAGGACGATGATGTGCAGTACTTCGTGGACCGTATATGGGTACCCAAGTGGGGAGGTGTACGTACCTTGGTCATGGATGAAGCACACAAGACGCGATATTCTATTCATCCTGGCACAGACTAGATGTACCACGATCTCAAAGATCTGTACTGGTGGCCAGGCCTGAAGAAAGACATTGCCACGTACGTCAGCAGATGCTTGACATGCTCGAAAGTTAAAGCTGAACATCAGAAACCATCAGGACTATTACAGCAACCTGAGATTGCCGAATGGAAATGGGAGAACATAGCCATGGACTTCATTACCAAACTCCCTCGAGCGAGCAACGGGCATGATTCTATATGGGTCGTAGTGGATCGAATGACGAAATCAGCACACTTCTTGCCAATCCAAGAAGACTACAAAATGGACAAGTTGGCGAGATTGTACATAAAAGAGGTCGTGACAAGACACGGAGTGCCGGTGTCAATCATATCCGACCGTGACGGCCGATTCACTTCACGATTTTGGCAAACACTACAGAAAGCGATGGGCACTCGATTAGACATGAGTACCGCCTATCACCCTCAAACAGATGGCCAAAGTGAACGAACCATACAAACGCTAGAAGACATGCTGAGAGCATGTGTAATCGACTTTGGTGGTAGTTGGGATACTCATTTGCCATTGATTGAGGTCTCTTACAATAACAGCTACCACACCAGCATTGGGTGTGCTCTGTTCGAAGCGTTGTACGAAAGGAAGTGTAGATCACCCGTTTGTTGGGCTGAGATTGGTGAAAGTCAGTTAACAGGCCCAGAGATCATCCAGGAAACAACCGACAAGATCTTCCAAATCAAAGATAGGCTGAAAGCCGCTAGAGATCGCCAAAAGAGCTACGCCGACAATCGTCGAAAGCCTCTAGAATTCAACGTTGGGACCGAGTGTTACTCAAAGTCTCTCCTTGGAAAGGAGTTGTTCGGTTTGGAAAGAAAGGGAAGTTAGCCCCAAGAAACGTTGGACCATTCGAGATTACAGAAAGAATTGGTCCAGTGGCTTACCGATTAAGGTTACCACAAGAACTCAATGGTGGCATGATACTTTCCATGTGTCGATCCTCAAGAAGTGTTTGGCTGACGAATCACTTCACATACCCATTGACGATATCAAAATCAACGAAAAGCTTCATTTTATTGAGGAACCCATTGAGGTCATGGATCGTAAGGACAAACAGTTGAAGCGCAGCAGAATACCAATTGTTCGCGTAAGGTGGAATTCAAAACGAGGGCCAGAGTTTACATGGGAATGGGAAGATCAAATGAAACTCAAATACCCACACCTATTCGTGGACGACACTCTCGGACCTAACTCCAGCTGAATTTCGGGACGAAATTCTCTCAACTGGGGGATACTGTGACATCCGTCACCTTAAGGTCCGTCGAACGACATAAATAAGCATAGAATTATTTTAGTTATTCTTCCTTTTCTTCATGAACTCCTGCTTTAAGGAATCATGTCTGCTTTATTTTCCTTTGTGCCTGTGCTTCCTCCGAGAGCGTGTGCTAAGCATAAACCTTTTATAAATTTCATCACCATTACCACCAAATATATCTTTTTAATTTCAACCATTGTCATTAATAAAACCATTTTAGACTATCAAATACCATTAAACACACTTTTACCCTTAATATAACGAACATTTTAAGATCGTAATCACCGAAACAAATTTTGGGAACTCGAGGGTTAAGTGCAGGAACTAAACTCGCCATTTTGCAAACTTGGGCTGGGTATATAAGCCCATACTCCCGCCCTTAATCTCATTTCATCTTCATCTTCTTCATCCTCTTCACCTTCTTCTTCACATCTTCTTCATTCTAGCACCAATCCAACCCGCTGGTCTTGTTCTCGTCGTCTAGACTCCATCTACAGCCTACTATTCTAGCAGGTAGACGACCTTGGTTGCCCCTTTTCTTGCTTATTCACGGCTGTCCAAACTAGGGTTTCGGGTGTTCGGGTTCAACCCGAACACAAAAGGTCGTGTGGGTGCGTGTCAGGTCTTTCTGCTTGTGTTTCATGTTTGTGTATGTTTGTAGAGTTTTTCTGGAAGTGCTTGTTGTGTAAAACCCGTGCTCGGAGCAGCCGAAGGCTGCTCTGCACTTCTGCAGTCGCGAACCTGCAGTTCAGGTGATTGGGTCTGTCTTGCGACTGAGTCGTGCGACTTCGCGAGTCGTGCGACTGAGTCATGCGATTGTGTCTTTCGGGCGACTGAATCGTGCGACTAGGGATGTCATGCGACTGAGTGGTGCGATCGAATGAACGTGTGTGCGATTGAGTCAATGCGAATGAGTGTGTGTGCGATTGAGTCAGGTGACCGACTGAATGTATGCGATTGTGCGTGTTTCGCACGACTGGAGTCCAATCGCACGAATGAAGGTTCAATCGCACGAAAGTAGCTAATTCGCACGATTGAGGTTTGATTCGTGCGCATGGAGGTTGGGTCGTGCGAATGTGTGTTGTGTGGTACGACTGAATGCCAGTCATGCGAATGAAGACTCAATGGTACGAATGAAGCTGATTCGTACGATTGAAGGTTGATTCGTACGGATGGAGCATTGAGTCGAGCGTCTGGTCCTGTTGTGTGACTGATGATGTTGAATGTGAATTTCCCTTGAACGTCTGATGATGATAAGGTAACATCAGTAAAAGTGTCATTGCTTGACCACAAAGATTAAAGTCAACGCTATCAACATGCACATACTATTTCAATTGAAAACAACCTAACATTTTACAATTATCGACAATCCAATTGGAACTCCAAATACTTAACAAGTGCTATCTTTCATAACCATGAGATCATTTCACGGATGTCATAAGCAATGACGATTACTCGTAGTACTTGGATCAACATAAAATCTGATACGTGTGTCCGCTTGTGTGTGTGTGCTACCCACGACCGAACCGATACAACCCGAACCGACCAAACATTACGATACGCTTTATACACGTCATTAATGCTTAACAATAACTGTCAATAGGTGTTTGACTGTTCTCTGCATACAACTGTTAAGAATCTCGATCATCCATACCTACCACTGAACTTGTGAGTTTCATCGCCCCTTTTATGCTTATACTACCTTACAAACATTTACAAACATGGGGGAAAAGTATGCTCGCCCGTTTTTTATGTTGTACAATATACATACAATTTACATACTTGGAATCAACGTGCTACTGTTTTGTGGGTACTTATCTGATACATGCTTGAGTCTGCTTTGTGGTTCTTTCTTACAACCATTTAATTCCAGTGTGGGAACCGACGGATAGGTATTGGTAGTACTACTGGGTTGACACCCCCACCCTCGTGTTGGTATACTAGTTAGTACCAACAAAATCCAGGAACGGGCCTTGGGTGAATATATTCCGACAAGATTCTTTGTGTACGTCATTAGGTTTGGTTGTAAAGCTCTTGTCATGTGATTTTGCTTACTTATAACTGTATGCACGGTATTCTGCAACAACTTTATACAACATCAATTACTTATTTACTTTAAACCTACGAACTCACCAACAATTTTGTTGACCATTTTCAGGTGATCATGCTAGCTGAGGTTCTAGGTGTGCTGCCTTAGTGGAGACCCGAGGATGCATTTTCGGGCCAAACTTGTCATTTTGAAAACAATTGATGTATCTATTTCAAACAACATTATACTTGTAACTTGTTCCCGGGTTGTGGGAATTGCATACAATGTTATCATCTATGTATTATGATTTATGTATCATGTTTATGCTTATGGCTATGTTGTCGTCAATACTGACTAAACACGACACAAGTCCCCTTGTTGTCGGGTGTTGTCATGACATGCTTGTCATCATTATTATTATTGCATCTCTATCGTGTTGGACCAAAAGAACCAATGAGCCGGATCAGAAACCTTTAAGTCCCACAGACGTCACAACAACTACTGAAGACCACAACAGTTGAAGACAACAGCTGATTACAAAGTCTGAACACAAGTGCTGAAGACAAAGTCTGAAGACAAGTGCTGAAGACAAAGTCTGAAGACACAAGTGCTGAAGACAAGTTTGAAGACACAAGTGCTGAAGACAAGTCTGAAGACACAAGTGCTGAAGACAAAGTCTGAAGATACAAGTGCTGAAGACAAAGTCTGAAGACACAAGTGCTGAAGACCAAAGTATCAGACGTTGTCACAACAGCTGAAGAGGTCTTCTTCGGTAGTTGTGACGGTTTACCTTTCAGTAGTTTTATGTTTTTTCTTATCAGTAGTTTCTTATTTTGTACTTAACACTCTGATATGTTCTCAGTAGTTGTGAACATTTCAGTAGTTTGTTAAGAGTTAGTTATTTTTGTAATAGATCTGCCAGTTGTCACTTACCCGTGATAACAGCAGCGATTGCACTCTATATAAGGAGTGTCAACCTAATGTAATAAATGAATGATTTGATCAGAAATATTCGATATATAGAAACATCCTTGTTAAAGAAATATATTCTCTCGTTATAACCGTATTCGTTCTTAATGCATACAAGTATCAAACTCTTGCTACAATTTGTCTAATTCTTGTTCATATTCCGCTGTGCTACGCTCCATTACATCAAACTTGTGATCACTGATCCTGACAAATGGTATCAGAGCAGGTTAATCATTGATCGATCTAATAATTGATCATTGAAACTGCTATAGAGATTGAATTAGCATTTTTGTGTTTTGCAAGAAACGGTTATAGAGATTGAATTTTCTGTGTTTTCTGGTCATTCATCCTGAGATTTTCTCTTGTTTTCATTGAGTCTGTTGTGGTCTTTATAAAAACGTTTAAAAGCTTGAATTAAATTGTATTTGGACTTAAAATGACTACTCCTTCCAATGATCCTCACAATACTGGTTCCTCAACCAAGCCTCCAATGCTGGTTAGGAATAAGTATAACATATGGCAACGACGAATGCTCCATCACCTATCTGTTAACAGCGCAGGTTGTTGGACATCAGTGGTACATGGTCCACACAAGCCTATGGTGAATAACCCGGAAACCAATCAAATGGTTCCGAAGAGGAGGGAGCAATACTCAGATGAGGATAAGAAGTTGTTTGAGATTGATGCAAAAGCTTATGGAATTCTAGCCATGGCACTGCCTAATGAAATCTATTCTAGGCTAATGCATCATGAAAGTGCCCATGACCTCTGGAATGCCTTGAAAGAACAATTTGGAGGAACAGATGAGGTCTTGGCAAATAATAGAGAAATCCTTGCCCAACAATATGAGACATTCTCTCATAGGAAGGGTGAGACACTGACTCAACAGTTCGAGCGGTTCTCTTGTTTGATCTCTGAATTAAAAATGGTCAAACATGAGTACACCAATAGCCAGATGAATAACAGATTTCTCAGATCACTGCCTGAGAGATGGGACACATACACTATTGTCCTACGCTCCAGTGCAAATTTGGACAAACTATCTCTCACCCAACTCCATGGGAAATTGCTCACATTTGAGAGAGAGATAGAACAGAAACGAAAACTGTCTTCATCTGGAAAGCTCACTGAAGACTTTGTACCAGGAAACACTGCCTTGGTTGGTCATGAGTTAGAATATGCTTCATCTGAATGCCAGTATGATGAGCATATTGACTTTTCTTCAAACACTTCTGATTCTGCATTTGTGAGTGTGATAGTCAGTTTACTGGATGTAATAATGACAATCTATGCTTCATCATGGATGATCTCAAGGGGATTGCTGATGATGACTTAGAAGAGATGGATATTTTGAGCCAAATGGCATTGATAATATCAGATCTCAGAAGTTCTACAAAAGAACTGGAAAAAAGTTCCCAGGACTCTCTGGCAAAACCAAAGCTGGTTTTGACAAGAGTAAGTTAAAGTGTCACAAATGCCACCAGCTTGGACACTTTGCTAGAGAATGCAGATCATCTGGATCTAATTCCTCTGCACCTTTTGTGACTTTCCCTGGCAATTGTCAACAACACAGAGGGCAACATCCTGTCAATTCTAGTCATCATTCTCAACCACAATCTCCTGCATATTTTGTTCCTCAGGTTAAATGCCATATCCTTACCCTTGTTATTACATGCCACAGTCAAATCAAGTTCAAGTTCCTATAGTACCACAACCTCATGCACTACCAGAACCTCAACCATCTCAATCTCATCACCTCCTTAACCTCAACAACACAGCTTCTTCACCCCTGGAGGTGTTGACTGGAGCAGTTTACCGGATGACATGTCTGGTCATGAACAACTGTTCACAGTTGCTGGTCAACATGGTGGTGACAGTCCTTTTGGGAATCTGGCTCTCATGGCCTGGAGTCTACTGAGGGTTCCTGCTCAAATGCATCATCTTCACAGGTAACTCAGGTATCTTCAGAAGCTAAAGCCAAGTTATGTTCTGAATCATGCATTGTTGTCTTTGTCTCAATTAGAGAGGCAAATGTAGCATTAATAATCAAAAACTTGAGCTTGAGAAAACCATTTCGAAAAGAAAAGCTGAGTTTGAGTCTGCTCTTAATTGTAAAAATGATGAGATTTATAAGCTTAAATGCCAACTAAATGATAAAAAGGCTAAGCTAGAGGTTATTCTGGATGACTAGAGAAATCTAAAAGAAACCCTTGCAGTCACCCAGGTAGAGTGTGATCGATGGTACAATCATGCAAAGGTTTCGAAATGCTTCTTAGTAAGCAATCTGCTTCCAATGTGAAGTTTGGTATTGGTTACAATCACACTGCTCCTCCTACAGATTTTGCTTCAAGAGCAGAAGTGAAATCTGATGGAGAAAGCAATAACCAATCCACCTCATCATGTGATTCACCTTTTGATAGAGCATCATCAAAAGTTGAAGTCAGCACTAAGCCCTCTCAGAACCCATCAGCTGATATTGATGGTTCTACTGCTGACACTCACATGATAAAAGAGATGATCAACTCAAGAGTTATTTCTGAAAGTCTTGAAAGGACTGGAGAGCAAGATTTAACACCTAAACTTCAAACTCCAACTAATGACAGCACTGAAGAGAAGAAAACTGTCAGTAGAAAGAGTTTGAAGACTACTAAAGAGGAAGTCAAGAAAGCAAATAATGCTTCTAAAGTACTGAAGAGCAAATCTTCAGTAGTTTCATCCTCTTTAGTTGATGATCATCATAAGATGAAGAAGAAACCATGTGAAGTATGTGGTTTGTTCAATAATCTTACAGATGATTGTTGGTACAAAAGGGGATCCAAACTCAAACATAAAGAAGAAATTAAAGAGAAAATGGCTAAAATGAAAACTGAGTTTGGAGCCACATTTGTACCAGCAACATCAAATCCTATAACCCTCAAGTCCAAACAGAAATCCAAAAAGGAAGGGATTAAACAGGTAACAGCTGAGATTGCTCAAAAGAAGAAGCTGCAACATGGGAACATTTCAAACTCCAATGCCAATGTGTCTGAAGAGCTGAAAGCCTTATCCCAAAATCAAACACAGCTGGTTATGATGGTTCAACATCTATTGGGAAGAGTTAACCAATGTCACACCCCAACCTTGACGGCGGAAACGTCGAGGAGTGAGAGTTAAGATCGTTCATAGCCACATAACGCTATTAAAAATCCAAATATATTTTACACATAAGTTTCATTTGTCACATTACAAATGTAAGTCTCAAAGGATATAAAAACGTAACATAAAATGTAACAATTCATCCTATTTTATTTACTAATCTAGGTCCAATCCTAGATGTGCAAGCTTCAATATGCAGATAATCAAGCTTGGGCATTTCCTGAAACATGTTAAAAATAAAGGGGGTCAACAATAATGTTGGTGAGCATTCCATAGTTTTAAACACATAGCATATATAAAAGATGGCAATTCAAGTCATAAGTTAGTGAATAAAGTGATTAGGGTTGTCATGAAAATGCAACAATCAAGCCTCGACAAAATTTTACAAGTCTCAAATGTTTAAAGTATATACGATCAGTTAAGTGTACTTGGATCAACCAAAGCAGGCTTGTCTTGCCCATAGATCTATGACTTCACTGGGCTAGCAATAGTTAATGATTGTACATATAGTGCCATAACATGGTAATCACAAAAAGTCCAACTAACCACAACTTACATGATGAATTGCCATAACGTTTACAAGTCTCAAAAATGTGTGCAAGTGTAAAGATAATAGGATAACATGTTCCACCCTAAAGTGTAAAATATGAAAAAGGGGTATGGAAGTACTCACTTGATCAAATAATATATATGATGATTAATAAGAATAATAACAAGAACGCTTCAACGTAGTCCTTCACAATGCACCTAAAACAAGTATAACTAATAATAAAATTAACGTTTAAACGCGAACAAGAGTTTAGGATTTTGAGGTTTTATAAACAATTTGGTAAACCCTCATTTATATATTTAGTTCAATAGAGAAGTATTATAAAATTTTAAAGGAGAATAGCCGTTGTTAATAATTTGTAACAAACATATATCTTTAATCAAAGAAAACATAAGGCTCAATAATAATTAATAATTCAAATTGTTATATAAATTCATTTGTTTGTACAATACTTAGTTATAACTTTTTATAAAAATATTAAAATGTTTTATAAGGATAAATTTGCAAACACAAAATATTTTGTTGATTTTAAAAGGTTAGAAGTTTGTAGAAATCCTTTTTACATGAAATAGATTTTATTCTAACATAACATTAAGGTTAAAAGCCATTTAAAAATAATAAGAGGGTGCCCGGGTTCGAACCCGGGACCTCTTAGTTGAGATGCGATGAGCGAACCAGTGAACCAAGGCATCCAGCCGCGTTTAAAACTCCGATTTAATAAGCTAAAAACAGTAACACAGAAATTCTCCCAAATCGCATGAACCCTAGTTTGATCATGACCACAATTGAAGATCAAATCGAGGTTGCTATCGATTTAAATCATGGGGCTTTTGTTTCCCACAAGATTTCAAGTATATACATTCATTTAATTACCCGATTAAAATGGATTTGAGAAGAAAGCGACAATGAGTAACCCGCGGCTATTGAACAAGTAATCGATGTGTAACAGTTGATGATAATGGAATTAATCTTGTGTGAAGCTCGACCAGTACCCACGACTTGAAGCCCTCAACAAATTTCTGATTTTGGAGCGCAGAAGGTCGTGTTCGATTAGTTGCAGGTTGCGACTTCGAATGATGATGGATTTTGGTGATTTTGTTTGTTTCAGGTGTAATTAAGTGTTGCATTCGATTAAGGATTGATAAACGACCGTTTATGCTGAGTTAATTCGATTATTATTACGGTTTAATGATGAAACGACAATCGGGTTTAAGTGTTTCGGTTTTGAACTCGATTCGGCTTGTAACCGCTGTTTGAAGATGATTAATTGGTGAGCATAAGTTCGAAACGTTCACACGAAGCGATTGGAATGATTTTGGTACCAAAATTCAGAGGTTTCGGGTGGGTTTGGAGATCACCGGCGCCGCGCCGGACCTTGCCGGCCAGCGGCCGGAAATACGGGGATAGGGGGAAAAGAGGGTTTGGGTTTGGTTAATTTACAACATTAGTCCTTGTGGTTTCCAGTTTGTTATTTCGAGCCCAAACTTTCTTTTCAATGTTTCAAAATTGACAAAAAGGTCCCTTGAATTTAAATTAAGTTTAATGTTTAAACATTTTCAAGTTCAGAAATTTTTCATTTCATATTACCTTTATTGTTCTTATTATTATTATTATTAGTAACATAATTATTATTTCCCTTATAATTTGTTATTATTATTATCATTATTATTATAACATAATTATTATCACTCTTATAAATTTAAAAGAGCAATTAAGATAATAATCATAAGCAACCCATAAGTTTCATAAATAACACAATTAGCCCATGCAAGAATTTAACAATGCTGATTTTAAATTACCTAAAATTACAAGATTGTTACAGTCTCCCCTACTTAAAAGAATTTCGTCCTGAAATTAAGAATAAGCTAAGAGAACAAATGCGGGTATCTCTCCTTCATATGAACCTCACGCTCCCAAGTGAACTCAGCTCCACGCTTGTTTTCCCAACGAACTTTAACGATAGGTGTGGTAGTTGTTCGGGTCTTCTTCAGGGTGCGATCCATAATCTCAACAGGCTTCTCAACAAAGTGCAATGACTCATGAACTTGAATTTCCTCTAGTGGAACATGCAAGTTTTCATCAGCCAAGCATTTCCTCAGGTTTGAGACTTGAAAGACAGGATGAACTCCGCTAAGTTCAGAAGGTAACTCCAGTTTGTAAGCCACTTTCCCAATTCTTTTCAAAATCTTGAAAGGCCCTACAAAGCGTGGGGCTAACTTATCCTTCTTCCCAAAACGTACAACACCCTTCCATGGAGAGACTTTAAGAAGAACCATGTCGTCGACTTGAAACTCCAATGGTTTACGTCTTTTATCGGCATAACTCTTTTGGCGACTTCTAGCCACTTCAAGGTTATTTCGAATTTTGGAAACTTTGTCAGTCGCTTCCTGAATAAGTTCCGGACCAGTGATAAGATTTTCCCCAATGTCAGTCCAACAGATAGGAGAATGACATTTATGACCATACAACGCCTCGAATGGTGCCATCTTAATACTTGAGCGATAACTATTGTTATACGAAAATTCCACGAGCGGTAAATGCGTATCCCAATCACCACCAAAATCAAGGACGCAAAGACGTAGCAGATCCTCGAGGGTTTGGATTGTTCGTTCGGTTTGACCATCGGTTTGAGGATGGTAAGCCGTACTTAAATCCAATTGAGTTCCCAAGAGTTCTTGCATCGAAGACCAGAAGTGCGAAGTGAAACGGGCATCTCGATCGGAAATGATGTGTAAGGGCACGCCATGACGACTCACAATTTCATCAACATAGATTCGAGCTAGCCTTGAAACCTTGTACGTATCTCGTATGGGTATGAAATGTGTTGTCTTGGTCAAACGGTCAATGATGACCCAAATACTATCATGACCACGAGGTGTACGAGGTAACTTGGTTATGAAATCCATGGATATATGTTCCCACTTCCACATAGGAATTTCAGGTTGCTCAAGTAAACCACTTGGTCGTTGATGCTCGGCTTTGACCCTTGCACACGTGAGACACTTAGAAACATAAGACGCAATATCTTTCTTCATTCTAGGCCACCAATATTGACCACGCAAGTCCATGTACATCTTATCGGAGCCAGGATGTATGGAATATCGGGTTTGATGAGCTTCGTTCATAATGAAGTGTCGAAGGTTGTCTCGATTCGGGATCCAAAGTCGATTCAAGAATACCACATGCCATTCGGTTTTGTTTCCAGTTGTGACCGCACATTAGGCATCAAATCTTCATCCTTCCCTTCGTCAGTAAATGCCACTTGTTGAGCCTCACGAATGCACAACACGAGGTCACTATCGATTCTTATGTTTTGGAGCATGATAGTAGCCTCGTTGACATCCACATGAATCTCGGTATCAAATTCTCCTAGCGTATCAAACCATTGCCTTCAATCTCGAATTTCTTGAAGTGAGACAGTCTTATTGTGAACCTTGCGACTTAGCGCGTCGGCTACAACATTCGCCTTTCCAGGATGGTAGCGAATATCGCAGTCGTAGTCGCTAATTAACTCTATCCGTCGTCTTTGTCTCATGTTGAGATCCTTTTGATTGAACACGTGTTGGAGACTCTTATGATCGGTGTAGACTATGCATTGCGTCCCATATAAATAGTGTCGCCAAATCTTCAACGCGAAAACCACAGCTCCAAGTTCAAGATCATGAGTTGTGTAGTTCACTTCATGAACCTTCAATTGTCTCGACGCGTATGCTATAACTTTGCCTCGTTGCATGAGAACACAACCAAGACCTTGATTAGAAGCATCACAATATACCGTGAAGTCGTCGTTTCCATCGGGAGTGTGAGAATAGGAGCGTTACACAGCTTGCGTTTCAATGTCTCAAAAGCCTCTTCTTGCTCGGGTCCCCATTCAAAGAGTTGATTCTTTTGGGTTAGCGACGTTAATGGTTTAGCAATTTTCGAGAAATTTGCTATGAACCTACGGTAATATCCCGCTAATCCCAGAAAAGAACGAACCTCGGTTGGGGTTGTGGGAATGCACCAATTCTTTACCGCTTCAATCTTAGCAGGATCAACGTGAATACCTTGGCTATTCACCACATGTCCTAAGAATTGAACTTCTTCCAACCAAAATTCACACTTGGAAAGCTTAGCGTACAATTGCTCCTTCTTCAAAAGTTCAAGAACTTGTCGCAAGTGTGTCTCGTGATCGTTTCGTCTTGGAATAGATAAGAATGTCATCAATGAACACGATTACAAATTTAGCCAAATACGGTTTACATACTCGATTCATGAGATCCATGAACACGGCAGGTGCATTGGTCAAACCAAAAGGCATAACCATGAACTCGTAGTGCCCATATCGAGTACGAAAAGCGGTCTTTCGAATGTCATCATAGTGAACACGTAGTTGATGATACCCAGAGCGTAGATTGATCTTTGAGAATTGAGTTGCCCCTTGAAGTTGGTCGAAGAGATCATCGATTCGAGGAAGAGGGTATCGGTTTTTGATAGTAAGCTTGTTGAGTTCCCGGTAGTCGATGCACATACGAAATGAACCATCCTTCTTCTTCACAAATAGTACAGGTGCACCCCACGGTGATGAGCTAGGGCGAATGAAACCCTTATCGGTCAACTCTTGCAATTGACTAGCTAATTCTTGCATTTCAGACGGTGCAAGACGATAAGGTGTTTTAGCCACAGGGTTTGCGCCCGGGATTAAGTCAATCTTGAACTCAACTTCTCGCACGGGAGGTAATCCTTTAAGATCCTCGGGAAAAACCTCGGGAAAGTCTCGCACCACAGGAATGTCTTTTAACTCCTTACCCTTGGCTTTCGTATTAACTACATATGCCATGAAAGCCATGTAGTTTTTACTTAAGCACTTGCGGGCCTTGATACAAGTCATGAGTTTGAGTCCATGGGATGATTTCTCCCCAAAGACCTTCAAATATCTCCAGTCGGTAACGTAATTCGGATACACTTCTCGAAACATAGAACTTCCGCATGGTGTTTAGCTAACCAATCCATGCCAATGATAACATCAAAGCTTCCCAATTGCATAGGAATAAGGTCGACGGACAACTCGTGTTCGTTAAGGCTCAAGGTACAGTCGCATATCACAACATCAACGACAATAGATTTTCCATCGGCGACCTCGACTGTGAAAGATCTCTCTAGTTTTGCATGCGGTTTAGAAAGTATAGGTTCGAATTCCAAGGACACGAAACTCCTATCGGCACCCGAATCAAACAACACAAATGCATAATGATTATTTACAAGATACATACCTGTTTGGTAACAACCTATTATTGATATGATGAACATAGATAGGAATTTTTTTGTAAAACAAGAAAAGGACTAGAAGAAATTTAACGGCGTACCATTCACCACATCGTTGTTGGCTTGCGCTTGGTTGGCGTTGATGTTGAAAGCCCTTCCACGAGCCGGTGGCACAGTTCCTGCATTGCGAGGACATTGATGGCGAATATGGCCAGCCTCGCCACAGTTGTAGCAGGTTCGGTTGGTAAGCATGGCAGTGTTATTTGGTGCACGAAGACAAGTAGCCACCAAATGACCATACTTTCCACACAGCGAGCAGACTCGGCATGGCATGTTGCTTGGATGATGGTACTTGCACGTGTTACACATAGGATGTGGCCCAGCATAAACTTTAGCCATGGTGCTTGATTCGCAACCACCATTTGTTTTTGGGGAGCATTGGGGCGGTCACAGCGTAGTTGCGTGTCGGGGTGAACTTACGCTTCCTATTTTGAGAAGATGACTCGGCCTTTACCTCCTTTGTTGCCTCAGGTGTCACCTTCGCTATAGCCTTGGAGCCCTTTGCCGACATCGTGCCAGCTCTTATATGATTCTCAGTGAGCTGTGCATTAATAGTAATCGCCTCCTCCAACGTTGTGGGCCTACTACCCACCACAGCATCTTGAATTTGAGGTGGCACCCCCTTGATAAATTTTTCAATGTTACGGGGCACGGTGTCCACCATGTGAGGTAGAAGCATACTCAACTCATGATGTCGGGTGGAATAAGCCAAATGATTCCCACCATCTTGTTTGAGATTCCAGAATTCCTCTTCCAGCTTTTGTAATTCGCTCCTTGGACAAAACTTTTGAATCATAACCTCCTTGAACTCCTCCCAGGACAAGGCCAAAGCAGCCTCAGTTCCACGGTTTCTCTTCTCACTATTCCACCATGTGAGTGCTCGTTGTTGAAGAACACTTGTGGCATAGCAACCTTGAACTCATTGGGACACTCGCTAACAATGAACGTATTCTCCATACTTTCAAACCACTCGAGAAGTCCAGTGGCTCCTTCTTTTCCACTAAAACTAGTGGGTTTGAACGAGTTAAAGTGTTTGAAGGTGCAAGTACGGTTGTTCCATTGTTGATTGTTCTCATTTTGATTGTTGCTATTATCTCCATTAGCACCACTATTGTTCCCATTGATGTTGTTGTTGCTATTAGCCATTAGTGTGCTATTGAGTTCAGCCACCATAGTCGGGAGAACGGCAGCCATTTGTCGTGTAATCATGGCAGCCAGCTTACGGTCGGAACTTCCACGCTTTCCATGATGACGAGACATGCTGAATATATAAAAATGAGTTAGTTACAGGAGCGGGGATAACAGAGGATAGTAGTTTAGCAAAGATAAGCTAAGGGTTTTAAGGTACACGGGATGTTTCCATTTGGTAACGCATTACCATTTGAAAACGTTGACACGTCAAGGTGAATTGACCCATTTACCTTAGAAACTTGTGTATGTTGACCATAGTTTATCACTCATCCCAGAAATCCCCAGGTAAGCATAACTAGTCCCGTAGGATTTATGCGAGATGCTTGCCTTAGCCCGAGGGCCTTTTTCCAGGAAAACCAGGATACAGGTGTCTATGTGTCACACAATATTTCTTAGGTTCATAGAGTCAAAACCTTGATGGGATTTATATAGATTAGACATATCGTCTAAAGATTCAAGTCATAACATAAGCATAAGATTCCACGTGTCGACGAGAATAAGATTAAGAGAGTTCATGTTCGGGGAGAGTCAAAGAGTCAAAGTTAAGTTTAGGGAGACAAATAACAATGTTTAGGCAATCCTATGCTAAGGCATCAAATTGCACATAAGAGGCATAGCATTATGTAGCATGAAAAGTATATAAGTTACAAGATAGAATATAATTCTATAAGGTTCATGCATACTACAGCCTAGGTCACCATTTCTAATAACCTAGATCTCTATAGTTATGGGCTCTGATACCAATCTGTCACACCCCAACCTTGACGGCGGAAACGTCGAGGAGTGAGAGTTAAGATCGTTCATAGCCACATAACGCTATTAAAAATCCAATATATTTTACACATAAGTTTCATTTGTCACATTACAAATGTAAGTCTCAAAGGATATAAAAACGTAACATAAAATGTAACAATTCATCCTATTTTATTTATTAATCTAGGTCCAATCCTAGATGTGCAAGCTTCAATGTGCAGATAATCAAGCTTGGGCATTTCCTGAAACATGTTAAAAATAAAGGGGGTCAACAATAATGTTGGCGAGCATTCCATAGTTTTAAATACATAGCATATATAAAAGATGGCAATTCAAGTCGTAAGTTAGTGAATAAAGTGATTAGGGATGTCATGAACAATGCAACAATCAAGCCTCGACAAAATTTTACAAGTCTCAAATGTTTAAAGTATATACGATCAGTTAAGTGTACTTGGATCAACCAAAGCAGGCTTGTCTTGCCCATAGATCTATGACTTCACTGGGCTAGCAATAGTTAATGATTGTACATATAGTGCCATAACATGGTAATCACAAAAAGTCCAACTAACCACAACTTACATGATGAATTGCCATAAAGTTTACAAGTCTCAAAAATGTGTGCAAGTGTAAAGATAATAGGATAACATGTTCCACCCTAAAGTGTAAAATATGAAAAAGGGGTATGGAAGTACTCACTTGATCAAATAATATATATGATGATTAATAAAAATAATAACAAGAACGCTTCAACGTAGTCCTTCACAATGCACCTAAAACAAGTATAACTAATAATAAAATTAACGTTTAAACGCGAACAAGAGTTTAGGATTTTGAGGTTTTATAAACAATTTGGTAAACCCTCATTTAATATTTAGTTCAATAGAGAAGTATTATAAAATTTTAAAGGAGAATAGCCGTTGTTAATAATTTGTAACAAACATATATCTTTAATCAAAGAAAACATAAGGCTCAATAATAATAATAATCAAATTGTTATATAAATTCATTTGTTTGTACAATACTTAGTTATAACTTTTTATAAAAATATTAAAATGTTTTATAAGGATAAATTTGCAAACACAAAAATTTTGTTGATTTTAAAAGGTTAGAAGTTTGTAGAAATCCTTTTTACATGAAATAGATTTTATTCTAACATAACATTAAGGTTAAAAGCCATTTAAAAATAATAAGAGGGTGCCCGGGTTCGAACCCGGACCTCTTATTTGAGATGCGATGAGCGAACAGTGAACCAAGGCATCCAGCCGCGTTTAAAACTCCGATTAATAAGCTAAAAACAGTAACACAGAAATTCCCCAAATCGCACGAACCCTAGTTTGATCATGACCACAATTGAAGATCAAATCGAGGTTGCTATCGATTTAAATCATGGGGCTTTTGTTTCCCACAAGATTTCGAGTATATACATTCATTTAATTACCCGATTAAAATGGATTTGAGAAGAATGCGACAATGAGTAACCCGCGGCTATTGAACAAGTAATCGATGTGTAACAGTTGATGATAATGGAATTAATCTTGTGTGAAGCTTCGAAGAGTACCCACGACTTGAAGCCCTCAACAAATTTCCGATTTTGGAGCGCAGAAGGTCGTGTTCGATTAGTTGCAGGTTGCGACTTCGAATGATGATGGATTTTGGTAATTTTGTTTTTTCAGGTGTAATTGAGTGTTGCATTCAATTAAGGATTGATAAACGACCGTTTACGCTGAGTTAATTCGATTATTATTACGGTTTAATGATGAAACGACAATCGGGTTTAAGTGTTTCGGTTTTGAACTCGATTCGGCTTGTAACCGCTGTTTGAAGATGATTAATTGGTGAGCATAAGTTCGAAACGTTCACACGAAGCGATTGGAATGATTTTGGTACCAAAATTCAGAGGTTTCGGGTGGGTTTGGAGATCACCGGCGCCGCGCCGGACCTTGCTGGCCGGCGGCCGGAAATACGGGGATAGGGGGAAAAGAGGTTTGGGTTTGGTTAATTTACAACATTAGTCCTTGTCGTTTCCAGTTTGTTATTTCGAGCCCAAACTTTCTTTTCAATGTTTCAAAATTGACAAAAAGGTCCCTTGAATTTAAATTAAGTTAATGTTTAAACATTTTCAAGTTTAGAAAATTTTCATTTCATATTACCTTTAATGTTCTTATTATTATTATTATTAGTAACATAATTATTATTTCCTTATAATTTGTTATTATTATTATCATTATTATTATAACATAATTATTATCACTCTTATAAATTTAAAAGAGCAATTAAGATAATAATCATAAGCAACCCATAAGTTTCATAAATAACACAATTAGCCCATACAAGAATTTAACAATGCTGATTTTAAATTAACCTAAAATTACAAGATTGTTACAACCAATTAGATGTTCCTATGTTGAAACCACAGAAAAGGAGGTCCAAGCCTAAGGATTCCTTTTCTTCACCAGCTTCTTCCTCTCAGGCTGTTGTTTCCAACAAACATGTTAGTTTACCATCTGTTGATGAGAACAGGCCCAAGACCAAAAAGGTTTGGGTCTCAAAATCTAACTAATTGTTGTATCTTGCAGGGTTCTTCAACATACCTCAGAGGCATCTGGTATGTAGACAGTGGAGGATCCATGCATATGACAGGAAACAGATCACTTCTTAATGACTACTCTCAAGGAAGGAAGGGGTTTGTGTCATTTGGCAGTGATGCAAAAGGTTACATCATTGGCAAAGGCTTTGTTTCCAATGGGGAAATAAAGTTTGATGATGTTAACCATGTGGAAAATCTCAAGTACAACCTCTTGAGTGTCAGTCAAATGTGTGATAAAGGCCATGTTGCTCTTTTCACCAGTCAGAACTGTCGGATTCTGTCATCTAAAGTTCTAAATTTGATTGATAAGGTGTTGGATGAACACACTCTCCTAAAGGCCAACAGGACAGGAAGAGTGTATGCCTTAGATCTTTCCAAGAAAATAGATCTCAAAGGCCATCCTTGCCTATTTTCCAAGGCTTCCCCCCAGAATCTATTCTATGGCATAGAAGGCTGGGTCATGTTAATCTCAAAAACATGAATCAGCTGATAAACCATGGTTTAGTAAGGGACTGCCAATGAAGGAGTTCAAGTGTGAAGATAACTGCACTGCCTGTTTAAAAGGAAAACAGCACAAAGCTTCATTTCCCTCCATAGAAGAACCTAAGTCCACTGCCTGCTTACAGCTTCTTCACATGGATCTCTTTGGTCCTGTGAAAGTGATGAGTATGGCTAAAAAGAAATACTGTCTGGTATTATGGATGATTACTCCAGATTTGTACGGACTTTCTTCTTGCATTCAAAGGATGAGGCTGCATAGTCCATTATGAACTTTGTGTTACACGTTGAGAAGCAGTATTCCCTACCAGTTAAGTGTGTGAGGAGTGATAATGGTACTGAATTTAGAAACCACACACTTGATGAGTTTTACTTGTCAAAGGGAATCAAGAGGCAGTATAGCATCCCAAGAACTCCTTAGCAAAATGGAGTAGTGGAGAGAAAGAACAGGACCCTTATTGAAGCTGCAAGGTCCATGTTGGTTGATTCTGGACTGCCAATGACTTTTTGAGCTGAAGCTGTCAATACAGCTTGCTATGTACAGAATAGAGTTCTAGTAAATCAGAGGTTGATGAAGACTCCATATGAAGTTCTTCATCATTTGGCCCCTCTAATTTCATTCTTCAGAGCATTTGGGTGTCCTTGCTTCATTCTCAACACACGGGATCAACTCCAAAAATTTGATCCTAAGGTGGATGCAGGGTACTTTGTTGGTTATTCATCAACTTGCAAAGCATACAGAGTCTTCAACTGCAGAACAAAGATGGTTGAAGAGACTCTACATGTTAAGTTTAATGAATCTCCTAAGGACAAGATTCCACAAAGCCCTGTGGAGCTATTTGATTTGGACATACTGCAATATGTTCCTTATCAAACTCCTGCTGTTGCTCCTGTCAACAGTTCACCACCTGGTGGTACCGCTGGTGCTGCTGATGATGATGATAGTAGTACTCACCTCTTCAGGTTTAGTGATCAACTGCCTGATTCAGCTAGACCTGATGTTCCTGTAGCTCCAGTAGCACCATCCACAACAAATGCTGATGAGATTTCTTCAAATTCAACCTCCTTTGAATTACCATCCACTGATTAGTTTCAAGGAAATGATTCACCATCACCATCTGTTGCTGTTGAACCTGCTGCAAACACTTGAACAGATCTCATTGTGTATCAAGATCTGAAGAATCACCCTATGTCTCAAATCATTGGTGATATCACTGCTGGCGTATCAACAAGAAGTCAATTGTCAAATTTCTGCTTCTGTGCTCTCTTCATCAGTCAGCAAGAGCCAAAGAATTATCACATTGCTTTAAAGGACAATGGATGTGTTGATGCCATGCAGCTTGAGCTTCTTCAGTTCAAGAAACAGCAAGTGTGGGAACTGGTTCCTCTACCTCCAAGTAAGTGTGCAATAGGCACTAAATGGGTGTTTAGGAACAAAACTGATGAAAATGGGCTTATTGTTAAGAACAAGGCCAGACTGGTTGTTCAGGGGTTTGCACAAGAAGAAGGTATTGATTATGATGAAACCTTTGCCCCTGTAGCCAGACTGGAAGCAATTCGATTGTTTTTAGCTTATGCTGCTTATCAAAAACTTAAAGTTTTTCAAATGGATGTCAAAAGTTCATTTTTGTATGGGAAAATTAAAGAAGAGGTTTATGTATCTCAACCACCAGGCTTTGAGGACAATAAACATCATAATTGGGTGTATAAGCTTGATAAGGCTCTTTATGGGTTGAAACAGGCTCTATATGAGACATTATCAAACTTTCTTCTGGAAAATGATTTCACTAGAGGCTCCATTGATAAGACTTTATTCATTAAGAAAGCTGGGCAGCATAATCTACTTGTTCAAATTTATGTTGATGATATTATTTTTGCATCCTCTGATCCTCAGTTGTGTGATGCCTTTACAAAGTTGATGCAACAGAAGTTTGAAATGAGTGCCATGGGAGAATTACAGTTCTTTCTGGTTTGAAAATCAAACAAAAGGCTGATGGAATTTTCATTCAGCAGTCCAAATACACAAAAGATCTTTTGGAAAAGTTTGATTTACAAAACTGTAAGCCCTGTTCTACCCCCATGTGTAGCACCACACAACTGGATACAGATCAGAAAGGTAAAGTGGTTGATGAAACACTTTACAGATGTATGATTGGGTCGTTGATGTATTTAACAGCTTCTAGACCAGATATTATGTTTGCTACATGTGTTTGTGCTAGATTTCAGGCTGCACCTAAAGAGTCTCATTTGATTGCAGTCAAGAGGATCTTTAGATATTTGCAAGGTACACAATCTCTAGGTTTATGGTATTCCACTTGACACTCTTGCAAATTAGTTGCTTTTTCGATAGTGACTATGCAGGGTGCAAGTTAACTAGAAAGTCAACTTCTGGTGGATGTCAATTCCTAGGCAACTGTTTGATTTCTTGGCAGAGTAAGAAACAAACATTTGTTGCTACATCCACTGCTGAAGCCGAGTACATTGCTGCTGCAAGTTGTACATCCCAAGTACTCTGGCTTCAGAATCAACTTTTGGACTATGGCATTAAAGAGACTAAGACTCCGTTATTAATGGATAGTGCTTCAGCTCTTTGCATTGTCAAAAATCCAGTCCAACACTCTAGGACCAAACATATAGAAATTAGACATCATTTTATAAGAGATTGTTTTGAAAAGGGTCTAATTAATCCCATGTTTGTGCCTAGTGCTGATGAGCTTGCAGACATTTTTACTAAGCCTTTGGATAGTTCAACTTTCCACAACCTGGTGTTAAGGCTTGGTATGCTGCAGCTAGAATAAGTGACAACTACTGATGATCTTAGTAATAAGTACTGGTGATCATTGGTAACCATGTCACATATAAGTACTGATGAGTTCTTTCACCTCAGCAGTTTTTATAACTACTGAAGGCTAAATGCCTCACAAGTACTGAAGTACTTTATCTGTTCTAAACTACTGATGTAGTTACAATTACTGAAATCAGTACAAACAGATAAGTACTGTCATCCTATGAAACACCTGAAAAGCAGATGCAAAGTCTGATGAGTAAGTGTTGAGGACAGTATGAAACAGCTAAAAAGCTAAGAATTGACGAAAACAGCTGATGAGTAATTTCTCTTCAGTTGTTTCTACAACTGTTGTTTCAAAACAACTGAAGCCAAAACCATGTCCTCAGTAGTTTAAAACTACTGAAGACTAACACCAAGGCTTCAGCTGTTTACAACTGCTGACAAAACCAGTGTCTTCAGTAGTTTCACAACTACTGATGACTGATACCAAGTCTTCAGTTGTTTCATCACCTGAACTCAAAACTGTCTTCAGTAATTTTATAACTACTGATGACTAAATTCGAGACTTCAGCTGTTTCAACGTCTGACGGTTAATACCACGTCATCAGTAGTTTCAACAACTGATGACTCACACCAAAACCCTCAGTCGATTTCTATCCCGACTCTTTAAATACCTTATCCCACCTCAGAGTTTTTATCTTCTCTTCTCAAACCTAACGTTCAAAAACTCTCTACCCTCTCTTCATCAATGGTGACCATGCAACTAAAACCACGACACAACTGTGTCGCACATCTCACCAAATCGCCATACTGGACCAAGTTTCACAACGCCATTGATTTAATGGTTCAATCACCCTACAAAATGGCATTTCTGGTAAATCCCACCATATATGCCGCATCCCTTAACCACTTCTGGACAAACGTCATTTTGGTCTCTGAGGAGAACGACACAGAGTCTCTTCAATCGTTTGTCCATGGCCAAAAAGTGGTCATCACTCCAGACACTCTTCGTCAAACCCTTAATCTGGATGATGCCACTTTCCCAACTAGTTATCCAAAGGGCACAACAGATCAATCATTTGCCCACCATGGATACCAGGGTGACTTGAGTGCATCTACCTTACTCAAGAAACATTTCCCAGATGCTGAACGTCTCATATTTCATATGGTAAGTGTGTGCCTTGCCTCCAAGACCTCATCATGGGATCAAATGTCCACAAGGTGGCAACAGGTAATGTACTCCATCCTTGAGCAACAACCTTTAAATTTTTTGGAACTACTATTTTTAGAGCTCAAGGATATGGCTCAAAAACAAACTGTTAACCGTTGGATATTATATCCTCGGTTCATAATGGCCATAATTGAAAACCAGCTTCAAGCTGAGGGACTTGTTGGCCTGGGAGTCCCTGCTATGGCTGTACTGCCTGAAGTATACTCCCGACACAACTCTGACCAATCACTCAAAATGGCTGCCAAGCTGCGCAAACCCATGCAGCTGGAACCCACAGCCATCACCTCCAAATCAAAAGTCCCCACCAAACCCACTAAAAAGAAAACCAAAAAGGCTACTCAGGGAAATGAGTCCCCTGAGGATGCCCCTGCAACACAAACGCAGGCTATATCCACTGGTTATAACCCCTAGTGGATATAAGGATTCTCCCAGCCACAGCCGCTCAGGATTCCTCTCAAAAGGAGCCTGCAGCAACCACAGAAGGGGTACCCACAAATCTGGGATCTTCCTCATTTGAGGAGATTGCCATTGAAGAGCACCATTCTCCCTAGGTGCACACTACTTTTACCCCATCTCCCCATATCATTGCAAACGTGCTGACTCAGCTGCATGCCTCTCCTCCTCCCCAACAACCACCAACAAAGGGGAGAACCACAGCTATTGAGGACGGGGATCACCATGCTTCTGACAACCCACAGCACTGGGGTTTAAATGTTCTATCTCCTGGTGTGGATATGGAGACCAGAACATCTGGTGAGGCTGCCACCTCTTCTGAATCAGCATATGATCAGACTGAGGCTGGTAACATTCCTAAGACCTCACCAGAGGCAACAGCTGATGAAGGACAAAGTCCTGAGGCTGGAAGTCTCCAGTTCCAAGACAAAGGGGCACATGCTACAACTGGTCTACACCCAGTGCATGTACATCCTGCTACAAGCAGGAGGTCAGGTGATTCAGCATCTGCTGATGATGACCTGGGCTTCTTTTATGATGTTCTTGCCCAGAACACAATCCTAGAGAAGGAAGTCAGTAGGCTGCAAAAACTACTTGACCAACTCTCTCAAGGAGAAAGACCATCTGCCACCACATTAACCCAACAGATGGCACCTTCCTCTGAAGGTCCCTTAAACACACAGCCACTACAAAATTCTCAGCCCACCTGCCTCTGTTTCTGGCACCATTTCTCAGGACCAAAACCCCCCTGAGCAAATGGATGCTATCCCTCAAAATCCCCTATCTCTCATCACACCACAGCTAACCGAATTTGTTATTAAAACTGTTGATGAGAGACTTTCTACTGTCTTACAACCTCTGGTGGAGGATGTACTGGGCCAACAACTTTCTGCTACTCAATCCCTTACAACCAATGCACCCAAAAAGGGGGAGAGTTCAGCAGTGAAAGCTAAAAGAAAGGGGATGGAGAAGGAGAGAGAGAAAGAGAAATATAAAGAGGTGGAAAAAGAGAAGGATTGTGTGTATGAGGCTGAAAAAGAGAAGGAGAATGTGATTAAGAAGGGAGCTGAAATTGGAAAAGTACATGAAAGTCAAAAAGATTTTCATGTCACATACAAGAAAACGAAGAGTGCTGAGAAAGAGAAGAACTTGAACGAAATGTTTAAAGAGGCTGATGCTGAACACAGCAGATCAATGGACAATATCATTGATCAGCTGTTTAGGCAAGGTTTCGACACTGAAAAGCTGGATTCTGAAATAAGAAGATTACAGATCGAAGAGATCCAACAAAGATGGGCCAGCTACAGCACTATGGATAGAGAGAGACTTGAGATCATGATCAGATTCATCAGCAAATACCTTGGGAGATCATTGATCGAAGTAAAATCATGGACCAGGGACAGCATCTTGGCCATAACCTCCAAGATCTGTTCGTCTGAGGCATACACTAAGGGGTTAGTAGTCGAAGCTTTGAATGAAGCAGGAGCAGGGAGCAGGACTGAGCTAGCCAAATACTCAAAAGCAACACTCACCTCCAAAATGCTAACTCAGCCTGTCAACATTCCCTCTCCAAAACAACCACAATCACAACCCACAAAACCAACTCCCTTACCATCTAAACCAACAGCCGATGATGCACCTAAGAAGAGAAGAGAAGGGTGTTGAGGCTAGAAGAAGAAGAAGATGATGATGATGTGGAAGAAGATAGGCTGCCTCTGTCTGCAGTCCAACATTGGCTAAAGCCAAACCCATGCCCATCACTCCCACCTCACAGATGGAAGCTGTGAGAGTAAAGATTGAAGAAGAACAGCAACAAAAGCTTCATGATGATGAAATGCTGAAAAGCATCGACAAAACTTATGCTGCTTCGTCATCAATAATAAGTATGAAGAAAGAAGCTCTGAGGTTGTACACCCTTGCCAACACATTTCAATATCAGAAGGAAAAGGTGAGAGTATGGCCTGATCCTAGGGTGGCTCACAAGATTGTAAAGAAAGACATTCCTTCGAGATACAAGGGCCAAGTCAAAAGGATCGTAGATGAAGAGATCACAGTGGTCCTTGTAGTATCACCCTGGGAGATTGTAGAAGATTTCAAGAAGGCCTATGAGACTAAACAACCACCCCAAAAGATGTTAGAGAACAGAATTATTAAAAAGGGGTTAGTCTACAAGAGGCTTGAGAACTTCAAACAAAATGAGCTCAGTCTGTTACTTGAAGGACTCATCCTGATGAGTTTGCATACAGACAGAGTACAACAGTTGAGCTCAAAAATGGTAAACAGGCCAAGTACATCTCAGAGCTGTATGGGCGTGAATGATTGTTGATGGTGAAGCCGAGAACTGACCATGGAAGAACAAATTATGTTTCTCAGAGCATACACCAGAGAATCCTACAGGCTTATACATGGGAAGTGAGTCTCATGGATGGGGGAACAGCTCAGTGTCCAATTCCCCGATACAGAGCTCCCATCCATACATTGCCAACCAAATCATCAGAGACTCATTTCCAGGCGAGTGCTTATATGGGTCATCTTCTCAACTGATCAAAAAGGAAAAAGACCAACCATTATGCCAACAATAAGTGGGACCTCAATAAAGTTAAAGGTTTTGGCTGCATTGGTTCAGGGGGAGTTTGTTGGACCAAAAGAACCAATGAGCCGGATCAGAAAAACCTTTAAGTCCCACAGACGTCATAACAACTACTGAAGACCAGAACAGCTGAAGACAACAGCTGATTACAAAGTCTGAACACAAGTGCTGAAGACAAAGTCTGAAGACAAGTGCTGAAGACAAAGTCTGAAGACAAGTGCTGAAGACAAAGTTGAAGACACAAGTGCTGAAGACAAAGTCTGAAGACACAAGTGCTGAAGACAAGGTCTGAAGACACAAGTGCTGAAGACAAGGTCTGAAGACACAGTGCTGAAGACAAGGTCTGAAGACACAAGTGCTGAAGACAAGTCTGAAGACACAAGTGCTGAAGACCAAAGTATCAGACGTTGTCACAACAGCTGAAGAGGTCTTCTTCAGTAGTTGTGACGGTTTACCTTTCAGTAGTTTTATGTTTTTTCTTATCAGTAGTTTCTTATTTTGTACTTAACACTCTGATATGTTCTCAGTAGTTGTGAACATTTCAGTAGTTTGTTAAGAGTTAGTTATTTTTGTAATAGATCTGCCAGTTGTCACTTACCCGTGATAACAGCAGCGATTGCACTCTATATAAGGAGTGTCAACCTAATGTAATAAATGAATGATTTGATCAGAAATATTTGATATTATAGAAACATTCCTTGTTACAGAAATATATTCTCTCGTTATAACCGTATTCGTTCTTAATGCATACAAGTATCAAACTCTTGCTACAATTTATCTAATTCTTGTTCATATTCCGCTGTGCTACGCTCCATTACATCAAACTTGTGATCACTGATCCTGACATATCGCTTACCATGTGTTATGATGATTCCCGTCTCGTTACACCCCCGTGTTTTCGCTCTTAGCGGGGGTGTGACAGCAATCATCGGTGAAATGGAACAATCAAACCAATAATCCACAATGGATGATGTTTAGACGATCCCGAGCTTCTTCCAAGTGTTGTATGCGCCTTCAGAGCCCCTAAATGACCTTGAAGTCTTGATTCCCGCGAGAGTTCTGTAGAGTAACTCTCCCACCAAAGCTTGCCAAGAATGGTGAACTCAGGCTTCTATTTATAGGCTTTCCGAAGTGTTTAAGCACGGCCCCGTGCTAGTACAATGCTTACGAAAGTTGGTCGGCTCGTACATGCAGGTTGTGTTGGGCACGACCCCATACTAAATGAGGTATGGCCCCGTGTTGGAGGTGGAGCACGGCCCCGTGTCTACTTTTAGGGGACGGTACTTTTGTCCTTGTCAGATGTCCAAGCACGGGGGTGTGTTAATTTAGCACAAGGGTGTGTTTCTGGCAAGGTATGGGGGCGTGCTTAATGAGGCACGGCCCCATGCTTGGACTCCAAAGCTCGGATTACTTCAATTTCTTACTAAATATGCTTTTTAGTCCATCTTGCTCTTTTAAACACCTGAAAACACAATTTAACACTTTTAAGTACATTTTCATCATTTTAAGGAAGGTATTAAGGAATAATTGATGTGCTTTTGATAGGATTTATATGTATAATTGTAGCACGTCAAACATCCCCACACTTGAACTTTGCTTGTCCTCAAGCAAAAATCACTTAAAATGACAATTCCATCAAAAACCAAATATATCAAATTATAAACATGTCTTTCGAGAAATACGCAAGTAAACATTATTTTCATCCAAATATAAATATTCTAAGCATATGTAAAATGACATCCTAGCAAGCAATAGATTGGTTAGTAAAGATTATTATCATGTAAAAATCCACACTTCTCACATGATGCACTCACATTCGACTAAATATATGGAGTCATAATCAAGATTAAGTATGGCTAAGACACTCAATTGCCTAGTATGAATAAGTGTGAAATCATATGCTTGTTAAGGGATCAAATCTCCACCTACCTAGATATTTACTTGCATAAATCATTAGGTCTTTGATGAGTTGTAATTTGGCTCGGGTTCGGGTATGGAATATTAGGAAAAAGTGGCTAGTTGCTAAAGACGACGGTCTTGGCTTCTTTTTCTAACATAAACTACAAGGAAAGCAATAAAGGTTCCCTATACCATACTTCAAGCTAGAAGGGATATGCTAGCTTGAGGACTCGTTTAAGGTCAGATTGTCAAGACCGTATTTTGCTTTCAAGAACTGTACTTCATCTTTTACCCGAAGATACACAAAACTTTCCTTTCACAAGGATTGTTTGGCTTGAAGCCTAATAGCACCCAATCGGATTAGTTTTGTGTATTCGTATTGAGATTCAGTTTGATTCTTTTTGCATTTTCCATTATGGGACCAATTTCCACAATTCGGGCATCTTTCATATCTTTTTGCCCGTCTCTTTATAGCACTTTTTGAAATCCCACGAAATGGCGGAACTTGTTCCTTTTTTCGCCATTTCTTTCTTGCGTCAAATGTGAGATTGAAAATTTGTTCGCAGATTTCCGGGGGAAGTCCCGGTTTTGCGTGATGAAGGAAACAAAGCAAATTGAAATAAAAGAATGCATTCTAGTTCTTTAAGGTCTGCTGGTAAAAGACCAATTTTTTTTTTATAAGCCAAAAACGTGTCTTTAACGAAAACGGGTTTTGCTGAAGGCTTTTTGGTTAAGTGACTTGGTGACTCGGGTGATTGAAAGATAAAAACGTTTGAGCTCAACGGGGCTAACTAGGGTTGACATTCGGGTAAGGAAAATTAAAGACAATGGTTGGGGCTCGAATGGTTAAGATTTCCTAGTGTCTAACTCATTTTTATGAAACAAATACTAATTAAGGTCTTGAAATGTATACCCAAAGCAAGTTCTAATCACACGTATCATATGGCACCCACAATTAAATCTAGAATGAAACTAGAATTGCAATTTGCAAAATCTTTTCTAAGGCTCAAAAATAAACTCACATACGGATGGGATTGAGTAAAAGTGTTTCATTTTACATGATTAAATATTTTACCATATTATTGCTTTTAAGGATATCACAAAAAACATTTTCAATTTTATTTGGATGTAACACCTGGTTATTTCTTAAAAAGAAAAGAAAGAATAATAGATGAAGAATAAAAGAAAGAAAGGCAATTAAGACCAAGTGGAGGGACTAAAAGTGTAAAAAGGACAATAATCTTTGAAAAGTTGGTGTAAAGGTGGGCATGGCCGCCCACCCTCTTTTCACATCACTCTCATTCGGACTTTAGAGAGAGAAAGACAAAAGGAGAGCAGAAACTCTCGGCTTGTAGAAGAAGAAGAAGAAGTGAACGAAATCAAGGCAAGAATTCGTGGTTTTTACATGTTTATGATGGGTTTTATCCCAGTTATGTGCCTGTATGCTTATGGGTTGTGTTTGTGCTCGGGGTGTGTGTTTTTGGATGTTGTTTCTAGGTGTTTTGACTTGCAAGCGGGTTAAAAGGAAGAACACCCAAGTTAAACCAGATGAGTTCTAGACCCTGGTTTTTACATGTTTTAAACTACCTTTGGGGCTGAAAACGTATTAAAATGATTTTACAAAGTTTATGTGTGAATACCCGTACGTATTGTGTATGTTGGATGTTTGTTCTTGAATGTTTATAGGTTATTCATGTTTAGAATAGCCACATTATGCCTAGAGCAGATAGGTTTGATGATTAGGATTGAAAATATCCTAGAAACATGTTTTACAGAATGCTCATGCGCCTAGATAAGTGTTCATACGTCTGAAATTGCCTTAGAAAGAATTAAGTGTAAGTCATGCGCCTAAACAATAGCTCATGCGCCAAAATTTGCCTTGAAAAAGTCTAAGTACAGCCCATGCGCCTGAACAGTGGCCCATGCGCCTAGAAATGTTAGTCAGATGACTAAGGGTTGGGCCATGCGCCCCAATAGTGCCCATGCACCCAAGTGGCCCATGCGCCTAAGTGTTCATGCGTCTGAATAGTATCCATGTGCCTAGACTGGGCTGGAATTTACTAAGTGTTCAGACGTCCAGGAGTCCCCATGCGCCTGAACAGTACCCATGCGCCTGAAAGTGGCCCATGCGCCTAAGTGTTCCCCATGCGCGTCAATGGTGTCAATGCGCCTGCATAGTGCCCATGCGCCTAGGACTTAGAATATTTTTCTGATTTTTGGGGAAAATGTGTATAGTCGGCTTTGACTTGGGAAATTCCCACGGGACTATAAGTTGACTTTTGGGGTCATAGATAGGATGATGGGCATTTTATGGATGATGATGATGATGATGTTGCTTGACTATGCATGATGTATGTTATGTATGTATGATGCCCTGTGATGATGTATGAATGGTATGTTATGTTATGTTCCTATGATGATGAATGCTTATTTTTCCATGGCTTTACGTGTTATGTTAATGAATGAACTGAAAGTATTATGTAACGTAAAGTGAAAGATAACAAAAGAGGAACATGATGAATGAATGCATGCATTAACGAACGAATGAACGTAAAAGTCTTGCAAGCAAATGTATGGAGGTCCACACCCAATGAAGGGTGTTAGCTCAACTGTGTGCGGGTTAGCTACCCCAGAAGGATGCATACTGGGGTCCAATCCTTGTGATTCACCATATGTATGGGATCCTTGCCGCTTGCCCCAGGTACTGGAGTCAGCTTCGTGCATAATGTTCAGGGTCTATGAAAGACCTCAGGCCCAGTAACCAGCTTCATGCACAATGTTCGGGGTATAGCATATGGCATTGATCCAGAATGAAAAGAAAAGATAAATGGTGAATGTACTTGCCCTAGGTACTAGAGTCAGCTTCGTGCACAATGTTCGGGGTCTATGAAAGATATCAGGCCCAGTAACTAGCTTTGTGCACAATGTTCGGGGTAATGTACATGTCACAAGATGTAACGAATGAACGAAGGTTAACGAACATAATGGAAGATAATAATGACATTATCTGTATGTATGTATGATGTATGATCACGAACGAACGAATGAAACGTATTGTATGGACTCTGTAAAGAAATAAATAACGTTTTTATGTATGTTTTATTATAAAACTAGAACTCACTCAGCAACGCTGACTTTTATACGTTTTCAGTTGGCAGGTAAACGTTGCTGGGGATGGTACAGGACGGCTACTCAGCTCTTTTGGATGGCATCCGTTTATTTAAAGCTTTTGTGATGTAATACAACAATGTAATTTTGTAACCGACAAACGATACATTATTTTCAAAAGTTTTATGATGAAATGAAATGCCATTGTTTTATGTTTCCGCTGCAATGTTTATGAGTGATTAAAGGTAAAGTATATGTTTTATGTGCGATGAATCACCAGCTGTAAGTGTCCCGGGAACGGGGCCTTACAAGTTGGTATCAGAGCCAAAGTTTAAGTGAAATAGGTAAATTTTCAAAATAAACCTTAACTTAAACTGATAATGGGACGGAATGGGAATGGGATGCCAATCTGAGTAGCTACGTGCCATCAGGTATGTTTTTTTCTAAATGTTAACCGGTTTATGTGCGCATGGTATGTGGTTATGTGTTGTATGTAGATTTAACAACTGATGTAGTTAGGATAGGTAATGCTCGGGGTATGAAGAGTAAAGTAAGTGGCTAATCACAACTGGTCACTGTAATTAGGGACTTACTATACTTGACATAAACTGAGTGTACCTTGAATGACTGCATTGGTGTTTGAATCTTATAGTGTGCGTTTAGAGGATGGTCGGTGGTAGACCTTCAAAGGTTTCGTCAGGTGAAGATTGTGGTGTACATGGTGTTGGACCGCGTGTTAGAAGAAGTATGGCTAGGGCTGCTGAAGTAGCACTGAAAGAGCCCGAGATCCATCACCCGGAAGCCGGTGAAGATAGGGAGCCGGTGAAGATAGTGCTAGTCTGAGGACCATGTTGACAGAGGCTGTTGTCGAGGGAGTTCAACGGGCCATGCAGACGATTCGTCCGGGTATAGTGACTGAGATAATTAGGACGGTGAGGGAGATGACCGTGATTGAAGTAAACAAGGAGTGCAGGAATGACAAAAAATGCAATGGAAAGCGGGTCGAACGTGGGGGTCACACCCCATATATAAAGGTTGCCATGACGGATAACCGGTGTGTACCTTCATCCGGTGCGGGGATAAGGAAGTGTGGCAGATGTGGAAGGGAGCATACCGGTGAGTGCAGGGTTGGAATGAATGTATGCTTCAAGTGTGGTAAGCCTGGCCACATCGCTAGAGACTGTAAGAAGCCATCGGACGAGAGTTTTGGCACAATGATGATGACTGGAATTGTGGGGTCGAACAGGTGTGATAAGTGTGGATGCAGGCACCCCGGGAAATGTAGATTGGGGAGCAATGTCTGTTTCCATTGTGGAAGGACCAAACATGTTGCGAAGAACTACAATATGGGGCGGTGCTATTCTTGTGGAGAAGAAGGTCATGTGAGTAGGGACTGCAAGAAGCTAAGGGCGGAGAGCTCTAGGGCAAAGAAGAAGCTGGAGGAAGGATGGCAGAGAGAAGGTGCCAGAGCTTACAACATGACCCGGGGAGGAAGCCAGAGCTGATCCCGATGTCGTGTCAGGTATGTTTCTAGTAAACCAATTTATGCCCCTGTATTGTTTGACTCCGGTGCTAGCAGGAATTCTATTCCACTACTTTTTGTGCTAAGTTGCCTGTTAGTAGTAGAAATGTCCATGAACCATTCGATGTAGAAACCGCTATTGGTAAGTCCACTAGAATTACTGATGTAATAGAGGATTGTGCCATAGAACTAGAAGGTCATAGGTTTGCTCCTAGGTTACACATGATACCCTAGAAGGATTTGACATAGTACTAGGGATAGACTGGTTAGAAACCTATGAAGCAAACATCGTGTATCGCAAGAAGATGATCAGATTGACAGCACCTGACGGGAATAAGGTGACGGTTTATGGCAATCGAGTCGCGATGATCCCGAAGGTGATTTCGATGGCAGTGGCGAGGAAGTGCATGAGGTGTGGATGTAGTGCCTACTTGGCCTACATAAAGGACGTGGACACGCCAACACCACAACTATCGGATGCACCAGTTGTGTGTGACTTTCCGGACGTATTCCCAGAAGACTTACCCGGTGTGCCACCAGATCACGAGGTTGAGTTCCAAATTGACTTGATACCCGGTGCTCAACCCGTTGCCAAAGCACCGTATCGGTTGGCTCCGACTGAGATGAAAGAGTTAATGGAGCAGTTGGAAGATCTGCTGGATAAAGGGTTTATTAGATCGAGTATCTCTCCTTGGGGTGTTCCAGTCCGGTTTGTGAAGAAGAAAGACGGTAGTATGCGGATATGCATTGACTACCGAGACTTGAACAAGTTGACGGTGAAGAACCGATACCCCCTACCACGAATAGACGATTTGTTTGATCAGCTCCAAGGCGCCAGTTGGTTTTCGAGGATAGATCTTTGATATGGTTACCATCAGCTGAAAGTGAAGGAGCAGGGCATCCCTAAAACAGCTTTTCGCACGCGCTATGGTCACGATGAGTTCCTCGTTATGTCGTTTGGTTTGACCAATGCGCCAGCTGCTTTCATGGATCGAATGAACCGTGTGTGTGGGCCTATGTTGGATAAATCGGTGATTATGTTCATTGATGATATCCTGATTTCTTCGAAGAGTGAGATTGAGCATGCCGGTCACATTCGGGAGGTTCTGGAGACATTAAGAAGGGAGAAGTTGTATGCAAATTTCTCCAAGTGCGCATTTTGGTTGCGTGAAGTTCAGTTCTAGGGTCATGGGGTGAATCCTGGCGGGATTATGGTGGACCCGGCTAAGGTGGAGGCAGTGATGCAATGGAAATCTCCAAAGACGTCATCCGAGATTCGCAGTTTCTTGGGTTTGGCGGGTTACTACAGGAGATTCATTCAAGACTTTTCCAAGATCGCTTCTCCACTGACCAAGATGACCCGAAAGGATGTAAGGTTTACGTGGGGTCGAGCTCAAGAGAAGTCATTCGAAAAATTGATGGCGAGGTTGACTCAAGCTCCTGTCTTGTTGTTACCCGATGGAAGCGAAGATTTGGTGGTGTATTCAGACGCTTCTTACTCGGGGTTGGGGTGTGTGTTAATGCAAAGAGGAAAAGTTATAGCCTACGCATCCCGACAACTGAAGGTTCATGAGGTCAACTACCCTACTCATGACTTGGAACTAGCGGCCGTGGTCTTTGCACTAAAGATTTGGAGGCACTATCTGTATGGAACGAAGTGCACCATCTTCATCGACCACAAGAGCTTAATGTACTTCTTTGAGCAGAAGGACCTGAATATGAGGCAGAGACGATGGTTGGAGCTCATAAAGGATTATGATTGTGAGATCCATTAACATCCGGGCAAAGCTAACGTGGTGGCTGATGCTCTTAGCCGGAAGGAGAGGCCCGAGCCAATTCGGGTGAAAGCATACCAACTAATCATGACCTCGATGTAATGAAGCAAGTCAAGGAGTTTCAGGATGAGGCATTAAAAGAAGATCATCTAAACTCTGAAAGAATGAAAGGTCTGGTTAGGGAATTAAGTGAAAACACGCTTGGCGTTAAAACTCAATTTGGACGGGTGTGGATTCCTTGTTTCGGAAATCTACGTGTGAAGATTATGGACGAAGCTCACAAGACCCGATACTCTATCCATCCCGGTGCCACAAAGATGTACCAAGACATGAAGAAGGATTATTGGTGGCCGGGTATGAAGCGTGACGTGGTGGAGTATGTGAGCAATTGCCTTACTTGTTTGCAAGTGAAGGCAGAACATCAGAAGCCGTATAGGAAGATCCAACCTTTGGATACACCGGAATGGAAGTGGGAGCACATCACCATGGATTTCATTACAAAGCTACCACGTACTCCGAAGGGGTACGATGCCATATGGGTGATTGTTGACTGCTTGACGAAGAGTGCTCACTTCCTACCGATCCGTGAGACATATTCATCCGAGAGGTTGGCTGACCTATTCATCAAGGAGATTGTAACTCGTCATGGTGTGCCGGTGTCTATCGTGTCTGATCGCAACACCCGATTTACGTCTAAATTCTGGAAGAAATTCCACGATGTCATGGGGACAAGGTTACATATTAGCACGACTTATCATCCCCAAACTGATGGTCAGTCAGAAAGGACCATTCAGACGTTGGAGGACATGCTTTGGGCATGTGTAATCGATTTTGGTGGAAGTTGGGACGACCACTTACTGTTAGATGAGTTCTCGTACAACAATAGTTATCATGCCAGCATTGGTATGCCACCATACGAGACGCTATACGGTAGGAGATGCAGAACACCCGTATGTTGGGGTGATATTGGTCAGAAGGAATTGGGAAGCATCGAGGTAATCGAGGCAACGGCTGAGAAGCTTGAAAATATTAAAGCCTTCATGAAGGCAGCTAAAGATAGACAGAAGTCGTATGCCGATAAACGACGTAGACCAATTTAGTTCCAGGTGGGTGACCAGGTTATCTTGAAGGTCTCACCTTGGAAGGGTATTATCCGATTCAGGAAGCGGGGTAAGTTGAACCCAAGGTATGTAGGCCCTTTCCGAATCATTACTCAGGTGGGAGAGGTGGCCTATAGATTGGAATGGCCAGATGAGTTAAGTGGAATTCACCCGACATTCCATGTATCCCATTTGAGAAAGTGTATAGCTGATTAAGACATGATTGTTCCCCTGGAGGACATTGAAGTTGATGAAAGGCTCAATTATATGGACCAACCAGTGGCAATCATCGATATTGAAGAGAAGAGATTGAGGAATAAAGTGGTTCCTCTTGTGCGTGTACATTGGAAGCACAGGAAGGGATCCGAGTCTACATGGGAGACAGAGGAGGAGATGAGGCAGCATTATCCTCGTCTGTTTGAGGAATAACAAGTTTCAGGGACGAAACCTATATAAGAGGGGTGGACTTGTAACACCCAGCTATTTCTTAAAAAGCAAAGAAAGAATAATAGACGAAGAATAAAAGAAATAAAGGAAATTAAGTCCAAGTGGAGGGACTAAAAGTGTAAAAAGGACAATAATCTTTGAAAAGTTGGTGTAAAGGTGGGCATGGCCGGCCACCCTCTTTTCACATCACTCTCATTCGGACTTTAGAGAGAGAAAGACAAAAGGAGAGCAGAAACTCTCGGCTTGTAGAAGAAGAAGAAATGAACGAATTCAAGGTAAGAATTCATGGTTTTTACATGTTTTTGACGGGTTTTATCCCGGTTATGTGCTTGTATGCTTATGGGTTCTGTTTGTGCTCGGGGTGTGTGTTTTTCGATGTTGTTTCTAGGTGTTTTGAACTCCTTGCAAGTGGGTTAAAAGGAAGAACACCCAAGTTACACCAGGTGAGTTCTAGACCCTGGTTTTTACATGTTTTAAACTACCTTTGGGGCTGAAAACGTATTAAAATGATTTTACAAAGTTTTTGTGTGAATACCCGTATGTATTCTGTATGTTGGATGTTTGTTTTTGAATGTTTATAGGTTATTCATGTTTAGAATAGCCACATTATGCTTAGAGCTGATGGGTTTGACGATTAGGATTGAAAATATCCTAGAAACATGTTTTACAGAATGCTCATGCGCCTAGATAAGTGTTCATACGTCTGAAATTGACTTAGAAAGAATTAAGTGTAAGTCATGCACCTAAACAGTAGCTCATGTGCCGAAAATTTGCCTTAGAAAAGTCTAAGTACAACCCATGCGCCTGAATAGTGGCCCATGCACCTTGAAATGTTAGTCGGATGACTAAGGGTAGGGCCATGCGCCCCAATAGTGCCCATGGGCGCAAGTGGCCCATGCGCCTAAGTGTTCATGCATCTGAATAGTATCTATGCGCCTAGACTGAGCTGGAATTTACTAAGTGTTCAGACGTCCAGGAGTCCCCATACGCCTGAACAGTACCCATGCGCCTGAAAGTGGCCCATGCGCCTAAGTGTTCCCCATGCATGGGAAAATGTGTATAGTCGGCTTTGACTTGGGAAATTCCACGAGACTATAAGTTGACTTTTGGGGTCATAGATAGGATGATGGGCATGTTATGGATGATGATGATGATGATGATGATGATGATGTTGCTTGACTATGCATGATGTATGTTATGTATGTACGAAGCCATGTGATGATGTATGAATGGTATGTTATGTAATGTTCCTATGATGATGAATGTTTATCTTTCCATGGCTTTACGTTTTATGTTAATGAATGAACCGAAAGTATTATGTAACGTAAAAGTGAAAGATAATGAAAGAGGAATATGATTAATGAATGCATGCATTAACGAATGAATGAACGTAAAAGTCTTGCAAGCAAATGTATGGAGGTCCACACCCAATGAAGGGTGTTAGCTCAACTGTGTGCAGGTTAGCTACCCCAGAAGGATGCACACTGGGGTCCAATCCTTGTGATTGACCATATGTATGGGATCCTTGCCGCTTGCCCCAGGTACTGGAGTCAGCTTCGTGCACAATGTTCGGGGTCTATGAAAGACCTCAGGCCAGTAACCAGCTTCGTGCACAATGTTCGGGGTATAGCATATGGCATTGATCCGGAATGAAAAGAAAAGATAAATGGTGAATGTACTTGCCCTAGGTACTAGAGTCAGCTTCGTGCATAATGTTCGGGGCCTATGAAAGACATCAGGCCCAGTAACCAGCTTTGTGCACAATGTTCGGGGTAATGTACATGTCACAAGATGTAACGAATGAACGAAGGTTAACGAACGTAATGGAAGATAATAATGACATTATTTGTATGTATGTATGATGTATGATCACGAACGAACGAATGAAACGTATTGTATGGACTCTGTAAAGAAATAAATAACGATTTTATGTATGTTTTATTATAAAACTAGAACTCACTCAGCAACGCTGACTTTTATACGTTTTCAGTTGCTAGGTAAACGTTGCTGGGGATGGCACGGGACGGCTACTCAGCTCTTTTGGATGGCATCCGTTTATTTAAATCTTTTGTGATGTAATACAACAATGTAATTTTGTAACCGACAAACGATGCATTATTTTGCAAAAGTTTTATGATGAAATGAAATGCCATTGTTTTATGTTTCCGCTGCAATGTTTTATGAATGATTAAAGGTAAAGTATATGTTTTACGTGCAATGAATCACCAGTTGTAAGTGTCCCGGGAACGGGGCCTTACATTGGACGTCATGAATTTACTTCTTTATTTCCCGAAATGTATATTTATAATTTGGTTTATCAAAAATTATATTAAATTTTTGGTTTCTTGTCACAAAAATTACTTGGTAAGTAATCTTTTCTTAAAAGTTTTTAATTTGGACCTTTTTAGCAAAGTCAAATGCATTATTCCCATCCCCACACTTAAAATTCACATTGTCCTCAATAACTCCCCTAAAAATGATGAATTTTTCACTTGTGTTTGGTTGCCCTTGCATTGTTAGAATCCTCGGTATCACCTGAAATGTCACCAATTTATTAAAAGCATTAAAATCCTAAACACACAAAATAAAAAGAAAACGACATAAATTAAAAGATAGATTGGCACGAAACAACTGTGCTGGGGCCTCGAAAATGATACGGTTTTCAAGGGCTTTGTGGTGGGATATCCCCCCGATATGGTACATTCGGTTCCTGATGTACGTGACATCATTGCTCAGGTCATCGACTCGGGAATGTAGATTTTCGACTCGGTTGAAGGCTCGTTTGGCATATTCAAATGATCACCTTGCATGGTCGCTTGTGGTTTGGATTGAATCATAAAGGTCTAACATGGTTGGGAATTCTCTTATACATGAACTTGAAGATCCAGCTCCGGCTCCTTCCGGCTGTATCGGCATGTCGAGGTCCATAATTATTTCTTCGGGATCCGCCAGATCCTAGATTTATCCCTTCTTATCCATGAATCTTGGTTACCCATTTGGTAGGCTTGTCACCATGTACATACTTGTGCATATGCTCAAGTCTAACATTCACGGTATCACTCCTACGCTTCCCTTAGTGTTATAACCATAGCTCTCGTATAAGTTCAGAATCCAGTTTCCTCCAAACATGGGTGTTAGAGCACCTGCAATTTCATTCCTGGCAAAAAGATTACAAAACAAATACCCAATATTACATGGAAACTAATTAACCATACAACATAAAATGAACAAGTCCCTCAAATTAACAACTCCCTCGCTTTAAACGAGCTGTTATGGAATGACTAAGTAACCGATGAATGTATCACAGCAGCGGGTCTCGTATCTGACTTCTTTTTGTTTTACTCGAGTTGAACCCTCGGTTCCAATCCGCTCCCAAAATGCTTTCCTCATTGTACCACTTTCCGCGTCTTTACTTTCCTTATCCAGGAAGGTATGGTACGCCGGCATTCCAGATATTGCTTCCTCCTCCATTTCTTGTTCCATGTAGATCCCGAGATATACACCAACAAGGCAATGGATGTTTTGTACCAATGTCCAGCAAGTCTAATTGAAACTGCATTATTATCCAAGGGTCAGAGTCTTTCATGCTAAATTTGAAAGATGCTAAAAATTCAAGAGTTAGTTCATAAATGGAAGGTCTATTTTGTGAGAATAAACGCTTCCATTGAACACTCAATAATGTATTGTATCTTTCTAGTTGTCCGACTGCCGCTAGTGTTTCTTCATCTGCTTGTAAGTGGGATCTTTCGACCCACTGTAGCAGTCTTTGAAGTCTTTCATGACACCATCTCTCACGGCTTCCTTCAAAATGTAAGTAGGGATGATCCATGATCCTGCAATTTTAAAAATAAGTTAATCTAGACAAGACAAAGTTCTTGAGCAGTTTCATGATGTTAGTGAAAATGATGTGTTTTCAAGACATAACATCATAATGATTCAACTCATGTTCAAAAATAGTTAAAAATTTATCATCCAAGGAAAAATTGTTGAACATGGGGGTGCGTTTTGTGAAATGTGGGGGTGCAGTTAACATGATAAGGCATGGAATCTTGACTCGAGCATGCGTGGTTGTGTTTGTAAATCGTTGATTAAGCATGGGTTTAAAATTTTCTTGCTTTAAAAATTGAAGATTATACGTTTAACATTTTAATCTTTTGTTAATAATTCAAGATACCCAAAAATATATTTTGTGTTTAATACTTGGGGACTCTTGAACATGATTAAAATATTTCACCACGAATTATGAAGATAGTCTTGTTAACAATAAAAGAAAACAAACTAATTAACTAACTGAACAAACTAATAACTAACGAAACATACTAATTAATATTAATCTACTTACAAGAATAAACATGAACAAGTAGGTTGAAAGCATTCATCATTCCATAAAACATTTTAGAACAAGTCTTTACACATAATTGCTAGGATTTCAGTTGTTTAGAGACCTAATCACCTAACTACATGTAAATGACTATCATAATCAAGGAGTTAGTATACTAACCTCTTGATCAATTACTCTTGAAAGAACTCTTGAAAAGATGTAAGAAAATTGGAAAACAAGGTGAAAATGAAAGTGGATACGACTTTGCAGGCAATTGAGGTCGGTATCTATCATGCAAAATTGAAGAGGAACAAGACAAAAGGCTGAAATATGTCAGCTTGTGTCATTTTTTGTCGAGCACGGGGGCGTGCCTCCTTAAGCACGGGGTCGTGTTCACGTGTTGTTGTTTGGTTTCAGTCTTTTGTTATTCCGTTTTTCAGTTTCACGCGTTATGTAATTTTCCCGGTTAAGTTTTATCACTTCCAAATAATCAGAAAAAATACAAAAATAGTCCTACAATTAAATAACACAAGCCACATTGAAAATTACATTTCCTAGGGTCCTACGATTACACGATACGTTGAAAGGCGAGAATCTAAAATAGCAAAACCAGACTCTTTAATGCGCAACAGCGCACTTAGCACATCACGAAATGCTTCTAAAAGAAACCTCCACACATTTCGTGCGGAAGGTTCGGGATGGGATAGTGAGAAGTGCGGTTGCTCAATTCCGCAAGCTGCCGGTTAATGGAAATGAGTTTCTCGCGCATCTGTTGAACTTTTTGGATAAGTTAAGCTAAGCGTTGGGATGCAACGAGGTTCATTTCAGTTAGCTGCTTGATTAGTTCATGCAGCTTGAAGAAATATTCTTGAGTCGTTGGTTCTCGTGTTTCAGAACGCGGTTTCTTCGTAGGATTCTAGTTGGAACTTCCGTGACTTGATTCTTTCATTTTTCAGATGTTTTTAAGCAGGAATGGGTGTGATGAAAGAATGGAAGAAGTGTGGTATTTATATATAGTTCATGGAAAGTGAACACGAGGGCGTGCTTGGCTAGACACGGCCCCGTGCTTGTCAGAATTCGTCTTAAATTCGACCTGCAACGTTCCAGAGTCGTCAGCGGAAATCATGGAAAAATTCGTCAGAGACACGGGGGCGTTCTTGATAAGGCACGGCCCCGTGCTTGTGCTTGTGAAGTCCTAAAAATTGTTAAAAAGTAAGAAAAATTTATGTACAGGTGGCGCGTTTAAGTTTCGGGTCTTCGGCATGACCCTTCCCCACACTTAGTTTTCATCGGGGCGGAGGTTTAATTCCTCCCAAGGAATCTTGGTTGGCCCATCGTTATATGGTTTCAAACGATGACCATTTACTTTGAAACTTAAACATGCGTGGTTATAAATTTCAATTGCACCATTCAGAAACACGTTCTTGATTGTATAAGGTGCAGACCAACGTGATTTCAGCTTTCCGAGAAACAAACGTAAACAAGAGTTGTATAGTAAAACACATTCTCCCACATGAAATCATTTTGTGTTCTTTAATCGAGCGTCATGGAATTTCTTTGTCTTTTCTTTGTAAACCCTAGCGTTTTCGTACGCTTGTTCCTCATTTCCTCCAATTCGTGAATTTGTAGGAATCAATTCTTTCCTACAAGGTCTTGGTCTATGTTTGCTGCTTTAAGTGCCCAAAAGGCCTTGTGCTCTAGTTTCACAGGTAGATGACACGTCTTCCCATAAACTAGTTTAAACTGTGTTGTGCCGATGGGAGTCTTATAGGCTGTTCGAAAAGCCCATAATGCATCATCTAATTTTGTAGATTAGTCCTTGTGGTTTTGATCTATAGTTTTCTCAAGGATCCGTTTGATGCCTCGGTTAGTGACTTCGGCTTGCCCATTCGCTTGTTGATGGTAAGCAATTGTAAAACGATGGTGAACTCCATAACGTGCCATTGCTCGTTTGAGCTGATTGTTACACAAATGAGTTCGTCGGTTACTAATTAGAGCTTTGGGGGCACCAAAACGAGAAAATAGTTTCTTAAGGAATTTGACAACGTTTCTTGCATCATTAGTAGGCAAGGCTTGAGCTTTAGCCCATTTTGAAACGTAATCAATTGCTACGAAGATGTAACGATTGCCAAATGACACCGGGAATGGCCCCATGAAATCAATACCCCATATATCAAATATCTCGCATACTTGAACTAGTTTTTAAGGCATCTCATCCCATGTTGAGATATTGGTTGCTCTTTGACATGCATCATAGGTGCGTACTATGTTATGAGCATCTTTGAAGATCGTGGGCCAGTAAAATCCAAAGTCAAATACTTTCATAGCTGTTAAGGTTGCTCCATGGTGTCCTCCTGTGGGTCCTTCATGACAGTGCCTTACAATTTGTTCTACTTCACTTCCGTATACACATCTTCGAATGAGTTGGTCTGCACCGATTCTAAACAGATACGGGTCCTCCCAATAGTAATGTTTGATATCAATAAAGAACTTCTTCTTTTGCTGATAAGTCATTCCTTTGAGAAGGATTCCGCTTGCTAAGTAATTTGCAAAATCGGCAAACCAATGATGTTTATCAATTGAGGATTGAATGTGCATAAGGAATTCATGAGGAAAATCGTCATTTATTGTGGCTTCCTCAGTTTGTGAAGGACTTGAATCCTCAAGACGCGAGAGATGATCGGCCGCTAGATTTTCCGCTCCTTTCTTATCACGAATTTCGATGTCAAATTCTTGAAGCAGAAGAATCCAACGAATCAATCTCGGCTTTGCATCTTGGTGTAGTTTTCTTGGAATCGTTTAGGTTTTTGCTCGCATAATGAATTGGGTGAAATTGCTTGTCTTTCCTTTGTCCTAATACGACTCCTACCGCGAAATCGCTTGCATAGCACATGAGTTCAAATGGTAGCGTCCAATCTAGGGAAACCATGATCGGAGTTGTTACCAGTATTTCCTTAAGAAATTTGAATGCACTAATGCATTCATCAGAAAATACGAATTGTGCGTCTTTCTTAACAAGTTGAGTCACTGGTCGAGTGATTTTTGAGAAATCTTTGATGAAACGACGATAGAATCCTGCATGTCCTAGGAAACTTATGATGTCTTTCATGGTTGTGGGATGCGGGAGTTAGAAATAGTGTCAACTTTGGCTTGATCGACTTCAAGCCCTGCTTGAGAGATTTTGTGTCCTAACGCTATTCCTTCCGTGACCATGAAGTGGCACTTTTCCAATTTAAAACAAGGTTAGAATCTTCACATCTAACCAGCATCTTTTCCAAATTTTCAAGACATTGTTCGAATGAGTTTCCAAAGATGGAGAAATCATCCATGAAAACTTCCATTAAGTGTTCAATCATGTCATGAAAAATTGCTACCATGCATATTTGAAATGTAGCATGAGCATTACACAATCCAAAGGGCATTTGCCGATAAGCAAATGTGCCATATGGACAGGTGAACGTCATCTTCTCTTGATCTTCGGGAGCAATAGGGATTTGAATATAACCTGAGAAACCATCCAGGAAACAATAGAACATTTTTCCAGATAATTGCTCAAGCATTTGGTCGATGAAAGGAAGAGGGAAGTGATCTTTCCTTGTGGCGTCATTGAGTTTGCGATAGTCTATGCAAACTCTCCATCCGGTAACCGTATGAGTGGGAATAAGCTCATTCTTCTCGTTAGTTACAACGGTCATTCCTCCTTTCTTTGGAACGACTTGGACGGGACTGACCCAAGGCGAATTAGAAATAGGGTAAATCAAACCGGCATCTAGCAGTTTGATTACTTCTTTCTTCACCACCTCTTGCATGCTCGGGTTTAAATGTCTTTGAAGTTGAATGACGGATTTGAAGTTCTCCTCCATCAATATTTTATGTGTGCAAAAGGATGGATTGATTCCCTTGATGTCCATGATTTTCCATGCAATTGCTTGTTTGTGCGCCTTAAGCACATTGAGCAACTTATTATTCTCATCAATTGATAAGGCGGATGAGATTATGACAGGAAGTTGAGATGTGTTTTCAAGAAAAGCGTATTCGAGATGAGATGGAAGTTCTTTGAGCTCTAAAACTGGAGGGTCTTCGATAGAAGGTTTGGCTTTTGGTTCTAAGTCTTGCTCAATGATCTCAAAAGCTTCTTGATGAAATGATGTTTCATCAACTTCAATTTTTAGAATGATTTGGTTCTCACAGATGGGTTTGGTGATTTGGACTTCTATTAATTGAGTGTTGCAAGCTTCATTTTGAAGGGTTTCCTTCAAATGACGGCTTATGATCGAATCGCAAGCATCAACGTAATAGAGTGAGTCATCATGATGTTGAAGGTGTTTCATGGATTGGCCTATATCAAAAGTTGCTTCCTCCTCGCCTACTCTAAGCGTGAGTTTGCCTGTACAAACATCAATGAGAGCTCGAGCAGTCTCTAAGAAAGGTCGACCTAGGATAAGAGGAACATTTTTGTCCTCATCCATGTCAAGGATCACAAAATCAACAGGAAATACAAATTTGTCAATTTTAACTAAAAGATTTTCAATGATGCCCCTCGGATATTTGACAGAATGGTCAGCTAACTGGATGCTCATACGGGTAGGTCTAGGTTTACCTAAGTTTAATTTTTCAAAAACCACATAAGGCATAAGGTTATTTCTTGCACCTAAATCAGCTAACGCATTACTTACAGAAAGATTTCCTATTAGGCAAGGTATGATGAAACTTCCTGGATTAGTCATCTTTTGAGGTACTTTGTTTTGAAGAACTACAGAGCATTCCTTATTCAAATTACATGTGATAACTCTTCCAGCTTCTTTTTGTTTGACAAGACACCTTTTAGAAACTTAGCGTAGTTTGGCATTTGTGCTAAGGCCTCCACCAAGGGCAGATTGATGTGGAGTTGCTTGAACAATCCAAGGAATTTGCCATATTATGCCTCGATTCTTTGTTGTCCCAAATGACCTGGATATGGAGGTGGTGGAACATATGGAGGTGGTGGAACGTATTTCTTGGCTAGTTCTTTAATAACAACAGGTTTCTTTTGCTTATCACCCACATTACTTGGAGTTTCAGTTTCTACTTCTTCAAGGATGGGTTGTAATGAGGGTGCATCACCTTGAGTGGTTTTGCCACTCCTGGTGGTGATGGCTTTGACTTAAACATTAGGGTTTGTCACAGTGTTGCTGGGCAAAGCTCCTTGAGGTCTTTCAGATAGTTGTTGTGCTATTTGACCTACTTGGTGCTCTATGGTCTGTAATGATGCTTTGTTGCTTTTGATGTCAGCTTCGTTTCTTTGGAACCTCTCCTCATTTCTTCGATCAGATTTCCGAATGTACTCATCTATGGCTTGTGTGGTTAACAACAATTGCTACAATAAGTCTTCCATTGATGATGCTCCACGGTCTTGGTTACTACTACTAGGACCTTGGTATGGTGGTTTCTGTTGTTGGTAAGGTGGCCTTCGGTTGAATCCAGATGATTGTTGGTTATTGCCAGCATCTCTGTAATTCGAGTTGCTTCTCCAATTTGAATTGTATGAGTTGTTTCGGCCTCCTATGTAGTCAACATCTTCAACCATCATAATGCCTTGTGGGCACTCGCTGGTCTTGTGTGAATTTCCACATGTGTTGCATCATGTTGGAGTTTTCTTCAGCTTGCTTTGCAATTGTTTGAATTTTTTGGTTAGAGCTTCTAATTAGGCTACAATTAGGGTTTCAGAGTCTACTTGATGAATACCTTTAGAACTGGGTTTGGTTCTTAAGGGATTGTAAGCAAAGCTCTTCTTAGCTGCTCTTTCTAAGGCTTGGTATGCTTCTGTTGGTGTGACACTTCCAAAATCTCCTCCCCTACTTTGGTCTACCGCTTGATTGTGGGCTCCGCTGATTGCATCGTAAAAGGTTTGACACTGCAGCCACGGATCTAGTCCGTGATGTGGGCATCCGCGAAGGAGAATTTTATATCTCTCCCATGCTGCGTGTAATGATTCATCATCGTCTTGGCAAAAACTTGTGATGTTGCTTCTTAGTTTGGCAGTGCGATCGGATGGAAAGTATTTCAAAAGGAATTGTTCAGCCATTTCCTCCCATGTGGTGATGGAATGAGGCGGAAGTGAATCAAGCCAATCGATGGCTTGGCCTCAAAGTGAAAATGGAAAAAGTTTTAGTCGAATGGTGTCATCTGAACAGTTATTGATTTTGAAGGTTGCACAGATACGAAGGAATCGTGAGATGTGAGCATTAGGATCTTCGTCTTGTAACCCATGGAAGTTAACAGAGTTTTCTACGAGTTGGATAATACTAGACTTAATCTCGAAATTGTTGGCCGCTATTGCTGGTTGGACAACACTAGACTCATAACCATCTATTGACGGTGTGGCATAGTGTGTCATCTTCATTTCCTCGTCTTGGTTAGCCATGTCTTCTTCGGATGGTGTACCTTCCAAAATGTCTTCTTCAATGACGGGTGCTGCTTGTTGTGATCTTTGCGCAATCTTTGACGGAAAAGTCGTTTGGGTTCCGGAAGAGGCGGAACAAGTTCAGAACTAGATGAGTCAGACATACACTAACTTAAAGAAGCATAAACTAACTAAGGCTTAAAATGAATCAGGAAAAAATAACTAAACTAACTAAGGCAAACTACCTAAAAAGAAAAATGAAGTTTAAACAAAAATATATTAACGAGTTATATACAAGATAGTCAAAAATTAAGTTTGTCTTTCAAACTGCCGTGTGTCCCCGGCAACGGCGCCAAAGACTTGATGGGGTGCGGATAGTATATAAATTATAATAAATATTTTACGCACAGATTCAGTTTTAATTGGTTATTACAAGTACTAAACCACACACACAAAAGGCAGTGTACCTGTCGTGTGGTAATATAGTTTTGGTAAGAACCGAGTATCAATCCGTGGACACACCTAGCTTACTCAACAAACTTGATGTTTGACTATCAAATTTGGTTTTTGTTAAAGAAAATGATAATTTGCATTGGAAATATTTTTAGGGTTTAAAAATAAACAATAATAGAAAGAAAGTAAACTAAGATTTGAAGCGTTTGGATTTAAAACCAAGGAATAAAAGTTATCATCCTAATTAGACTCCACTTATGTAGCCGTGATGAATTGGTGGTGTGATTTAAAGATATGGATTAATGTAATTGTGTTAATGTTTATAAGATGAGTTGGCACGATTTCTTGTCTATCCTGCTACCGTAGTGACTTGATCCTGTCAGGCTGAGTTTATTGCTCAGATCAAAGCCCTAGTAATGTAGGCAAATCTTTTGTGACCTATTTGACATAGAATTTCTGAAAAACATAACTTAATGTTAAAAAGAGAGTTGATCAGGTTCCTTCCTAACATACCATTAATTTTAGAAAACCGTAACAATTACTGAAGACTTCTCAAACTAATAAAAGGGAACCCGCAAATGATCAGAAAGTTAAGGTGATATGATTTCTAATAACCATTTCTAGTTCATTAGCCATGGATTATTATGAAGACTGGTTTCGCGAATGAAAGTTAATCATATGGTTTTTAAACCTTGTATGACAATCACAATCACAAACCATAAGTTATAACTTCCCGTTCAAATGTAGATGCTACCCATCAATAGTTTTCCAAGACCACTATAACATTAACACAATATTTATTACACCATCAGTTCATCACAAATTACATAAATTTCATCCGATTAAGATGATAAAAAGAGTTTAGCTCATAATGAGCTTAAGCATAACAACAGACAACAAAGAAGATAGATATGCAATCATCGGTGAAACGGAACAATCAACCAATAATCCACAATGGATGACATTTAGACGATCCCGAGCTTCTTCCAAGTGTTGTATGCGCCTCCGAGCCTCCAAATGACCTTGAAGTCTTGATTCCCAAGAGAGTTTTGCAGAGTAACTCTCCCACCAAAGCTTGCCAAAAATAGTGAACTTAGGCTTCTATTTATAGGCTTTCTAGAGTGTTTAAGCATGGCCACGTGCTTAAAAGGCACGGCCCCATGCCACTACAATGCTTACAAAAGTTGGTCGGCTCGTACATGCAGGTTGTGTCGGGCACGACCTCGTGCTAAATGGGGCACGACCCCATGTTGGAGGTGGGGCACGACCCCGTGTCTACTTTTAGGGGACAGTACTTTTGTCCTTGTCAGATGTCCAAGCACGGGGGTGTGTTAATTTAGCATGGGGGTGTGTTTCTGGCAAGGTATGGGGGCGTGCTTAATGAGGCACGGCTCCATGCTTGGACTCCAAAGCTCGGATTACTTCAATTTCTTGCTAAATATGCTTCTTTTGTCCATCTTGCCCTTTTAAACACCTGAAAACACAATTTAACACTTTTAAGTACATTTTCATCATTTTAAGGAAGGTATTAAGAAATAATTGATGTGCTTTTGATAGGATATATATGTATAATTTGGAGCACATCACTCTCTCATACTGAGCGCTTTTCTCACTGGGATGCATTATCTGCTTTGCCTGAGTTGCATTGAATTCCATCATCTGATTTAGTTATGTAGCTTGTAGCTCATTAGTGGCAATCAGTCTAAGCATAATCCTGTTCAAGTTAGCAAGTTGTTCCTCTAACCCAACCATTAGTAAACTAGGTCCTGGTGAGAATGTGGATTGGGTGGAAGGACCAGTTTGGTGGGTGGTGGTAGTGGTGGTAGATGTGGTGTAAATGGGAGGTGGAATGTGAGTGGGATGTGGTGGAGTGGCTGTGATAGTGGTGATGGGTGGAGTGATAGTAGTGGTGGGAAAAGTGGTGATGGTAGTAGTGGCTGTGGTAGTGGTGGTTGGAGATGTAGTAGTGGTGGTGGGTGTGGCAATGGTGGTGGTTGTGGCAGAAGTGGTGGTTGTGGCAGAAGATGTAATCACAGTGAACTTCAGCCTCTTAACCTTTTTGCCATGAAGGTGAGCCATTCTCTTCTTCTTGGAGCCCTTTGCCATAAGCGCTCCCCCTTGGCTGTTGGGCTCATCAGGGGTGTATGTAGGATCAGTAGCATTAGTAGCAGCACCCCTCCACTCAGCCTGGTGTCCTCCAACGCTTCTATCCCCTTGTCGGTGGCCACGACCTGGCTCCTGACGATCATTACCAGAGGCTCATCATCTGACTTTTCTTCTTCATCTATCAGAAATTCTGAGTGGATAGCAGCCTGCTCAGATCCACCTGGAGCAGAAGAAGTACGAGGTAGAGGTGGTGAAGATATAGTAGAAGTATCGGTGGCCCATGAAGAACTGGGACCTGCATCTCTCCCACCTTGACCGTCATCATGGTCATCATCATCGTCATCATCTTTAGTTGTGGCTGCCATGATGTGCTCAGTATCAAAATCATTGTCATCATGACTCCACTTCTTATGAGAGGGCGCCACGTAATCCTCATAGGCCAGATTGTAATGCCCGGTTATTTTTTTAAGACTCAAACAAAATAATAAAGTGAAGAAAAAGAAGGAAAAGATATTTTACCCAATTTGAAGGGTAAAAAGTGTCCAAAAGGACAAAATGTTTTAAAAAGTGGGTGTAAAAGGTGATGGTCGCCCATCACTTTCTCTACACACAAATCCTCAGATATTTTTAGAGAGAGAAAGAAAGAGAGCAGAAACTCTCGGGTATTTTGAAGAACAAGTGCAGGGAGTCGAATTCAAGGTAAGAATTCGTGTGTTTATGGTGTTCTTAACTGGTTTCATCCTCGGTTGTGTGCTTATGTTTGTTATGTGTGTTCGGTTGTATGTGCTTGGTGGGTTTTAGGTGTTTGAGCTCAATTTGCAAACGGGTTTGAAGAAGTCTTACCCAAAGAACTGCAAAGGTGAGTTCTAGAACCCCTCTTTTACATAGTTTAACTGATTTTGGGGCTAGAAATGCATGTATGAACTTTTTATAATAGTTGGGTTTTATAGCTGTGTGTATGTATGTGTGTATGTTGCGGGTATGGTTTAATTTTGGGCTATGTCCATGTTTGATGATGTTATGGTTGTGTTTCTAAGGCTTAGAATGTAAGATTTAATCTTAGAACATGATAGATGGTGTTTGGGGACCGAATGATGTGGTTAAGTGTGCCATAGACTGCTTATGCGCCCAAACAGTAGCTCATACGCCTAAGTTTAGAATAACTGCTTAAGTGTTACAAGTACGGATGAGCATGACTGACAGGATCAGTGATCTCAAGTTTGATGGATTAGAGTGTAACGCAGCGGAATAGAACAAGAATTAAACAAATTATAGCAAGAATTTGATATACGTATGCATTAAGAACAAATACGGTTGTAAAGAGAGAATATATTTCTGTGAAAAGGAATGTTTCAATAATATCAAATGTTTCTGCTCAATCATTCACTGATTACAATTGGTTGACACTCCTTATATAGAGTGCAATCACTGCTGATATCACGGGATAGTGACATCTGGCAAATTTGTTAAAAAAATAACTAAAACTTAACAAACTACTGAAATGTTCACAACTACTGAGAACATATCAGAGTGCTAAGTATAAAACATAAAACTACTGATACGAAACTACTGAAACTACAACGACTGAAGAACAAGTTCTTCAGTCGTTTTACAAAACTACTGAAAACAAAAACATAAAACTACTGAAAGAAAACCGTCACAACTACTGAAGAAGACCTCTTCAGCTGTTGTGACAACGACTGGTACTTGGTCTTCAGCACTTGTCTTCAGACTTTGTCTTCAACACTTGTGTCTTCAGACTTTGTCTTCAGCACTTGTCTTCAGACTTTGTCTTCAGCACTTGTCTTCATACTTTGTCTTCAGCACTTGTGTATTCAGACTTTGTCTTCAGCACTTGTCTTCAAACTTTGTCTTCAGCACTTGTGTCTTCAGACTTTGTCTTCAGCACTTGTCTTCAGACTTTGTCTTCAGCACTTGTGTCTTCAAACTTTGCCTTCAGCTGTTGTGGACTTCAGCAGTTGTTGTGAGGACTGTGGGACTTAAGGTTTTTCTGATCCGGCTCATTGGTTCTTTCGGTCCAACAAACTCCCCCTGAACCAATGCAGCCAAAACCTTAACTTTATTGAGGTCCCACTTATTGTTGGTAGTAAGATTGGTCTTTTCCTTCTTGATCAGCTAAGAAGATGACCCAATTAAGCACTGGCCTGGGAATATTTCTGAAATTTGGTTGGCATAGTATGGATAGGAGCCCTGACTTTGGGGAACTAGACACAAGGCTATGGTCCTATCCATGAAATCTACTTCCCATGTATAAGCCTGTAGGATTCTCTGGTGTATGCTCTGAGAAACATAATTTGTTCTTCCATGGTAAGATTTTCAGCTCCACCATCAAACAATCCTTCACACCCATACAGCTCTGAAATGTACTTAGCCTGTTTGCCATTTTTGAGATCAATGTTGTGATCTGTCTGTAAGCAAACTCATCTGGGTGAGTCCCTTCAAGTAACAGACTGAGCTCATTTTGTTTGAAGTTCTCAAGCCTCTTGTAGACTAACCCCTTTTTAATCACTCTGTTCTCTAACATCTTTTGGGGTGGCTGTTTAGTTTCATAGGCCTTCTTGAAATCTTCTACAATTTCCCAGGGTGATACTACAAGGACCACTGTGATCTCTTCATCTACGATCCTTTTTACTTGGCCCTTGTATCTCGAAGGAATGTCTTTCTTCACAATTCTGTGAGCCACCCTAGGATCAGGCATATTCTCCACCTTTTCCTTTTGATATTGAATGTGTTAGCAAGGGTGTACAATCTCAGAGCTTCTTTCTTCATGCTGATTATTGAGGAAGAAGCAGCATAAGTTTTGTCTATGCTTTTCAGCATCTCATCATCATGAAGCTTTTGCTGCTATTCTTCTTCTATCTTTACTCTCACAGCTTCCATATGTGAGGTGGGAGTGATGGGCATAGGTTTGGCTTTAGGCAAAGTTAGGACTGCAGAAAGAGGCAGCCTATCTTCTTCCTCATCATCCTCTTCTTCTTCTTCTTCTAGCCTCAACACCCTTCTCTTCTTCTTCTTGGGTGCATCATCGGCTGTTGGTTTTGAGGGTAAAGGAGTTGGTTTAGTGGGTTGTGGTGTGGTGATTTTGAAGTGGGAGGTTTGCAAGTTGTTCTAGCATTCTTGTAGTGAGTGAGGCTTTTGAGTGTTTTGCTAGTTCCTTTCTGTTCCCAGCACCTGCTTTTTAGTGCTTCAATCACCAATCCCTAGTGTATGCTTCAGACGAACAGATCTTGGTGGTTATTGCCAAGATATGTCCCTGGTCCATGACTTAATCTCGATCAATGATCTCCCAAGGTATTTTGCAATGAATCTGATCATGATCTCTAGTCTTTCTCTTTCCAATACATCATAACTTGCCCATCTTGAGTTAATTTCTTCAACTTCAAGTCTCCTAATCTCTGAGTCAAGCTGTGCAGTATCGAACCCCTGTCTATACAGTTGATCAATAATGGAGTCCATTGATTTACTGTGTGTAGCATCCGCCATTTTGATCATCTCATCGAGTTTGAGTTCTTTTTCTTTTCCTTCAACCTTCCTCTTCTTATATGTGACATGAAAGTCTTTGTGACTTTCACCCACTTGATCAATGTCAGCTCCCTTCACAAACTCCTCTTCCTTCTCAGTCTCCTTTCTTTCTTCCCCTCTATGCTCTTCCTCTTTGCTTTCACTGACTGACTCTCCCCCTTTTTTGTTGCATTGGTTGCAAGGGTTTGAGTAGCAGAAAGCCTTGTGCTCACAATCTCCTCCACCAGGGGTTGTATGATTGAGGGAAGCCTCTCATCCATGGTTTTGATCACAATGTCTGTAATCACTGGGGAGATGAAGGTATGGATTGCTGAAAGATAGCATCTGTTTGCTCAGAGGGGTTCTGTCCCTGAGAAGCAGTGCCAGAAATAAAGGCTGGTGGCTTGGAAGTTTGAAGTGGCTGAGTGTGTGGGAGACCTTCAAGTGAAGGTGCCATCTGTGGGTTTATGGTGGTGGCAGATAGACTGCTTGTTGAGAGAATTGGTCAAGTAGTCTTTGTAGTCTACTGACTTCTTCCTCAAGAATTGTGTTCTGGGCCAGAACATCATAAAAGAAGCCCAGGTCATCATCAACAGATGCTGAATCACCTGACCTCCTGCTTGTAGCAGGATGTACATGCACTGGGTGTAGACCAGTTGTAGCATGTGCCCCTTTTTCTTGGAACTGGGGACTTCCAGCCTCAGGACAATGTCCTTCATCAGCTTTTGCCTCTAGTGAGGTCTTAGCTATGTTACCAGCCTCAGTCTGATCATGTGCTGATTCAGAAGAGGTGGCAGCCTCACCAGATGTTCTAATCTCCATATCCACACCAGGAGATAGAACAGTGAAACCCTCGTGTTTGGGCTGTCAGGAGCATGTTGATCCTCTTCCTCAATTGCTTTGGTTTTTCCCATTTATGGTGTTTGTTGGGGAGGAGGAGAGGCATGCAGCTGAGTCAGCACGTTTGCAATAATGAGAGTAGGACTTTGTGGGGCGGTTGTAGTGGGAGATGGGGTAAAAGCAGTATGCACCTGGGGAGAATGGTGCTCTTCAATGGCAATCTCCTCAAATGAGGAAGATCCCAGATTAGTGGGTACCCCTTCTTTGGTTGATGCAGGCTCCTTTTGAGAGGAACCTGAGCGGCTGTGGCTGGTGAAGTCCTTGTATCCACTAGGGGGTTATAACCAGTGGATATAGCCTGCGTTGTGTTGCAGGGGCATCCTCAGGGGACTCATTTCCTGAGTAGCCTTTTTTGTCTTCTTTTTAGTGGGTTTGGTGGGGACTTTGGATTTGGAGGTGGTGGCTATGGGTTCCAGCTGCGTGGGTTTGCGCAGCTTGGCAGCCATTTTGAGTGATTGGTCAGAGTTGTGCGGGAGTATACTTCAGGCAATACAGCCGTAGCAGGGACTCCCAGGCCAACAAGTCCCCCAGCTTGAAGCTGGTTTTCAATTATGGCCATTATGAACCGAGGATATAATATCCAACGGTTAGCAAGTTGTTTTTGGGCCATATCCTTGAGCTCTAAAAATAGTATTTTAGAAAAATTTAAAGGTTGTTGCTCAAGGATGGAGTACATTACATGTTGCCACCTTGTGGACATTTGATCCCATGATGAAGTCTTGGGGGCAAGGCAGACATTTACCAGGTGAAAGATGAGACGTTCGGCATCCTGAAATGTTCTTCAATATGGTAGATGCACTCAGGTTACCCTGGATCCATGCTGGGCAAAGGATCGATCGATTGTGCCCTTTGGATAACCAGGTGGGAAAGTGGCATCATCCAGATTGAGGGTTTGGCGAAGAATGTCTGGAGTAATGACCACTTTTTGATGATGGACAAGCGATTGAAGAGACTCTGTGTCATTCTCCTTAGAGACAAGAGTGACGTTTGTCCAGAATTGGTTAAGAGATTCGGCATATATGGTGGGATTTAATAGAAAAGCCGTTTTGTAAGGTGACTGAACCATTATATCAATGGCGTTGTGAAACTTGATCCAGTATGGCGATTTTGTGAGATGTGCGACACAGTTGTGTCGAGGTTTTAGTTGCATGGTCGCCATTGATGAAGAGAGGTTACAGAGTTTTTTGAACATTAGGTTTGAGAAGAGAAGAAAGTAAAAACTCTGAAGGTGGGATAAGGTATTTAAAGGGTAGGGTTAGAAAACGACTGAAGGTTTTGGTGTTAGTCAGCAGTTGTTGAAACTACTGATGATGTGGTATTAACTTTCAGAGGTTTGAAATGACTGACCGTATTGGTGTGATCAGCAGTTGTTATAAAAAAACTGAAGACTTGGTTTTAACCGTCAGACGTTGAAACAGCTGAAGTCTCTGATTTAGTCACCAGTAGTTATAAAACTACTGAAGATTTAGTCATCAGTAGTTATAAAACTACTGAAGACAGTTTTGACTTCAGGTGGTGTGAAACAACTGAGGACTTGGTATTAGTCATCAGTAGTTGTGAAACTACTGAAGACTTGGTTTTACCATCAGTTGTTGTAAACAACGGAAGACTTGGTGTTAGTCATCAGTAGTTGTAAAACTACTGAAGACATGGTATTGCTTCAGTTGTTTAGAAGGAAACAGCAGTTGGGAAACTACTGAAGAGAAAAAGGCTCATCAGTAGTTGTCGTCAATTCATTGCTTTTCAGCTGTTTCAGTCTGACCTCCACTCTACTCATCAGACTTAGATCTGAGTTTCAGATGTTTCATTGGTCATCAGTATATCTGCATTTCTGAACAGTAGTTGTGGCTGTAACAACTGTTGTGACTACATCAGTTGTTGTAACTACATCAGTATTTCAACAAATAAAGTACTTGAGTACTGAGATGTTAATCTTTAGTAGTTTTTTAAAACTTCTGAGGGCGGATAACTTCAGTACTTATATATGACAATAATAAACTAATGATCATCAGTACTTGTGAGCTGAGATCATCAGTAGTTGTCACTTATTCTAGCTGCAGCATACCAAGCCTTAACACTAGGTTTTGGAAAGTTGTGCTATCCAAGGGCTTAGTGAAAATGTCTGCAAGCTCATCAGCACTAGGAACAAATTTGGATCAATCAGACCTTTTCAAAACAATCTCTAATAAAATGGTGTCTGATTTCAATATGTTTAGTCCTAGAGTGCTGGACAGGATTCTTGACAATGCAAAGAGCTGAAGAGTTGTCCATTAACAATGGTCTTAGTCTCTGTTATGCCATAATCCAATAATTGTTTTGAAGCCAGAGTACCTGAGATGTACAGCTTGCAGCAGCAATGTACTCTGCTTCAGCAGTTGATGTAGCAACTGAGGTCTGCTTCTTACTCTGCCAAGAAATCAAGCAGTTGCCTAAGAATTGGCATCCTCCAGAAGTGGACTTTCTTGTCAACTTACACCCTGCATAGTCACTGTCAGAAAAAGTAACTAATTTACTAGAATGTCTAGTAGAATACCATAAACCTAGAGATGGAGTGCCTTGCAAATATCTAAAGATCCTCTTGACGGCAATCAAATGAGACTCCTTAGGTGCAGCCTGAAATCTAGCACAAATACATGTAGCAAACATAATATCTGGTCTAGAAGCTGTTAAGTACATCAAGGACCCAATCATACATCTGTAAAGTGTTTCATCAACCACTTTACCTTTCTGATCTGTATCCAGTTGTGTGGTGTTGCACATGGGAGTAGAACAGGGCTTACACTTTTGTAAATCAAACTTTTCCAAAAGATCTTTTGTGTATTTGGACTGATGAATGAAAATTCCATCAGCCTTTTGGTTGATTTGCAAACCCAGAAAGAACTAAATTCTCCCATGGCACTCATTTCAAACTTCTGTTTCATCAACTTTGTAAAGGCATCACACAACTGTGGATCAGAGGATGCAAAAATAATATCATCTACATAAATTTGAACAAGTAGATTATGCTGCCCAGCTTTCTTAATGAATAAAGTCTTATCTATGGAGCCTGTAGTGAAATTATTTTCCAGAAGAAAGTTTGATAATGTCTCATACCAGGCTCTAGGAGCTTGTTTCAACCCATAGAGAGCCTTATGAAGCTTATACACCCAATTAGGATGTTTATTATCCTCAAAACCTGGTGGTTGACATACATAAACCTCTTCTTTATTTTTCCCATACAAAAATGCACTTTTGACATCCATTGAAAAACTTTAAGGTTGTGATAAGCAGCATAAGCTAAAAACAATCAAATTGCTTCCGGTCTGGCTACAGGGGCAAAGGTTTCATTATAATCAATACCTTCCTCTTGTGAAAACCCCTGTACAACCAGTCTGGCCTTGTTCTTAACAATAAGCCCATTTTCATCGGTTTTGTTCCTAAAACCCATTTAGTGCCTATTGCACACTTACCTGGAGGTAGAGGAACCAGTTCCCACACTTGCTGTTTCTTGAACTGAAGAAGCTCAAGCTGCATGGCTTCAACCCATCCATTGTCCCTTAAAGCAATGTGATAGTTCTTTGGCTCTTGCTGACTAATGAAGAGAGCATAGAAGCAAAAATTAGACAATTGACTTCTTGTTGAAACGCCAGCATTGATATCACCAATGATTTGAGACATAGGGTGATTCTTCAGCTCTTGGTACACAATAAGATCTGTGCAAGTGTTTGTAGCAGGCTCAGCAGCAACAGATGGTGATGGTGAAGCATTTCCTTGAAACCAATCAGTAGATGGTAATTCAAAGGAAGTTGAAGTTGTAGAAATCTCATCAGCATTTGTTGTGGATTGTGCTACTAAAGCTACAGGAACATCAGGTCTAGCTGAATCAGGCAGTTGATCACTAAACTTGAAAAGATGATTACTGATATCATCATCATCATCAGTAACACCAGATGGATGACTAGCTACAGAAGATGATGGTTTCATATGATCTGCAACAGCAGGTGGTTGATAAGGAACATATTGCAGTATGTCCAAATCAAACAACTCCACAGGGTTTTGTGGAATTGTATCCTTAGGGGATTCATTGAACTTCACATGCAAGGTTTCTTCAACTATCTTTGTCCGACAGTTGAATACTCTATAAGCCTTGCAAGTGGATGAATACCCAACAAAATACCCTGCATCCACCTTAGAATCAAACTTTTGGAGTTGATCCTTTGTGTTGAGAATGTAACAAGGACACCCAAATGCTCTAAAGAATGAAATCAAAGGGGCTAAATGATGTAAAACTTCATAAGGAGTTTTCATCAACCTCTGATTTACTAAGGCTCTATTCTGTACATAGCAGGCTGTATTGACAGCTTCAGCCCAAAAGGTCAGTGGCAGACCAGAATCAACCAACATGGACCTTGCAGCTTCAATGAGGGTCATGCTCTTCTCTCCACTACTCCATTTTGCTCTGGAGTCCTTGGGATGCTATACTGCCTCTTGATTCCCTTGACAAGTAAAACTCATCAAGAGTGTGGTTTATGAATTCAGTACCATTGTCACTCCTCACACACTTAACTTGTAGGGAATACTGCTTCTCATGTGCGTAACACAAAGTTCATAATGGACTGAGCAGCCTCATCCTTTGAATGCAAGAAGAAGGTCCATACATATCTAGAGTAATCATCCACAATTACCAGACAGTATTCTTCTTTGCCATACTCATTACCTTCACAGGACAAAAGATCCATGTGCAGTAGTTGTAAGCAGGCATTAGACTTGGATTCTTCTATTGTTGGAAATGAAACTTTATGTTGTTTCCCTTTTAAGCATGCAGTGCAGATTTCATCACAATTGAACTCCTTTATTGGAAGACCTCTCACTAAACTCTTGTGGATCAGCTGATTCATGTTTTTGAGATTAACATGACCCAGCCTTCTATGCCACAGTTTAGATTCTTGGAGAGAGGCCTTGGAGAACAAGCATGGATGGCCTCTTAACTCATTTTCTTTGACAGATCCAAGGCATATACTCTTCCTATCCTGTTAGCCTTCAGGAGAGTATTATCATCCAGTACTTTGTCAATCAGGCTCAGAACCTTGGAAGACAGAATCCTAGTTCTGGCTTGTGAAAAGAGCAACATGTCCTTTGTCACACATCTGACTGACACTCAACAGATTGTATTGAGATTCCCACATGGTTGACATCATCAAATCTAATATCTCCATTAGACACAAATCCCTTCCAATGATGTAACCTTTAGCATCATTTCCAAATGAGACAAATCCTTCTTTCCCTGAGAGTAATCATGAAGAAGAGAGCTGCTCCCAGTCATGTGCATGGATCCTCCACTGTCCACATACAGATGCTTCTTGGCATGCTGAAGAACCCTGCACAATCATAAGAAACTAGTTAGCTTTGGAGACCCAACCTTTTTGGTTTTGGGACTGACTTTATCAACAGATTTAACCATGGCTGGTTTCTTATGATTAACAGCTGATGAAGATGGAGATGGTGCTAAATTGGATTTGGGCTGGAATTCCTCTCAGTGGTTTGATCACACGGTTTCAAGTTGGTTAACTCTCCCCAACAGATGCTGAACCATCATAACAAGCTGTGTCTGATTTGAAGCTCGAGCTTTCAGTTCATTTGACACTCCAGAGCTTGTTTTTGATGAGTTCCTGTGACCCACCATTTCCTTCTTAGACTTCACAGACTTAGTCTTATGTTTATCATGAGGAACAATATCAGTTGTCTTCTGATAAACCGCATCCTTCTTAGTGGATTTGGGTAAGGCCTTGGGTTTATCAAGTTGAGATGATTGTGGTACAAACTTGGTCTCAAACTCAGTTTCCATTTATTTATTTCTAGTTTAATGAGCTCATCCCTTTGGAGCTTTAAACCCTTTTTGTACCAACATTCATCAGATAGATGATTGAATTTACCACAAATTTCACATGGTTATTCTTCATCTTGGACATCTTTACTGCTGAAGTGGAAACTACTGAAGGTGTGATCTTTAGTACTTTCCTCCTATCAGTACTAGGTACTAAAGGATTTGTAACAGCTGAAGACTGGTAATCCAACTGTTTTCCATCCGTCCTAATAGACTGTTTGATGGATTCCTCAGCAGTTGTTAGTCCTTGTATTTCAACTGATTTGAAATGCTTTTTAGATGTTGGGTCTCTTTCAGTACTTGAGGTACATTGAGGAACAACATCGGAAGTACTAGCTTCATATGAGTCTCAGTAGTTAGACCATCAGTCAATTTATTTGTTGAGATCTTAACACTGGTTTCATTCTCTGATCTTAGATTATCATTGGAGAATGACTCACACGATAATGTGGTTTGGAGATTGCTTTCACTTTCAGACTTAACTATGGAGTTAGGAGTAAAGTCTGTTGGTGGAGCAGTATGGTTGTAACCAATGCCAAACTTCACATTTGAAGCAGTTTGCTTGCTAAGAAGCATTTCAAATCCCTTGCATGATGAGACCCAGCGTTCACACTCAACTTGGGTCACTGCAAGTTTTTCTTTGAGACTCCTGTGGTCTTCCAGAATACCTCTAGCTTGGCCTTTTCATCATTTAATTGGCATTTAAGCTTATAAATCTCATCACTTTTACTGTTAACAGCAGACTCATACTCAGCTTTCTTTTGAAAATGATTTTCTCAAGCTCAAGTTTTTGATTTATTAATGCTACATTTGCCTCTCTAATAGAGACAAAGGCAGCTATGCATGATTCAGAACATAACTGGCTTTAGCCTCTGAAGATACCTGAGTTACCTGTGAAGATGATGCATTTGAACAGGAACCCTCAGTAGACTCCAGGGCCATGAGAGCAAGATTTCCAAAAGGGTGTTCACCACCATGTTGACTAGCACCAGCATAGTATTGCTCAGTGTGACCAGACAAGTTATCAGGTAAGCTACTCCAGTCAACGACTCCAGGTCTGAAGAAGCTGTGATGAGGTTGTGATTGAGATGAAGATGGTTGAGGTTCTGGTAGTGCATGAGGTTGTGGTACTATAGGAGCTTGAACTTGATTTGACTGTGGCATATAATAGCAGGGATAAGGATATGGCATTTCACCCTGAGGAACAAAATATGCAGGAGAATGAGGGTGTGATGAATGACTAGAACCAGCAGAATGTTGCCCTTTTGATTGTGAATTGTTATTTGGAAAAGTCAAAAAGGGTGCAGAAGAGTTAGGTCCAGTTGATCTGCACCCTCTTGCAAAGTGTCCAAGCCTGTGGCATTTGTGACACTTCAACTTGCTCTTGTCAAAACCGACTTTGGTTTTGTCAGAGAGTCCAGGAAATTCCTGCCAGTTCTCTTGTAGAATTTCTGAGATCTGATATTGATCAAGGCCATTTGGCTTAAAATATCCATCTCTTCTAGATCATCATCAGCAATGCCCTTCAAATCATCCATGATAAAGCATAGATTGTCACTATTATTACCAGGATGACAATCAACACTCACAAAGGCATGATTAGAATTGTTTGAGGTGAAATCAATATGCTCATCATAGTGGCATTCTGATCCAGCATACTCTGACTCATGACTTACCAAGGCAGTGTTTCCTGGTACAAAATCATCAGTGAGCTTTCCAGATGATGAAGTTTTCGTTCTGTTCTATCTCTCTCTCAAATGTGAGCAATTTCCCATGGAGTTAGGTGAGAGATAGTTTGTCCAAATTTGCACTGGAGCGTAGGACAATAGTATATGTGTCACATCTCTCAGGCAGTGATTTGAGAAATCTGTTATCATCTGGCAATTTGTGTACTCATGTTTGACCATTTTTAATTCAGAGATCAAACAAGAGAACCGCTCAAACTGTTGAGTCAGTGTCTCACCCTTCCTATGAGAGAATGTCTCATATTATTGGGCAAGGATTCTCTATTATTTGCCAAGACCTCATCTGTTCCTCCAAATTGTTCTTTCAAGGCATTCCAGAGGTCATGGGCAGTTTCATAATGCATTAGCCCAGAATAGATTTCATTGGGCAGTGCCATGGCCAGAATTCCATGGGCTTTGCATCAATCTCAAACAATTTCTTATCCTCATCTGAGTATTGCTCCCTCCTCTTCGGAACCATTTGATTGGTTTCTGGGTTATTCACCATAGGCTTGTGTGGACCATGTACCACTGATGTCCAACAACCTGAGCTGTAACAGACAGGTGATGGAGCATTCGTCGTTGCCATATGTTGTACTCATTCCTAACCAGCATCGGAGGCTTGGTTGAGGAACCAGTATTGTGAGGATCATTGGAAGGAGCAGTCATTTTAGGTCCAAATACAATTTAATTCAAGCTTTTTTAAAAGATTTTACACAAACCACAACAGACTCAATGAAAACCAAGAATAAATCTCAGGATGAATGACCAAAAACACAGAAAATTCAACCTCTATAACCGTTTCTTGCAAAAATGCTAATTCAATCAAACTTGGATCTTGGATAGCAGTTTCAATGATCATTATTAGATCGATCAATGATGAACCAGCTCTGATACCATTGACAGGATCAGTGATCTCAAGTTTGATGGATTAGAGTGTAACGCAACGGAATAGAACAAGAATTAAACAAATTATAGCAAGAATTTGAATATACGTATGCATTAAGAACAAATACGGTTGTAAAGAGAGAATATATTTCTGTGAAAAGGAATGTTTCAATAATATCAAATGTTTCTGCTCAATCATTCACTGATTACAATTGGGTTGACACTCCGTATATAGAGTGCAATCACTGCTGATATCACGGGATAGTGACATCTGGCAGATTGTTACAAAAATAACTAAAACTTAACAAACTACTGAAATGTTCATAACTACTGAGAACATATCAGAGTGCTAGTATAAAACATAAAACTACTGATACGAAACTACTGAAACTACAACGACTGAAGAACAAGTTCTTCAGTCGTTTTACAAAACTACTGAAAACAAAAACAATAAAACTACTGAAAGAAAACCGTCACAACTAATGAAGAAGACCTCTTCAGCTGTTGTGACACAAGACTGATACTTGGTCTTCAGCACTTGTCTTTAGACTTTGTCTTCAGCACTTGTGTCTTCAGACTTTGTCTTCAGCACTTGTCTTCAGACTTTGTCTTCAGCACTTGTGTCTTCAGACTTTGTCTTCAGCACTGTCTTCAGACTTTGTCTTCAGCACTTGTGTCTTCAGACTTTGTCTAGCAACTGTCTTCAGACTTTGTCTTCAGCACTTGTGTCTTCAGACTTTGTCTTCAGCTGTTGTGGACTTCAGCAGCTGTTGTGACAACTGTGGGACTTAAGGTTTTTCTGATCGGCTCATTGGTTCTTTTGGTCCAACATTGACAAATGTGGATGAGCATTGACAAATGTGGATGAGGATTGACAAATGTGGATGAGCATTGACAAATGCGGTTGAGAAGTCAATGCGGATGAGTTAGTTCATGTGAATGAACAAATGCGGATGAGTAAGTTCATGCGAATGAACAAATGCGGATGAACAAAAGTTAATACGGATGAACAAAAGTTAATGCGGATGAACAAAAGTTAATGCGGATGAACAAATGAGGATGAACAAAAAGAAATGAGGATGAACAAATGAGGATGAACAAAAAGAAATGCGGATGACAAAAAGAAATGCGGATGAACAAAATGAAATGCGGATGAACGAAAAGAAATTCAGATGAACAAAAAGAAATGTGGATGAACAAAAAGAAATGGGGATGAACAAAAAGGAATTCCGGATGAACACTTAGAATATTTTCCGACTTTTTGGGGAAAAAGTGAAATGTAGGCTTTGACTTGGGAAGTTCCCAGGGGTTCATGTAAGTTGACTTTTAAGGTCATAGATGATGTGATGGGCATAGTATGATGATGTGATGTATGATGTATGGTTGATGCTTATTGCATGATGATATGTATGATGTATGTTACGTATGTATGATGATGCCTTGTATGGAAATGTTTTGTGTGATTATGTTTATGTTCTTGTTATGTGTTATCTTTCTGTGGCTTTATGTGTTATAGTTGTGAAAGAAATGATAAAGTATTATATAATATAAAGTGAAAGATAATGAAAGAGGAACATAATGATAGAATGTATGCATTAATGAAAGAGAAAGTATAGAAAGGCTTGCAAGAAAAATGTACGGAGGTGCACGGCTATAAAATGTCGTAAGCTCAACTGCATATGGTTTAGCTAACCCCTAAGGATACACACAGGGGGTTCCAGTCTTTGTGACTGACCAACGGTGTGTTACATGGTTTATAGTGATTACTCACCTCGGTGTTGGTGCCAGGCTATGTGTGGTGTGGAAGTCATTTATGATCTTCGGCCTAGTACTCGACTTATGCATAATGTGGGGTGTAGTATAAAGTGGTTTATAGTAATTACTCACCTCGATGCTGGTGCCAGGCTATGTGTGTTATGGAAGTCATTTATGAACTTCGGCCTAGTACCCGAGTTATGCATATGCATGATCACATACGAAAGTAAAGAACGATTTTAAATGAAAGTAAAGTATGTTTTGTTTTAAAACTAGAACTCACTCAGCAACGCTGACTTTTTATGCATTTTCTAGTTGGCGGGTAAAAGTTGCTGAGGATGGCACAGGCAGGCTAGTCAGCTCTTTTGGATGGCATCCATATTTATAATGCTTTTGTGTTGAAATGCAACATGTATTTTGTAATTTGATAACAATGTATTATTTTGCAAAAGCATTTTTAATGAAAATGTTGTTTTTAATGTTTCCGCTACAACGTTTATTTCAAGTTAAAGTAATTATATGTTTTATGAGTGATGATTTGCCAACTGTAAGTGTCCCGGGAATGGGGCCTTACACAGATGGCCAAACAGTCTCCTGACCGGGGGCTTCACCTGCTTCCCCCGGTACACCTTCATCCGACCCAGTGTCGTATCATCCATCACTTCTAACGTAACCGCATCATCCTTCTCCTTAGGCAGCAGAGGGAGCTTCTCATTGATGATCATTTGCAGAAACCGCGGATACATGCGGAAGCCTTTCTTGCCTTTGGCCTCTATGTTCTCTATCAGATACAAGAAGAGCATGCGGGATAAGCTGAATGGGTGATTCAGCACCAGTGCAACATATGCATTCTGGATTTGGTCAGACATCTCATCAAATCCTCTACACCTGGAGGCTATGCACTTGAGGATCACATGTGCCAAATACTTGAACTGAGGGCACATGTCGCTCTTGTTCTGTACGCCGGCATTGATGTCACCAGCGTACTTGATCCGCAGAAAGCATCCACGAACAGTTAGTGGATGTAGCTTGGTTAGATGTGCTCCATCTTCCCCTAGATCCAAGACCCTCCTCAGGTTGTCTTTAGTGATCTCAATGTCTTGTCCAAAGATAGAGCTTCAGATACGGTAGGCTCAACTGACCGCTCAACTGAGGCACCTTCCCAGAAAGCCTGCTGAATAGATCTGTATAGAGTGCATGGGGTAGAATGGCCTTGTAGATCCTTGATCTACGCAGGAAGGCAATAATCCTAATGAACTCAGAAGCGTTCCGAGATGTAGCATCCAGATAAGCACAGATGTTGTGCGTAGTGCTCATAGTCCATATCTCAGCCATATTGCTGTAACACAAGAAACATAAACATTAGAGTTGTGTATAGGAGATGATACTTGAAACTTAAAATGTTTTAGATCAAACTGGTTCAATCGTGCGATTGAACCATACGAACTTAGTTCAGTGGTGCGATTGAGCCTGCGGCTGAGTTCAGTCATGCGATTGAACTTGCGACTGAACATAGTTGTGTGTTAAGCCATGCGGTTGAGTTAGTCATGCAACTGAGTCACCGAATGATTCAATCGTGCGATTGAATCATGCGCCTAGCTCAATCGTGCGACTAAGGTTCATTCGGAGTGTCTATTCGCATATGACTCTGTTCGACACTCCGACCTCGAATCTTGGTCAAATCTTGTTGTTAGACGTCATGTTTAGACTCATTAGATTCGCATGGACTCTAAATATCACTTAATGTCCTTTATTTCAAAGATAATTCCATTTAAGTGGACTATTCAAAGAATTATTCTTATTTCTTGATTTAATCAATTAGGTCATTAGGGTTTGATTACAGGTCATGATGGTCAATTTCAGTCTCACTTTACCTGTACATGAATGTGTAATCAGTTAGGAACACAATCGGCAAGTAATCAGGGTAAACAAAAATGAGCAGAGAGTGTTACGTATGAGAGAAGTATGAATGCTTTGAAGGGTAGTGTGAAATGCGACCGACTCACCCCTCAATTTATATTGTTTTAATGTTCAGTCGTGTGACTGGACACATACGCATGCTTCAATCGTGCGACTGGGGTTCAGTCGTGCGACTAGCTTATACTTCTTTGTCCATTCATACGATTGGTTCATTCTGGTGATCCAATCGCATGGATGCCCCCATACTCATGGTTCAGTCGTGTGATTGGCTCATACTTATGGTCCCATCATGCGATTGGCTCATACTTATGGTCCAATCGTGCGACTGGCTCATTCTTATGGTCCAATCATGCGATTCTCTCATACTCACAAACACTAAACTTTTACCTTGTGATATTAAACATTATGAACACCGTTCATCTCAGATATAACCCCTTTTGAATTTATAACCATTTGATCACCTCAGATGTCATTCTTTTATTTAAAACAGTTTGATCACCTCAGGCATGATCCTTTTAAATTAGAACCGATTGATCACCTCAGACGTGACCACTTTAAGTGAGTGATTCAAAGATTAAATCTAGTTGTATAGTCCGACTTTTACCTAACAAAAAAACTAGAAAAATAGAAAAACAACTTGAAATTAAAAACAAAACAAGACATATTTTTTATTTTGATTAGAGATGGATTGAAATCTTTTAGAAAAATGTTTAACAGATTTTAATTCTTGGACAGCACAGCTTCAAGTTAATGTTATAATTTCTAGAACGATTCATTATGGAATCATACAGATATATTAGAATCATTTGGGACATTATAATAAACCATTTTAGGAAATCATACTAGAGCTATAAGATGCACACAATGATTTTGAGTGTCAAGAGTTGCAGCTCACGATGATTGTCAGTATATTTGTCCACTTAAATCCATACACAGATTTTGACTCACATTGGTAATGAGTTAGGTTTAATTATTTCAACAAGCATTTGTGGATCCCACACTTATGTGATAATCAACATTCCTTAGGGATTTTTGAGCAGTCTACGGTATATTTCAAGAAGAAACTATTCTAAGAGCTTTCAAAGAGATGCCAAGCCTCAGGTCAGGTCATCGCACAGCAGAGAGGTGCAAACTAAAAGATTTGATCTGCCCAAAATTCATATTAAATTGATGTGGCTAGTGTGATATGATCCAAGTCGGGTCATACCCAATAACAAGCCAAACAAACACCGAAAGAAAATTTTATTTGTTGATAAGATCATACAAATAATAAGTGACACCAATTTAGAAAATTGGATTTTCTAAATTATTGCTTTTGTAGATGAACATTATTATATGTATAATTTGTTCATGAGGGATTATTTGTTCATTGTTTAAATTAGTTAAAGAATGACAAATAACATATGTATTGTGTTATAAAATTAAAGTGGTTCAATTTTATAAAAAGGTTGATTTCTAGTGTATTCCTTTAAAAGGATTATTTTGAATTTTGGTGAGAAAAAGGGGGCCATTCGGCCGCCCCCTTGGTGTATGCTTGGGAATGCTTTTTATTGTTCCAAGCACATGCATTTGAATCCAATCAATTCATTTAACACATACACTCAACCTACACAAGAACTCTCTCTCTCTCTCTCTTTCAAGATTTTCGGATTTGAACAAGAAAAAAAATTTTTCAGCTTGACGTTTTGTTCTTGGCTGAAAAACTTCACAAAGAAAAGAGACTACAACTTGGTGTTCGATCCTAGCAAAGAGAGGTGTTTTGCACGTGCTTGGGGTATTATCTTCTTGAGGATTGCTTGTTGGAATCTAGCCTTCAAGATCATCACCATCCTTCTCATCTTAAGCTGGTTTATTGCTACAAAGGTTGTAGTTCCTTGTTTTGGTTGTTTTACTCTTGTATGCATTATGTATAAGATCCATGGCTTGGGGTTATTATAAAATGGGTTTTATAATCAGATCTTAATATGTTTAAAATATTATTCCGCTGCGTTTTCATATAAATATGTTGTATGAAGCTTTGATATAAACATGTTAAAACCCCATCAATGGCATCAAGAGCCACTTATACATAACATACATATATTTCATTCACTAGTTCACTTTTTGGGTGCTTAACACCTCAATCCGTGAGTTAGTAGGCTGTTTTGTGCCCCCCTTTTGATGTTTTAAAGATCTTACTTATGCATATTATGATCTTTAAAATCTAAATCATTTGTTTGTTTGTTTGTTTGGACTAAACCCATGCGTTCTTGGTTAATGTTGGCCAAAAAAAATGGGTTAATATGGGGCTGCCAAAACCGTGCCTTTTGATTAGTGTTATTGGTTGTTGTTGTTTATGCATAACAAAGCCTTGACCATATGGATTGTTTGATTGATTGGTTATTAGTTATATTCATTTGAGCATGTAATTATTTAATTTAAGTTTCAAGTTTTGTTTTGTAATCTATTCATTCAAATGGTTTGTAATATATAGATTAGGAGTTTTTTCTTTACTAGAAAGATGTATTAGGATACATATTTTGTAAAGGATGCTCAAGATCAAGACTTGATGAAAAGATAAAACAAAGAGGATGCTTGAAGATATGGATTCAAGTGGGAGTCCTTCGGTCATCCATGTGTCATGTTTCTTAACCTTAGGACAAGACCATTTGACACACTTGTTTTGGCTAAACAAGTGTGCTCAATTAGTATGCTTTGTTATGCATATTTGAATGTTTGTTAATGTTGGTTGAATGCATATGATGATGTTTGTTTTGATTATTTGGATGTGATTAACAAACCGTCACTAAAACAAACTATAAACATGATGTTGGTTCTCAAATCATTAAGCATAAATAGAATGGTTCTACAAAGGAGTTAATGGTTTGTAAAATAAAAGGAGTTTTATTTAAAAGAACCAATAGGGTACCATATGGTTGAATGCATACAATCATATGGTACATAGATTTTTCTTAACAAGAATTATGAAATTGTATATCCCTTTTGAAAAACAAGTTAAGCACCATCCTTTTACACAACACTTAGGTTACTTGCAAACTCTTAGTGGGATAAAGGTCACCTAACCACTTTGAGGGAACTTGTGACTTGAGGTGAGAATACCATGTTTGTGGGATAAAGGTCACCTAACCACTCATGTAGTAAACTCACACGTGTGTGTAAGTAGGACGACTTGATTTATAAAAATTATTGAATGGATCACCTAAAATGTGTTTATAAAAGGTGTTGATGGGTAAACATGCCGTTATAAACATAAGATGTTCAAACGATCCCATACCACTAGAAGTTGCAATAGGTTGCAATTGTCATTTATGACTACCTTGTTTGTTTAATAATGGGATAAAGGTCACCTAACCAATATTTAAATATAACGTTGGATTCTAAAATTTTGTTTATAATAAGTCTATGAGACAAAAGGGTATTAATAAATGAAATATAATTATATCAACGATTACTAAAATGGAACTTTGTAAAATCTTGTAGATGGCCGACCAACAACAATGCTAATAATGATGTACCAAACCAAAGCAACCAATCCTTAAGGGCGATTCTTCAAAGGGATCGTCTAACGCCTAACAACTTCATGGATTGGTACCGCAACTGAGAATTGTTCTCAAGCAAGAGAAGCGGGCCTACATCCTTGATGATCCCATCCCCGATGAACCTAACGAGGAGGATATGGAGCCTATAATGATTGGGTGAAGTATGTGGAAGACTCCGTCCAAGTCTCTTGCCTTATGTTGGCAAGTATGACACCCGAACTCCAAAAGGAGTATGAGCTCCATGGAGCCTATGACATGATCACTCAGTTGCGGGAAACGTTCCAGCAACAAGCAAGAGTGGAGCGCTTTGAAACGGTTCGAGCGCTTCATGCATGTCGGATGGAGGAATCCCAATCAGCTCATCTTAGTTCTTAAGATGAAAAGCCACATCGACCGCCTTCAAAGGCTAAATTGTCCTGTCTCAAAAGAGTTGGCCACGGATTTGATCCTTAATGGCCTAACTAAAAGGTTTGAGGCATTCGTCATGAATTACAACATGAACGGATGGGACAAGAGCATAAATGAACTTCATTCGATGCTCAAATCAGCTGAGGCGGGAATGGGTAAAAGGGTTTTACCTGTTCTCACCATTAATGAAGGTAGGAGAAGGAGAAGGACTCTACCCCCTCCCAAGGCAACTGTTGCCAAAGGAAAGGGGCACGTTTTGGGAAAGGGGAAGATGGTTGTTAGGGCGGAACCTCCAAAACCCAAGGAGAAGAAGCAAAAGGTTGCTGTGAACGACCCATGCTTCAAATGTGGTGAGATAGGGCATTGGATGAGAAATTGTCCAGTCTATCTCAAAGAGTTGAGAGAAAAGAGGGATGCGGGGCAAACCTCAGGTATATATACATGATACATTAGAATTAAATGTTATTTCTTCTAACACATGGGTATTAGATACCGGATGTGGAACTCACATTTGCAATTTGTTGCAGGGTTCAAAAGAAATGAGCATTATGAGAAAGGGGAATAAGTCTCTTCATGGCAATGGTGCAAAGGTTCATGTGGAAGCCCAAGGAGACTACATTTTGAAACTTCCAAATGGTTTGGAAGTTATTTTATGTAATGTATTATATGCTCCTAGTTTGACTAGGAACATAATTTCTGTTTCCCGTTTAAGACAATATGATTATGATTTCAAGTTTGTTGACAATGATATTCATGTTTCTTTAAATCATGTATTTTATTTTAAGGCTATACCTTGTAATGGTATATGATTGGTTCATGAAACACCACATATGATAGCTCAATATACCAAGCAACCACCAAAAGACTCAAACAAGATTTGAGTGATACCTATCTTTGGCATTGTCGTCTTGGTCATATAAACAAGAAACGTATACAAACACTTCAAAAGAATGGTCTTTTAAACACAAATGAATGTGATTCATTTGATGTATGTGAATCTTGTTTCAAGGAAAAATGACTAAGGCACCCTTTAGTGGAACTAATGAAAGGGCAAAAGATTTATTAGGTATCATACATTCGGATGTATGTGGTCCTTTTAAGCCAATGACTAGGAATGGTGAAAGATACTTCATTACCTTTACCGATGATTATAGTCGCTATGGGTACGTGTATTTATTAAGACACAAAGATGAAGCTTTTGAAATGTTCAAATCTTCAAGAATGAAGTAGAAAATCAACTCAACAAATCAATTAAAGTTCTCCGCACCGATAGAGGTGGTGAATACCTAAATGATGTTTTTCAAGATCATCTTAGGAATTGTGGGATTGTCTCACAACTCACTCCACCTGGAACACCACAACATAATGGTGTGTCTGAGAGGAGGAATCGAACCTTATTGGATATGGTCCGATCTATGATGGCTAGAAGCACATTGCCTCTATCATTTTGGGGTTTCGCTTTGCTCTCCGCGGCTCGTATTCTGAATATGGCCCCAACCAAGAAGGTGGAAAGGACACCTTTTGAGATATGGCATGGAAGAGTTCCATCCCTATCATACTTAAGGGTTTGGGGTTGTGAGGCTTATGTTAAGACTCCCACCCCAAACAAATTAGAAGTCCGATCCACCAAGTGTATCTTGTTGGATATCCTAGAGATTCTATGGGATATTATTTCTATGATCCACTGGAACAAAAGGTGTTTGTTTCCAGAAAGGGTGAGTTCTTAGAAGCCAGTTCCTTATGGAAGGAGCTAGTAGTAGAACAGTGGATCTTGAGGAGGAACTAGAACCATAGCCTAATACACGTTTGGTTGAAACTAGCACTCAACATAAGGATGTTGAGGATGATCAAGCAGTTGATCAATACACACAAAACGTTCGCAGAAGTGATAGAACAAGTAATCCACCTGAAAGATATGGATTTTTTATGGATGGATGCTACGTGGTTGACTCCGATGAACCAACCACATATCATGATGCAGTGTCCAATTTGGATTGTGACAAATGGCTTGAGGCCATGAACGTTGAGATGCAATCCATGTATGACAATCAAGTTTGGAACTTGTTGTACCACCTCCTAATTTCAAAGTAGTTGGAAGTAAGTGGGTTTTCAAGAAAAAACCTATATGCATGGAAACTTGGATACTTACAAAGCTAGACTTGTAGCAAAGGGTTTCACTCAAACTCAAGGGGTTGATTATGATGAAACCTTCTCACCTGTTGCAATGCTTAAGTCTATAAGGATATTGTTTGCCATAGCAGCTCATTATGATTATGAGATTTGGCAAATGGATGTCAAAACCGCTTTCCTAAATGGATATCTTGAGGAAGATGTCTATATGGTTCAGCCTGAAGGTTTTGTTGATCCAAAACATCCTAACAAAGTATGCAAGTTAAAGAAATCAATCTATGGATTGAAACAAGCATCGAGAAGTTGGAATCACCGTTTTGATGATGAAGTAAAGAAATTTGGCTTCATCAAAAACGCTGATGAGGCTTGTGTGTATAAAAAGGCTAGTGGGAGCACAATAACCTTCCTAGTATTGTATGTTGATGACATACTACTATTTGGAAATGACATTCCAACCATGGAAGGTGTAAAAACCTGGCTTGGAAGTTGTTTTTCCATCAAGGATCTTGGTGAAGCCGCTTATATTCTGGGAATAAAGATCTATAGGGATAGATCAAGGCGGCTGATTGGTTTGAATCAAAGTGCATACATTGACAAAATCTTGAAAAGGTTCAAGATGGAAAACTCTAAGAAAGGTACTGTACCTATTCAAAGAGGGACAATATTGAGTACAACTCAATGTCCAAGCTCCAAGGAGGAGCAAAATAGATGAAGGCAATCCCATATGCATCTGCTATAGGATCCATCATGTATGCAATGATATGCACTAGACCGGACGTGTCATGCGCTTTAAGCATGACAAGTAGATACCAGCAAAATCCTGGTGATAGTCATTGGATGGCTGTCAAGAACATTCTGAAATACCTAAGGAGGACTAAGGACATGTTCTTGATCTACGGGTCTGGTGAAGAGGAACTGGTTGTAAAAGGTTACACGGATGCGAGTTTCCAAACCGATCGAGATGATTCACGATCTCAATCAGGGTACATCTTTATTCTGAATGGGGGAGCTGTTTCTTGGAAAAGCTCAAAGCAAGAAGTCGTAGCGTTGTCCACTACAGAGTCAGAATACGTCGCCGCTTCAATGGCAGCACAGGAAGCTGCATGGCTGAAGAAATTCATAGCCGATCTAGGGGTTGTCCCTTCCATTCAGGATCCCCTAGAGATCTTTTGTGACAACGAAGGTGCGATTGCTCAAATCAAGGAACCTCGTGCTCATCAAAAGACTCGGCACATTGAACGGAGATTCAACTACATAAGGGATGAAGTTGAAAAGGAAAGATATGTATTCGCAAAGTCCACACTGATAAAAACATTGCGGATCCACTCACAAAACTCCTTGAAAAGGCAAAGCATGAAGGTCATGCTTGTGCCATGGGACTTAGATATTCTAGTGACTGGGTTTAATGTTGTACTTTATATTTGGATATTGGAACTTATGTTATTTGACTTAATTACATGGTTATAATATTCATTTGTTCTTCTATTTTAGCATGTTTAAATCCGTGAATAAATAAGTTATTCTAAACGTTCGTAGTCGATCATACTTGTGGGAACATTTATGAATGTAAGACTATAATGAACTTGGATTGGTTGATATTCATAAGGTATGAATATAGAGCAAGAGGTTGCTAGCAAGGTTCATTGATATCTATGGGATATAGATATTGGACTGACCCGCACTCAATTATTTCTGCATGGAATCCTTGTGATTAGTCATAAGAAATATTGAGTAAGGCGAATATCATAGTATCCTCAGACCTGAGATACATATTGGGTCTTGATATTCACCGAATATATATTTTGACTTAGTTCTTTGCTGTCCTGAAATATTGGCAGTACATAAGGCTGAGTTCGGGTATGATACGAAGTGATTGTGAGAGACGTATGTAGTCAAGATGGGATTTGTTCCTCTTATTCGTTGAGAGTTAGATGTCTAAGGCCTATTAAAGTTAAATCATCAGAGAATGACAATTCTGTGTCTCTTGGATTTAACATGACATCTGAACAAAAGGATAAATGATTAGTTCACCTAAAACATATTCAAGTAAGGTACTTGAAAAGGATGATGTTATTGAATGGCACTTAGTCATATACATTAGGGGTAGCAAACCGTTGCTAGGCGTTATTTGCTGCTTGCATCAATCTACTATGAATCTTGTGCAAGTGGGAGATTAAAAGATTTGATCTGCCCAAAATTCATATAAATTGATGTGGCTAGTGTGATATGATCCAAGTCGGGTCATACCCAATAACACCAACAAACAAACCGAAAGAAAAATTTATTTGTTGATAAGATCATACAAATAATAAGTGACACCAATTTAGAAAATGGGATTTTCTAAATTATTGCTTTTGTAGATGAACATTATTATATGTATTAATTTGTTCATGAGGGATTATTTGTTCATTGTTTAAATTAGTTAAAGAATGACAAATAACATATGTATTGTGTTATAAAATTAAAGTGGTTCAATTTTATAAAAAGGTTGATTTCTAGTGTATTCCTTTAAAAGGATTATTTTGAATTTTTGGTGAGAAAAAGGGGGCCATTCGGCCGCCCCCTTGGTGTATGCCTTGGGAATGCTTTTTATTGTTCCAAGCACATGCATTTGAATCCAATCAATTCATTTAACACATACACTCAACCTACACAAGAAACTCTCTCTCTCTCTCTCTCTTTCAAGATTTTCGGATTTGAACTAGAGAAGAAAAATTTTTCAGCTTGAAGTTTTGTTCTTGGCTGAAAAACTTCACAAAGAAAAGAGACTACAACTTGGTGTTCGATCCTAGCAAAGAGAGGTGTTTTGCACGTGCTTGGGGTATTATCTTCTTGAGGATTTCTTGTTGGAATCTAGCCTTCAAGATCATCACCATCCTCTCATCTTAAGCTCGGGTTATATTGCTACAAAGGTTGTAGTTCCGTTTTTGGTTGTTTTACTCTTGTATGCATTATGTATAAAGATCCATGGCTTGGGGTTATTATAAAATGGGTTTTATATCAGATCTTAATATGTTTTAAAATATTATTCCGCTGCGTTTTCATATAATAATGTTGTATGAAGCTTTGATAAACATGTTAAAACCCCATCACAAACAACAATGAATTCAAGAATATTTAGTTTATGCTTATCCTAAGGTTAGCGCCACCGCACAGCAGAGAGGCACACAACCTATCTTCTTGTTAGAGCATTTATTTTTCTTTTGCACATAACACACCAACAACATAAGTTATTAGCTTGATTGCATTTAGCATTTATCCATGTGCTTTGCTCATTTTATGGTCATCCGCACACATTTGTGGTGTTTATTTTGCTCGTCACCCCTTATTGGAAATGCGTTGATTGTGTTAAGCAGGGATAAGATGGGAACCCACAGCAAGTTGAACAACTTAGTTTGAATTTAAACCACCAATGAGGTCTCCTCATCTGTTGTGTTGAATCTACCGACACATCATATAGTGAACTAGCAACCTCTAGGTATACTTTCTGTATGTTACCTCAGTAGCAGATTAGTTTTACTATCATTTTTCCTTTTATTTTGCTTAGACTTCTCAGACTTATACTTTGAATTTTGCATCTTAATCATTTAAATTCTTTTGAAGTCCCAAACAAATTGTTCCCTGTGTACTATCATTTTCCATAGACGTTGAATCAGAATAACAGATTTGATTTCATTTCTTTTAGCTAAGTTTCCCTCCTCCTCATTTTTTTTAAAGTAAATAAATATTGCACTAATTTAATACTAAATTAAACTATTCTCCCCCTAAAATTCAAAAACCAAAAATCTTTTTGTGTTATTTGGATTTTTAATAGACAGGAAAATAAATAAAATAAAATAAATAAAATAAAATAAATAAAAAAGCTTGTCGGACTACACACTTTCTTCTTCTAGAATCACATCACATTTCTTTTTCACGCCATAACCTCTAATAGATATAAAAACCTCGGTTTATCAAACGTTTTTTTGTAGAGGTCGGCGCGTTGAAAATCCGTATTATTTTTAACAATATCGATTAATTGCTTTTCAAAACAAACACGTATAAAGTAATATTTAATACCGATGTGTTTTGTTATAGGGTGTTGGACCGGATTTTTGGTGACAACAATAGCATCAGAATTATCAACAAAAATAGGGGTGTTAGAAAATTGCAAAACGTAGTCACGCATTTGTTGTTGAATCCAAATGATTTGCAAACAACAACTTACAGCAGCAACATATTCAGCATCACAAGTTGACAGAGCAACTGATGTCTACTTCTTACACTGCCAGGTGACTAACCATCTACCGAAGAACTGACAAGCCACAGATGTTGACTTGTAATTCATTTTGCAACCACCATAGTCCGAGTCAATATACGCTGTAAGATCAAAGTCATCATCATGAGGATACCACAACCCGAGTGTTGGAGTACCCTTTAGATATCAAAAAATCCGTTTAACGCCAATGAGATAATTTACTTTTGGTTTGGCCTAATATCTTGTACAAAGACACGTGGCGTACATAATATCAGGACGATAGGCTGTGAGATACATAAGGGATCTGATTATTCCTCTGTAGATGGTAGCATCAACCAGATCACCAGTTTCGTCGGGTGCCATGTCATGATTCAAGGCAAGTGGAGTTCCAGCAACAGAAGTGTTCTCCATGTAGAACCGACTGAGGATATCACCTACATATTTGGACCGATGCAGGAAGATTCCTTTTGGTGTCTGATCCACTTGTAAGCCGAGAAAGAACTTCATATCCCCCATTGCACTCATCTCAAACTCTGGTTTCATTACAGATTCAAATTCTTTACATAATTCTTCGTTCTTGGAACCAAATATTATGTCGTCCATATATCTGTACCAGCAGTAAATCACCGTCTTTTTCTTTGATGAATAACGTACAGTCAATCACCCCTCTGCAAAAGCCATGTTTCACCAGATGAGTTGAGAGTTTCTCATACCAGGCTCTAGGGGCTTGATGGAGCCTGTAGAGAGCCTTGTCCAGTTTGTAAACTCTAACCCAATAATAAGGATCCTCAAATCCTTCGGGTTGACTGACGTAGACTATCTCATGGTTTCACCATTAAGGAGTGCACTTTTCACATCTAGTTGAGAGACTTTAATCTTCATGTAGAATGCATAGGCTAGAAAGATACGGATTGCTTCCATCCGAGCCATAGGTGCAAACACTTCATCATAGTCAATGCCTTCGAGTTGTCTAAATCGTTGAACCACAAGTCGAGCCTTATTTCTGATTATGACCCCCTTGGTCATCTTTCCTACACTTCAAGACCCATTTAGTGCCAATCACCTTAGCACCTTTTGGTCTGTCCACAAGGGTCCATACTCCTAACTTCTTGAACTATAGGTTCTTCTTGCATAGCACTAACCCATACCTCATCGCTTAAGACTTCACTTAAATATTTTGGCTCAAACTGAGACACAAAACATCGATAATCCCCATCATGAAGATAACCTTTTTCATGACCAAGGCATAATTAGCTGAGTATAGCTGATTCTTGTCTGCACTCCCGATAGTACATCCCCAATGACGTTGTCCAGAGGATGATACACATTAATACGGGATCCAGTAGTGGTGGGAACAACTACTTCCTGATCCAGATTTTGAATTCCTAGTTTAGTATTTGTAGTTGTCAGAGTATGAGTTTCAGAAGTGTCAGATGCATCAAGATCTGATGCTTGTGGATTTTCATTTGCAGGAACATGTTCCTCCTGGTCCACACTTTCAGTCTCCACTGCTTCATCATCGGAGGAGGAGTCGCTTACATCAAGTGCTCCCCCTAAAGGATTAGATTAATTGTCTAGTGGAAAAGATGCTGTCGAGTCTTGTGGTGGAGCGTTCAGAACATCGTACATCATTTTAGTTGATAACTGATCATCAGGAAGAGAGGTAGGGAGGTTGAAGGACTTGAATAATGCATCATAATCGAAGAAGAATGAATGTCCTTTTCTAACAAGGGGGTGGTGTATCTTTAAACATCAACGTTGCACCACACTTCTACCTGACCCGTTGAGTTGTTATAAACTCTCTTGTCTGGTATGTCGTATCCAAGAAAGATACCTTCTTCTGCCTTCTCACTAAACTTACCTATCTGAGTTTTCTTCAGCAGCATGCACGGTGCGCCAAACGGTTCTAGATACTCCAGGTTGGGTGTATGTCGCTGGAGCAGTTCATAACAGGTTTTCCCATGTCGTTTGACCATTAAGACTTGATTGAGCGTGTAACAAGCATTAGCCACTACCTCATTCCAGAATTGAATAGGCAGTTTCGAGTCAGCTAGCATTGTCCTGGCAGTCTCTATCAAGCTCCGATTTTTCCTTTCAGCAATGCCATTCATCTGTGGAGTCTAGGCAGAGGTAAGTTGATGTACAATTCCTTTCTCTCTACAGTATGCCGCCATCCACTAATTCTTGAATTATGTGTTGTTGTCTGATCGAATCTGCCTTACTTTTAGCTTGTATAGTGATTCTAAAGTAGTAACTAGATGTTTGAATGATTCAAATGTCTCTGATTTGGCTTTCAGAAACATCACCCAAGAGAACCTTGAGTAATCATCTGTTACTATAAAGCAATATAGATCTCCAGCAATGCTCTTTGTACTAACAGGGCCAAACAGAGCCATGTGTAGAAGCTCAAGAGGAAGATCAATTAAATGAACTTTCTTTGCCTTGTGAGCCTTCTTGGTCTGTTTCCCTTTCTTACATGCTACACAAAAATCCGGAAGTTGGAAGTTTTTTATGGTTACTCCATTCACTAAATCATTTTGTACCAAATGATTCATCTTCCTTGGATTAATATGTCCCGTTCTCCTATTCCAGGAGATTGAATCCCTCTCAGTTGCCTTTGACAAGAAGCATTGAACAGTGTGATCCGTCGTGGAGGCTTTTGATAGATCCAAGACATACAAATCGTTATATCTTGAAGCTGACACAAGAACTTTATCCTCTTCAATCACATAGTCCTTCTTCAACATGTAGCACTTCTTGTTGTCAAATACAACTTTAACTCCTTTATCACAGATCTGGGGGACTGAAAGTAAGTTGTTCTGTAGTTGTTGAACGTAGTTGACCTTGTCAAACTTAACTTTCTCGTTTCCCACTTCACCTTGAGTGGTGATGTAGCCTCCTTTATTCCCAGCAAATGAAACATGTCCCCCTTTAATTTTTCTGATGTTGAAAAGGATAGACGAATTCCCTGTCATGTACCTGGACGCCCCACTATCAATAATCCAGGTATTAGTGATAGCGCTGTAGCGGACACCCTGCACATTCAAAAAACTTATTAGTTCAGATTTGGGACCCAAGCCTTAACTGGCTTGGGTAACCCGGATGAATCACACATCATAAACTCAACCCATTATCTTTGGAGGATGAAGGCATATCTTTCTTCTTGATCTCCACACTATCAGACACTATACATGATTTTCTTTCCATAAGCCAGTTTTGTGTAAGGCCTGTTTGTGATAAACAGATGACTGGCTTATTGTTTGAACTTTAGGTTCACTCATACTCTTAGGTGGAATGTTAGATCTTGATTTAGAAAAGCTTTGTTTTATCAAAAAGTTCAATTTTCTTTTTGGGCGTCTGATAATAAGGACAATTAGGAGAAATATGTCCTTGTTTTCCATAATTGTAGCCAGATCTCCCTTTTACAGATTGAGGAAAATATTTATGTGGGTTTGAGTTTTGTAAAGGTGTGACCTTTGTCTGGTTGGGTTTTGTCACTTCCCTTTTAGATGTTTCAGCCTTATTAACAAAATTAATTGTTTTAACATTTTGAACATCTATAACTTGCACTTTCTTTGGACTTTGATGATTAACACATTTATGGTTAACTGGTTTAGTCAGTTTTGGTTCTGAAGTACACGTTTGTGACCCTGACCTTACATTAACCTTTTTAATTTCATCATCCAAGTTCTCAATTGGCATTTTTCCTTTTGATTTCAAAGTAGGCTCCTTTTGTTTAGTGATAGAGTTCACAAGTTTACTTGTAGAATCAGGATCACTAACCAGAGGGATGGACACGACATGATTCTCTACTAGTTGTTATTGATAGGTCTACATTTTGTATTTAAAAGGATTTCATGTGATGGTGGAACTACTTTGTACCCCAAACCTTCCCCGTTGTTTCATTCTTTCACTAACTTTTTAACTATGTGAGAAGAACTAGCCCAACTATGCAGTTTTTGTTTTAAAGAATTAATCTCGACTTTCAACACTGCTTTTTCCTTTTTGGTTTCTTCTAAGGAATTTAAATAAAACTTTATATCATTAGATTGATTTAAGGCAACAACCTCGGTTTCCCTTAGTTGTTTCCCCAAAAGTTCTATCTTTTCTTTAAAACTGCACTCATTTTGTTTTAAGATACGATTAGCTTCAGTGCTGAGTTGTAAATCATTTACTAATTTATCATTGGGTTCTAATAACTTAGCAAATTTCAGATCAATGCTTTCTCTAAATTTATCACCTTCAAGACAAGCATGTTTATCAAATAACTGGTCTAGAGAACTTACTTGTGATGAATCGGTTGAATTTGCCATCAAAGCAGAATTAGATCCTTCGGTGGCTGGAGATTCTGAAATCATTTCTCTAAGCTCTTCTTAAACTAGGTGATTTACCACGTTCGTAGCTTCTTCAGTATCCGACATCGCTTACTCAGCTGCACTCTCACCTTCACTAGCAGACCCATCATCTACTGCTTCGACAAAGGAAATATTTGATTCTCCAGGAGAAACAAACCGGAAGGACCAGTCTTGTCCTTTATCACCTTGAGCAGTAAGAGCCTTTATCTCTTTACTTGAAAAAACAGTACCGATTGTGTCCTTGTCTTGACGGTTGAAGGTCAGAAATGGATTTCCATTACCTGTTTTCTTGGGCTTTACACATTCACGTTTAAAGTGCCCCTTCTCACCACAGTTAAAGCATGTTACTTTGGTTTTGTCAAAACCAAACGTCGTGTCCTTAGTGGCTATTAGGTTTTGTCCCGTCTTCTTGACAAACTTTTTAGCTCTTCTGACTGCACTTGCCAAGGCCCACATTATGTCCATTCTTCCTAGCTCATTCCCATCAACTTGCTCATAATCTTCATCTGCAAGGTGATAATTTCCAATCTTCCTGAAAACTAACCCCTCATAGGATTGGACAACAGCTGCTAGAAGATCCATGTGCTCCTTTGCAACTTCCATTGTGATATTACCGAGATTCTCGGTCTTTAACTTTGTAGTGTTGGCATTAGGCACTATGTATTGGGTCCCTGATGACCTTGAAGTTTTTGGTCCTGAAGCAGTGGTTGGGAAGAAGCAGATGAACTAGACATAAATGTTGTTTGTAGTGGTGCTCCTCAAATAGCTGGAGATGAAACTGAGTTACGGAGTGAGGATTCTGAACGTAGGATCCTTTCTTTGACTTGTACTTCATCCTCAGTTCTTCCTCTCTTAACTTCAAGATGAAGTCATTTATGTCCAACGTTGCAAGAATCTTGTTATGTCTGAGGTTGGACACAAATGAATCCCACTTATCAGGCAACCCATTAGCAAAACTTGACACTTTATCTTCCATTGATGTGGTTACACCATGAGTGTGCAACTCACTCATGAGATGATAGAATCTGTCAATTATGTCATCCAGGCTTCATTCCCTATTGAGGAGAAATTATCAAACTCCTTCTTGAGAGCCTTAGACTTCAGCACCTTTAACGTTGCATTACTATCATATCTCTTCTCTAAAGCCTCCCATAGCTTTTTGGCCTGCTTGTTCTCATAGAACTGATGAAAGATGTCTTTCGGTATTGATTGAGTCAACAAGGCATAAACTTTCTTCTCAACATTAAAGAGTATTTTTTGAGCTTCACTCATTCCTCCCAATGTTAATTTGATTCCATTAGCACTGACTGGCACCGTGTAACCAGTGTCGATGGATGTCCAAAGATTAGGATAAACTCCATTTAAGTAAATCTCGAACCGTTGTTTTCATTATGGATAGTCAACTAACGTTATAAGCTTCGGCGGTTTGTTATGATTTCCTATCTCATTTTCCAAAAGCAGAAGGTTCTGGATGCGTGAGTCCTTCCTGGAAGTAAACGCAGCAAATTGATCTTCCATTTGTATGAACTTGGTACTTGGAGAACAGGACAGTTTCAATCGTACAATGGACTATGAATATGGTTCACTCATGCAATTGAAGGGTGTGAATGAATTCAATTATGCGATTTGATTCAATCATGCATATGAACAAGACGAATAGACTCAAATGACTGGAGTTGTTCAGTCGTGCGAATGACGAATGCGACTGAGTTTAGTCATGCGAATGGAGTGTGAAATGAGTTCAATCGTACGAATGAGCTATTCATGCGACTGAAGGCTGCTGTTTTGGCAAAATCGAAGATTTTGACACTTTTACACAAAAATGATTTTCCCAAGAACCCTAATTTGTCGTATAGTGAAAAATTGAAACTTTAATGCCAGAAAACATCAAAAACACTTTTTGACTCAATAGGATGACTCTTTTGAATGAAAACGTTATTTAACACCAAAACTAATCGAATCACACGCAAAATCAAGAGCCAGTGCTCTGATACCACTTGGCAGGACCGTGTACGTACGGAATACTAACTGATAATAAGTGAAACTAGATCAAATAGTGCAAAATCCTATTTGATTGGCGATCCAATAGTGAGAATGTTAACCTGATTGATATAGGAATTAACTAAACGTTAAGAACGAGTAGGAATCGATCAAGAACGGACTTTGAAGTTGGATTGGCTTTCTTGGACGTTCTAGACAGCTAGGGTTCATGCATTCGAAGTGTTCTCTCAATTGTCATTGAATTCTCCTTTTTTCCACGAATTAAGTGGTATTTATAGGTTTGTAGTTTCCATTCATCTGACTGAACCATTAGCATGGTTCAGTCGTGCGACTAAATCATGTGATTGAGTCATACGCACGACTGAAGGTTCAATCGTGCGACTAAGTCAATCTTATATCTCAATCATACGACTGATCCAGTCTCTTGGTTCAGTCATGCGACTAGTCCATAAGCATGATGTATTCATGCGTATGGTCCATTAGCATGAATACTCATCCGACTAGTTGAACACATTTCTTAATCATTATTGACTAAGAACTATGTACAATAATTCAAACCTATATAATAAGTTCATACATATGAATTATACTCGACATAATAATAATATGAAATAATAAACATTAATAAGCATCAAGCATATATTATATTTCATTGAATCAATTCCTTACATATGTGTAAGACATGAACGACTTTTACATTAAAGCGCATAAACTAGGAACATGATGTATCTACAAGACTTGACTTTCACTACTTCGGAAGTTTTGATGGCTGGTCCTTCAGAAGATCTTGCTATCACTACAGCAGACTTTAGTGCTTCGGAAGTATTCCCTTCTTCCGAGACCAAATTTTCTTCTAAAGACAATTTTCCACTTGCCTTCATCTTCATTTTGGAGCTTTCGAAGGAAATAGATTTTCCTTCCGAAGCTATTTTCTTCTTGGAACTCTAAAAGTCTCTTCTTTGGTCATATGGAGAGTGCTTCTTGGATTGTAGAAACAATCCTTAACAAGATGAGAAGCACTCTCACACATAACATAGCTCATTTTCTTCTTCCTAAGAGCCTTCTTTTAAGAACAAGGTTTAACTTGATCACTTTTCCTCTTCACCTTCAACTTTGCAGATGCTAATATAGTTGTTTTAGGGTGAAACTGCACTTGGAGCTGGATGGTTTAGGTTGTGTAGAAGTGGTACATAACTTATCAACCTTCTTTTTGATGTTGGGATGATTTGAACATGAACCAGAACTCTTGGTACTAGATTTCAAGTTGATGTCTTTAGTCTTAACCACTTCAAACCCTACAGAGATAAAAACTTGTTTCTGCTTAGAGTCAAAAGTGGCATTGATCTCCTGAGCCTTCTTTGCTTTTCTCTTGCTCTTTCGGATCAAGTTCTTTCTTATAAACTTGTTCATCACAAGCTTCCTACTCTCCTCAGAAGTATAGTGAGCCTTCTTAGAACCCTCTTCTTCACTCTTCTTAGAGATATTCGCCATTGTCACTTCTTCATCCTCTTCAGTCAAGGGGTTTATGAGAGGAAGCTCATCTTCACAAGTTCCACACCTAGGAGATCTTACAGACAAGATTGTGTGTTGAGGACCTATCTCACTAGATCCCAGTCCCTGCTTATTCTGATCACAAACTTTTGCATGCAAGGATGAGAATATAATGTTCTTGAAGGTCTCTTCTTCAAAACACATTTTTCTGCCCTGGCTTTGCTGATCACAAGCTCAGCCTAAAATTTAGTCAACTTGATTATGAGATCTTTGATCTGAGTCCTGTTCTTGGTGTGTTCATGTTTAAGACCTGAAATGGTTTTCTCTAAGTCCTCTATCTTTAACTTGTAGTCATTTCTAGATCTTTTGAAATCAGTTTTTAAGATATTTAAGGACTCAAGATCAGATCTTATCTCTAAGTTATAGGACCTGTATCTATTAACTCTAGCAATACATTTAGGTGTACAGAGATGTTCCTATAAGGATTCTAATAAGTCTGAAACATTAAAAACATTCAAAGCATCTGAAGTCTCTCTGCATGCATGTACTAAAGTACTAAAGTCAAAATGCTTCGTAAGTTTTACATCTTCATAAGAAATATTGTAAGTGTAATCTTCCTAAGCTAAGACCGATATCTTCTGAAGCCAAATATGAAGTCTTCCGAAGCTTGAAAGACAAAGTCTTCTGAAGCTAGTTTATGAAGACAAATTTCTTCCGAAGACTTTTATGTACATGCTATTATCTGATGTACTTTTCCATAAAGCTAGACCACCTTTATGCTGCAACTCTATTTGACTCACCAACTTTCACAATTTGGTGAAAAGGTCCATGCTTTTGATAAACTGTACATTGAGGTCTTGAGTCTAAGATTTCTACTTTATGTACTTAATCCGTTTTGTAATATATTAGGATGTGAGCTATGGCATGTCATAGTCACAAGTCAAAAGGCAATCTGCCTTTTGACTCTACATTTGATTTTGTTGTCTAGAATCATGTATCCAACTGGCTTTTAAGGTATGGCAGACTGTAGGATGTAGTATATGTATCTCAAATACTTGTAACTTTTTATTATACTTTTGTAACACTTTGTAATAGAACTTGAGAAGTATTATATAGCATTCTTGAAAACCAAATACTTATGTTGTTTGCAATCTTGTTCTATATCTCATTTACTTATGTTCTTAGCATCTTCTACTCTAGTTAACCGGTTCCCTATTTGATCTGTTAAATATTCTAAAGAACTCTCCTCAATTTTGTTGTTGTGTTATAAAGTGCATCACCCCTTCTAATGGTCCTGTAGTTCCAATACCTTTGCCTCATCATGGTCAGCCATCAATGCTGGTTTGGAGACGCGTCTTCCATCTGAAAACTCCAGTCAAAGCCTCCTTCTTCAACAGCAACTGCAACTTGCTGCTTTGGCTTCTCATTCTAGGTAGCTTTCTCAGTATAGTTTGGTCTTGTTTGTGCTTAGCCACCATTTGTCCTTGGTGCCTTGCACTCCCTAGCAAAGTGACCCATTTGGTTACAGTTGTAACACTTGACTTTGCTTTTATCCAGCCAAACTTTCCACTGGCTGTATTGCTAGAAAACTTCCTTCCTGTCCTCTTGTAGAATTTCTTGGCTCTATGAGTGAGAAGAGCCATCTGCTGGACTATCTGCATGTACTCCATGTTATCTGGATGGATACAGTCCAGGTCTTCAAGGGTGAATAGAAAGTTGCTTGAGCTTACATCAGAAGACACAAAGGCATGTGAAGAACTTGTCTCTTGGAATGGGCTTCCTTGAGTGTAGCTTTCTCTTGGTGTCTCGGGAAAGATGATGAACGGACCCTTTTATGAGTTGTCAGGGTAGCATATAAGATGATGTTGAGGTTCTATGCTATCCCTTCCAGTCACATTCAGGGCTAAACTCATTTGATTGCTAGAGTGACCAGAAGAACCTTGCATGTTCATCTCCAATTGGTATCCACTGAGAATACCATACAACTCAGTCAAAGTGAGAGTCTTAAGGTTCTCAGTCCTCTTGATAACAACACAATAAAGTGTCCATTGCCTAGGAAGAGAGAACATGAACTTCTTTACAATGTCCCTGTTTTAAAGAGTCGCTCTAACATCCACTAGAGTGTCCACAATCTCAACATACCTGAAGTATCGTTGAGTCATGGTTTCACCTGTTTTAAAGGTGAAAAATTAAAACTACTGCTTCACGAGATCCTTCTTGTTCTCCTTGGATTCAGTAGAACCCTCATATATTAGTTTCAATGCATCCCATAACTGTTTAGCTATTTTGCATTTCTTGAAACCTCTTGCTAGGACCGTGTATGTACGGAGTACTAACTGATTATGCGTGAAACCAGATCAAATAGTGCGGAATCCTATTTGATTGGCGATCCAATCAGTGAGAACGCAATCTCGATCAATCTCACGATTAAAGAAACGTTAAGAATGAGTAGAAGAAGATCAGATGTGAACTATGAACTTGGAAGAGGGTTTCTGGATGCTCTAGAAGGCTAGGTTATGAGTATGTGTCAAAAGCCACTATTTTTCCACAAATTAAGTGGTATTTATAGGTTTGCAGTCTCCATTCATGCGACTGAACCATTAGTATGGTTCAGTCGTGTGACTGAACCATTAGTATGGTTCATTCATGCGACTGACCCATGCGATTGATTCATAAATACGACTGAAGTTTAGTCGTGCGACTGAGTCAATCTCATGTCTCATTCATACGACTGATCCAGTCGTCTTGTTCAGTCGTGCGACTGGTTCATTAGCATGATGTAATCATGCTTGTGGTCCATAAGTATGGTCCATTAGCATGAATCATCATATAAACTTCAAACCTATATAATAAGTTTATATATATGAATCATATAAATGTAAACATCAAAACACAAATCATATATTATTACATTGTTTCATTACACATATGTAAGCCATGACAGACTTTTACATTAATCATATAAACTAGGGACATATGTATCAACAAACTCCCCCTTGGACCTAGTTTACTCTAAAGTCTGACATTATTCATATGCTCCTCAAAGCTCTTGTACTTCTCCTCTCTTGTGACTCCTACATGTATTTCAAATGCAAAGCAGAGTCGTATCACATTCTGGAAATGGAGAGCTTGTACAACATCTTACGTGTCATAGAACAATGGCCACTTGTATAAAGTGTAGACATCTTCTGCAGACAAGTTGGTAGCCACATTGGGTCGAATACCCTGATAGTTTCCATATTGCCTTCTCTATTTAGAACTATGACCGCTTCACGTGTCCTCTAGTCATAATACCACCATTTGAAATGTGAAGTGAAGTCCTGAGGCATTTCCCGTAAGGGAATCTTCCACATTGTGCGCGGGTGACTCCACTTCAACACTACTTTAGGCATTCCAGTTATGGGATCCATTTTAGACTTGCGAATAACCTCTTCAGTTGTTGAGGTTTGAAGTTCACCCATATGGTGTGGTATTCTTTCTTAATGCAGACTCAAACCAACATGACATCTTTCTGCGATCAGCTTATAGTATATTTAAATGCCAGTTGGTTGAGCTCAAAGCCTAGGAGAGTCTTCAGGTCATGAGGATACCTGAAGTACTCTATTCCCTTCTCCCTTTTTACAGCAAAAATGTTTAGATCTTCAAAATATGCCCATGCTATGATCTTGCCAGACACATTCTGATGTTTCTTGACTTTAAAGGGTTTGGTGTAGGCATTCCGCTTTGGAGCTTTGCGCTGGCATTATTCAGCAAAACAAGCTGCCCATTCAGCCTTCTTTATATCAACATCTGCATCCGAGGCTTGGGCTTGGCTTTCATCCTTATATGTTTCTTTCTCCATTTCATCCAGTTTTTCCAATGTAGCACTGCCAAGAAGTCACCCAAGTTGGGAATCACATTTCCCTCTTGGTCAGTGTACTCTAGATAGTGGTCAGATGTGACATCCTCTATTTCTATTTCATCAACCTTGTTCAGCTCATCATCACTAAACATTGACCTTTGAGCTTTGAGAGTCTTTGACGAGCTCGTCAGGATTCAGTCTGAACATCTCCGCCAGTTGCTCATCGGTTAGATCGTGAATACTTTCTCCTTCTTCAGGAGTGTAGCTCACTGGCCTTCTTACAATCCCTTGCAAATCAAGAATCATTGTGAATGAGACTTGATTGTTGAAGGGGAGCAATATCATATTCATCTTGCTGTGATGTATTATCTACTTGATTTAAACATTTAACACATCAATCATAGTATTTAATCAAGACATTTAAACATATATAAACATGAATAACCATAAATTATATTAATGTAATATTCGAATCAAGTACAAAAGTTTTTAAATACAAAACATCTAATCTTACTTTTATCTTGATTGATTAGTTCTTCAACTGGAGGAGTTGAAGACTAGGCTTCTTGATCTTGAGTTCTCTTAAAGTGCCTCTCTGAGCCTGAGTAGAAGTGATGCAGCAGCATCACCTCATCGTCATCATCATCTCCTCTCTTCTTTCCACTCATTCCATCATCATCACCCTCATCTTCTTCACCAAAATCATCATCATCATCATCACCTTCCTTGATCTTTAAAGGCTCATCTTTGGATCCTTTAAGCCTGAGCATGATCTTTTTGTTCTTTGCCTCCAAATCCTCAATCCTCTTAACCGAATGAGTATTCTGCTCCCGGCGCTATGTAATCTGCTCAGGCTGAGCAACATATAGCTCCATAAGTTGGTTTAGTTGTGCAGCTCTGTGTTCATTGGTGGCCAGCAGCTTTAGCACTATCCGGTGAGGTTGGCTACTTGTTCCTCTACCCCGATAGAGGGTAGAGTGGATCCATGGCTCAGTGGGACTTACGCAGATGTCCTAGCTCATTGGGTGGTGGCAGTGGTGGTGGATGTGGTGAATATGGGAGGTGCAATAGGAGTGGATGGTGAAGGGTGACTGTGGTAGTGATTGTAGGAGGTGTGGTAGTGGTGGTGGGAGGTGTGGTAGTGGTGGTAGGAGGTGTGATAGTGGTGGTGGCAGCTGTGGTAGAGATGGTGGATGTGGTGGTGATCAGTGTAATCCTCATCCTCTTGCTCTTCATGCCATGTGGCTGAGCCATTCTCTTCTTCCTTACCCTTTGGAAGAGGATGATCCCCTGGGCTGATGGGATGGTCAGGGATGTATGATGGATTAGTATCAGTAGTAGCACTATCCCTGGACTCACCCTGTCGTCCACCAACCACCGCAATCCCTCTCTTCGTTGCAACAACCTTAGTTCCCACTGTCCTAACCAGTGGCTCCTCATCTGACTCTTCCTCCTCATCTGGTAGGAAGTCTTGATGAAACGCAGCCCGCTCAGCTCCACCCTGTGTGGATGGTGGAGATGGAATATCAGTGGCAGTGACCCTAGATAGAGTGGGGCCTGTGTCTCCACCATCACCACTGTCATCGTCATCGTCTTCATCGGTGGGAAAAACTATAGGCTCAAAATCCGAATCAATGTCATCGTGATGCCACTTCTTTCAAGCGGGCGCCATGTAGTCCTCCCGGGCTAGATGCCCAAACAATCTCCTCACTGGGGGCTTCACCTGCTTGCCCCGGTACACCTTCATCCTACTAAGAGTGGTGTCATCCATCCTCAAGTGTAACTGCATCATCTCTCTCCTTAGGCAGCAAAGGAAGCTTCTGGTCAATAATCATCTGCAGGAACGCGGGTACATGCAGAAGCTTCCTTGCCCTTGGCCTCTATGTTCTCTACTATATACGTGAAAATCATCTAAGAGAAACTGATGGATGGTTCCGTACCAAAGCTACGTAAGCATTCTAGATTTGATCTGACATCTCATCAAAGCCGCCTTTACGAGAGGCTATGCACTTGAGTAGCACATGGGCCAAGTACTTGAACTGGGGGCAGAGGTTGCTCTTGTTGAGCACACCTACATTAATGTCCCCAACGTACTTGATCCGAAGAAAACATCCTTGAACTGTCAGGGAATGCAGCCTGGTTAGGCAATCACCATCTTCGCCCAACTCCAAGACCCTCCTCAGATCATCCTCGCAGATCTTAATCTCCTGACCAAAAATAGAACTCCGAATGCGATGTGGCTCAGCAGACCTGTCTACTACAGCGCTTCCCATAAAGCATGTTGAATCGATCTATATGGTGTGCACGGTGTAGATATGGCCTTGAAGATCCGCGATCTCCATAAGAAGGCAATAATCCTTGTGAACTCAGAAGCGTTCCGGGATGTGACCTCTAGATGAGCACAGAGGTTGTGCTTCGTGCTCATAGTCCATCTGCTGGCCATGTTTCCGTAAACAAGATACGTAAACGTTAGAATTTTTGTAAGTGAATGACATATGAAGTTTAGTGAACTTGAATCCTTCTGTTCAGTTGTGCGAATGGACAATGCGACTGAATATTAGTCGTGCGATTGAGTTCAGTCGTATGATTGAGCATGTGACTGAGCTTAGTCGTATGTTGTTCTATGCGATTGAACCAGTCATGCGACTGAAATCATACGCATGGTTCATTCGTGCGATTGAGTCATTCGCCCAGCTCAATCGTGGGATTGAAGTTCATCAGCGTGTCCATTCGCATACGTCTCTGTTCGACACTTTAGAATCATTTTGTGAAGTCGGTTTTGATCGATAAACATCCGAGCATGTTCTTGACGGAAGTATAAACAACAGCACAAACCAAAAGTCAAACAATAATACGAACTATAATTGAATGGTTTCATTGATAAAACCTAACGATTACGAGCTCGTTACAACGTAAAAATCAAGACTCTTGGCAAGGGGAAGAATGAGCATGATCTCCCCTCTTATCCGGCAGCCCTAGGCTCCCGGGCACACTCTCTCTAAAACCCTTTTCGAAATCCTTATCTCTCTACACATTGAAACTGATATATAGGCCTTGGCCCATATTAGATGCGACTAGGCCCATTCGTGCGATTGGACCATGCGTATGGTTCAATCGTACAACTGGACCATGCATATGGTTCAATCGTACGACTGGACCATACTTATGGTTCAGTCTTACGAATGTCCCAATCGCATCTCTCAGTCGCACGGTTGGTCCATTAGCATGGCTCAGTCGTACGACTGAGTCTCATTCGCATATGCTCCCGTGAATGACCCAGTTTCATGTGTTTACAACATATCAGGTGTATAACATTAAGCCTAGACTATTCGACAAGCGACGGACACACTATATATGACTATATATGCTCCAACAAATTCCCCCTTGGACGTTGCTTGCGAATAGTAGATAACACCTCTTACAATCTTCAGTCAATCTTTGCTCGGGTTGCCAATAGAATCAAACGAAAACCATATTAGCCAACGTTGTCGATCCGTCAGGTTGCTACATCTCCCTGAAAATGAATTTAGGCACAACAGCTTTCATTTACTTTGTAGAACACCATCATAGCAGCAAGATTCCCCATATGACTGATTTTTCCAGATAATGACTGATTTTTCCAGATAATGACATGAACAGTTTTCCATTGCTTCAATCTTCACACAGGCTAACCTGATTAACATCACCACCTGCAGAAATTCCCCCTCACATTCAGCATATCCGAATATATAGACATTGTGCTCTCCTGGCGTCTTCACATTGTGTATTGGGCAAAAGGTTGAAGGTTCCAATCCACAGCTGACAATATCAAACAAATCAGCATGCACGAAGATTCATCATCAGAAACCGGTTCACATCATCACTTTCTGATTGCGTCTTCACTTTCTCTATACATGGATTCCCCCTAAGAAGCAGAATCCTTTCTGTGCGGATAAATATAACTTGATTGGCCCATAAGTAGTCAGATGCTCCTGACTACCCCACAAAATCAGCACCGACTGCTGACATCTCTCTTCTCTCTTTTGTGTTCTAATTACATTCACCTATTCTGGAAGTCCGACGAATAATGGGGTATACATCAAACTTATTTGACAAAAGAACCTCAGGGTGAATATGCTTTGCTCATCCTCAAATCTGTGCAAGAAGCTATTCCAGACTCTTTTTTTTGGTCTGGAACAAATGCGGATGAGTCAATGCGGATGGCTCATTCGTGCGATTGAACATACAATTGGTCCATTCTCACGACTGAACATACGAATGGTCCAGTCGTACGAATGGTCCAGTTGTACGAATGGTCCAGTCGTACGAATGGTCCATTCGGATGGTCCTATCGTACGAATGCTCCATTCGTATGGCCCAGTCGCATGAACGGGTCTGCACGCAGATTTTCAGATCTGCAGCCGCCAGGGCTGCCCAAAACCTAATCTGACGAATTTAACATGAACCGAAACAAAGTAGGCATCATCGGATTCGAAAGGGTGATAGGAACATGGTTTCGAATTTGATTTTAACATAGAAGCAACACAGGTAACAAGATCTGAGCAAAACACGAAGAACACGAAGTGGGTTTTACGTTAAGATCTGAACTTTGATCCAGAAATCAAGAGCTCGGGTTGCTAGAGTGATTGTTAGATCATTCCAGCAGTAACCTGGCTCTGATACCAATTGTGAAGTTGGTTTTGATTGATAAACATCTGAGCATGTTCTTGACGGAAGGATAAACAACAGCACAAACCAAAAGTCAAACAATAATAGGAACTATAATTGAATGGTTTCATTGATAAAACCTAACAATTACAAGCTCGTTACAACATAAGAATCAAGACTCTTGGCAAGGGGAAGATCGAGCATGATCTCCCCTCTCATCCGGAAGCCCTAGGCTCCCGGGCACACTCTCTCTAAAACCCTATTCGAAATCCTTATCTCTCTACACATTGAAACTGATATATAGGCCTTGGCCCATATTAGATGCGACTAGGCCTATTCGTGCGATTGGACCATGCGTATGGTTCAATCGTACGACTGGACCATGCGTATGGTTCAATCGTACGACTAGACCATACTTATGGTTCAGTCTTACGAATGTCCCAATCGCATCTCTCAGTCGCACGGTTGGTCCATTAGCATGGCTCAGTCGTACGACTGAGTCTCATTCGCATATGCTCCTGTGAATGACCCAGTTTCATGTGTTTACAACATATCAGGTGTATAACATTAAGCCTAGACTATTCGACAAGCGACGGACACACTATATATGACTATATATGCTCCAACAGTGCAATTGAGTTCAGTCGTTTGATTGAGCCTGTGACTGAGCTTAGTCGTATGGTGTTCTATGCGGTTGAACCAGTCGTGCGACTGAAATCATACGCATGGTTCATTCGTGCGATTGAGTCATTCATCCATCGCAATCGTGCGATTGAACTTCATCAGCGTGTCCATTCGCATACGTCTCTGTTTGACACTTTAGAATCATTTCTTGGTCTATGCTTGATGCTAAACATTGTGGTTAGGCTCATTAGACTCGCAAACGCTCAAAATAACACCTAATATTCTTTAAATTAACAATTTAGTCCATTTTAGTGGTTTATTTTGAGAACTTTGTCTCGGTTCTTGTTTTGACCAATTTAGGTCACTTGGGCTCGATTAAACCGAGCATTGAGATCGATTTCTATCTCTGAAGATCATGTTTAGGTTGGACTCACCTTAGTTTAGATGTTTATTTTTACTTGTAATAGGTCTTTTGTTAGTTTCCTTTTTTATGTACTTAGATTTATGTATTTTGCAATCCAGCGAAACTGTGAGCGAAATTATAGTTTCGCTCAAAGTCAGCTGACTAGTTAGCCTGGCGAAACTACTATTTGTCCGAACAAAACTATAGTTTCGTCAGTATAGTTCGCTGATAGCGAAACTGTCTCGAAACTATAGATTGCTTTATATAGATTTGATCCTTCTTATTGTTGGGTAAGCTCGCAAAACCCTAATCGTTTATCATTGTTGCAAGTTACCATCTCAAAGCAGTTAATACACAGAAATATCATTATGCTTTATGTTATTGATTGTTGATGATCATTGTCTTATTATGAATGAGTTATTATTGTGTTCAATCCTCTTTGTTCTTGTTGTTTAGCATGTTTGTTGGATATTGAATGATTCTTCATATCATTTGCACTGTAACACAATCACATGGACCAACAATATGGTATCAAAGCCTTAGTGCTCATGATCTGTTGAGTTTATTTAGTGGTTTTTGTTCAATATCTTGTTTCAATCAATTTTCAATTCCTTATTGGGTGTTTTGATGTGAAAATTGATTGAGTTTACCTTGTTTTCGGTTATGGAAGCTTTGCTAATCATCAGATCTCAAATCCATTGAGTTTTTGATGATTTCAGACTGATTTTAGGTTGAAAAAGGGTTTTAGGATCGACCAGCGAAACTACTGTTCTTTCAGCGAAACTGTTAAGAATCTTCCAGCGAAACTATGGGTGTTATCACTATTGAAATCATTCACTAGTTGTTTTGCGAAACTAGTCTTTTTGAACGAAAGTTCATCAGTGCTTGTGAAGGTTTAACAAGCGAAATTGCTGCTAAAAGTGTTTTTGAACAAAAGTTCAAGCTTGTTTCGTGCGAACTTACTAGCGAAACTAAGCCTGTTGTGACAATTGGCTAGCAAAACTGCTGCCGAAATTGTCAACGAAATTAGCTTTCTCTGCGAAAGTATCAGCGAAAGTAGTTCTCGCTGCGAAATTGTCTGCGAAGTTACCTTTTCTGCGAAATTGTCAGCGAAATTATCTCTTTTCTTGCCTAAACTACATCAATCCCTGCGAAACTACAACGTCTAAGTTAACATCACTCACACTTGCCGATCTTGAAAGTGTTGCTCCCAATAGGCCTCCGAGACTCATTAACGGAGACAATTTTGAAGATTGGAAGAGATGTCTCAAAGCTTTCTTCTTCTACACTGATCACAACCAATGGAAATCGATTATTTCTGGTCCTCACATACCAATTGTCACTGTTGGTCATGTTGTCTCTCAAAATAAGGACCCGTCTTCTTTCACTGAAAAGGATCTGAAGTTGATTGATCGTGACCAAAAGGCTTTTGGTGCTTTAACTCTTTGCCTGGCACCAGACATTTACAATCGTTTTGCAGAGCATAAAATTGCTAAATCTCTTTACGATGCCTTATGTGAGTTTTATGATGGTAATGCAGATTTGGTAAAGGATAAGAGCATTCAAGCTGAGAAGGAATTCAATTCCTTTGTTGGATACAAGAACGAGAGTCTGACAGATCTCACAAATCGTTTCTTGACCATTTCAAGCACCTTAAGAAATACGATGAAAAGCTCTCAAATAGTGAACAAGTTAACATGCTACTAGATTCTCTCCCACCTTAGTGGAGTCTTCCGGTGAGGATGCTAAAACAAGAAAGAGGGTTCACACATTACAAGCTGATGGATATTATCAATAAGCTAAAATCCTTTGAGTTGGACATGAAGAGATGGGAATTTAACCAGACCATGATGCCTTCATCTGGTTTTTCTCAAAATGTTGCTTTATTATCATCCGCTGCTAGCTCTCAAATACAGAATTCAATACAAGGAGGAGTTAATACAAGTAATTTCTTAGGAAGAAATTTTACGGTTGGAAGAGATCAGATTAATTTTAAGGCGAATGTTGAAACTCCAGTTCCATCAGAAACAATGGCCCTCTTTGGAATGTTTGTTTAATGTTATGAAGCACTTATCGCAGGAGAGTTAAAAGGAAAATGAATGACAATGGAAGACATGTATCAGGTAGATCCTGATGATCTTGAAGATACTGACATCCAGTGGCAAATGGCAATGTTGACTCTTAGAGCTCGAAGGTTTATGGAGCATACTGGACAGAAGAACTTCAGCGGACAAACTTCTAATTCAAAACTAGGATTTGATAAGTCAAAACTAAGATGTTTCAACTGTAAACAATTAGGACATTTTGAACGTGAATGTCCATCACCAATTGTCACCGACTCCAGCAATTCAGGAGTTCCAAGATTAACAATTGAGAAGGAGAAGGAAGATGTGAATCACAAAAAAGAGATGGCATTGATTTCTAACTTTGATTGGAGTGCTGAGGTTGAGGAAACAAGGACTGAGATAAATCATGCTTTAGTTGCTGAGCTTGTTAAAGGGAATGAGAATGAAGATGGTAAAGATGGATTTGACCTTTTCAAGGAATTCAAAAAGAAAGTTGTCATCTGTGAATGAGGAAGAAGAGAAAGATGTCGAAATGAGGGCAGGTAAATCTAAAGGTCTAAAGCAGGAAGGAAGTTCATGCGCTAGGCGAGGAAAAGATTATGATGTTGATGCAGCCACTATTGAGGAAACAAGTCAAGTACTCCTGTGTGCCAATGTGAAAAGGCCTTAGCGGCTGAAAGGATGGTGATGGGACTTCCATATGAGGTAATTCAGGATATGTGTTCATCTGCTTGTAAAATAAGATTATTTGGGATTTATAAATCTAATTGGTTATTAATTGATAATGAAAAGGATTTCAAACGAATTAATGATGAACTTAAAATCAATGAATCAAAATATTTTGTTAAATTAAATGAGGCTTTAAAAGAAAATGATCATTTAAACGAATCGTGTTGGAAAGAAATGTTGAAATTAACACTTTGACTGAGAGAGTTGCCCTTGCTGAATTTGAAACAAGCAAGCTGCAGTCAAAGTTAGATAAATGGACCATATCAGGAATAAAACATGATGATTTGTGTAAATCTCAATGGGGAGCTAGGATTAAAATGGGATTGGGATATGAAAATGTAAAAGTTTATCCTCCGCCTAGTACATACTGTTATTCTCCTACGCCTGTTCCTCATCCTTCTAATGATTTAATCAAAACAAATACTGATAGTATGTCTGCAGGTTTAGAGGGTGTAAGTTCTAAGCACGTTCGTAAAGACTACGACTATGGACCAACTAGTGGGCTTGGATGCACTAGTAATGGTTCACCTGATTCTCAGCAGTCTAGTTTAAATTCTATTTTTGTTTCTAGTTCTCCTGTAATAGACTCTATAGTTTCATGTTCTCATGATGGTTCTAATTCATCTTTGAATTTAGTACACTATGGTGATGTCTTTTGTTCTAGTGATGATAATGATGCAACTAATCTTTCTACAAAGTCGACCGAGCAAATTAAAACTAATTGTTTTAAAAATTTCTTTTCTCACCCAATTCCATCTTTTACTCCATTAAATATGTCTTTATCAAATGAAGGAATTACCACTTCGTCTGAAACTAGCACCAGTGGAACTAGTTCTACTGGTACGTCAGACGATCATTCATCTATTTTTGTAAATAATAATTCTTGTTCACATAAACTTCGACCTCGTGGCATGTATGAGATATTTAGTGACATTGATTCTAGCATATCTGAATGTGATGAGGAAATTATCATTGATCATATTCCTATCTCATCATATCATAAACCTAGACACAAACCTCACTGTTTCAGATGTGGTCTAGAGGACCATCTTGTCAAGACTTGTCCTACATTGCTTCATGGTCATTTTAATAGGAATCATTTGGAATAAATTAACAAAATTGGTTAATAATTTCTTTTGCAGAAAATTTGCTTCTTCTAAAGATAAAGTTGTTGGGTTCCTATTTCACCTGGTTAATCTATTTGTTATTTCATTTCAGGAGCCATCCACTAAGATTGTAAACAGTGTGTGGCATGTAGATAGTGGATGCTCCAAACATATGACAGGGCTGAAAGACTTGCTGATCAATTATCGGATTATAGATGGAGGATATGTTGCTTTTGCTGGTGACAAAAAGGGTGGAAAGATGATTGGTCAAGGAGAAGTTACCAATGGTTCTTTAACTTTGGAGAAAGTCCACTATGTTCCTGAGCTGGCATTTAATCTTCTGAGTGTTTCTCAAATCTACGATAAAGACATTCTAGTCTTGTTTAAATCCGATGAATGACTATTTTTAAAATCAGAGATCGATATTCCAAATGATTTGATTCTTATGCGTGCTCCAAGAAAACATGACACATATCTCTAGACATAAACTCTAGCGAGTCAAATACAACCTGTCTTCTTTCTAAAGCTTCAACCTTTGAGTCTCTTTATGGCATCTTCGATTGGGCCACGTTAATTTTAAAATAATAAACAAATTAGTCAAAAACAATCTCGTTAGAGGACTCTCTTTAAAAGATTTTTCTGTGAACGAAAAATGTATGGCATGTGCCAAGGGCAAACAACACAAGAAATCACATAACTTGAAAACAGCATAACTTGTCCTCTCGAGTTGTTACATACTGATTTGTTTGTCCCAATCAGCGTTAAATCTATTGCTAAAAAATCTTTTGCCTTGTTTTTACAGATGATTTCTCAAGATATTCATGGGTGGGATTTCTTGCACACAAAGGAGAGGTTGCTGAAGAATTGCAGAAATTAATACTTTCAATCGAGACAATCAGCAAGAGAAAGGTTCTGGGCCTGAGAAGTGATAACGGCACTGAATTCAAAAATCAGATTCTTGATTCATTCTGTGCTCAAAAGGGAATTGTGAGACAATTTAGCGCTACTAGGACACCTCAACAGAATGGTATAGCTAAATGAAAGAATCGCACTCTCATTGAAGTCGCACGTACAATGCTGATAGAATCTTCATTACCCATTATTTTTGGGCTAAAGCTGTGAATTGTGCTTCATATGTTCTAAACCGAGTGTGATTGTCAAGGACAAAATGAAGACTCCTTATGAACTTCTTCATAAAAGGAAACCTCTAATTGACTTCTTTCGGCCATTTGGTTATTCTTGCACTCTTCTGTATACTCAATCTCAAAAGTCAAAGTTCGGTGCTGTGTCTGAAGAATGTTACTTTGTTGGTTACTCTTCTTATCAAAAGGCCTATAGCGTATATAACAAGAGAACACGTATCGTTCAAGAGTCATTCTATGTTGATTGGCAGGAGTCTAACTTTTCTGATGTTCGATCTGAACCAGCATGGTTCTTTGACTCTGATACTGTGCTTAATTCTTTTAATCTTCTTGTTTTCGATGATGATGCGTCCATTCCAAATGTTTCAACAAATATTATTTCCTCAACCCCATCTCTTACTCATTCCACCTCTTCAGCAAATGATGCCACTTCAGCCGATGTTGGATCATCTTTTCCATCACTTGATCTATCACCAACACTTGTTTCTACTTCACCAACATTTGTTTCACCCCCAACATCTCTTCCTTCATCACCTACATCTATCCCATCATAACCTATTCCATCCCTCTCACCTCATCTAATCTTTCACAATCTGTGAACGAAACATCTCCAAACACCTTCCCTTTAGACACAGACTTAAAAACATTGAAAGATCATCCTCTTGATAATGTTGATGGATCAATCACTAATGGTGTTCGGACGCGGAGTCAATCTTGTTTGATTAATATCTGCCTCTTTTCTTGCTTCATCTCTCAAACTGTCCCGAAAAATGTGCATGCCACCCTACAGGACCCATGCTGGGTGGAGTCAATGCAATTAGAGCTTCAACAAATTAGAAAGCTCAAAGGTTGGACATTGGTTGACTTGCCTCCCAACAAATGCCCAATTGGTACAAAATGGGTGTTCAAGAACAAACCTAATGATCAGGGTGTGGTGGTGCGTAACAAGTCTAGACTGGTTGTGCAAGGTTTTGCTCAAGAAGAAGGAATCGACTATACTGAAGTCTTCGCTCCGGTCGACCGACTTGAAGCAATCAGGATTTTTCTCGCTCATGCTGCTAATAAACAGTTCAAGGTCTATCAGATGGATGTCAAGTGTGCTTTCCTTTACGGAGACATTAATGACGAGATATATGTGTGTCAACCACCGGGTTTTGAGGATCCTGACTTCCCCGATAAAGTCTTTAAGCTTGACAAGTCTCTGTATGGTCGTCATCAGACACCTAGGATCTGGTATGAGACACTGACTCAGTATCTCTTAAGCAATGGTTTCTCTCGTGGCACCATCGATATGACTCTTTTCAAAAGAGAAGTGAGTGGTGAAATGTTGTTTGTCCAAGTTTATGTCAATGATATTAACTTTGGCCACCAATCCACTGTTATGTCGGGAGTTCAAAGAAGTGATGCGCAATCGTTTTGAAATGAGTATGATGGGAGAAATGTGTTTTTTTCTTGGATTACAACTAGAACAAAAGGATGAAAGCATTCTAGTTCATCAAGAAAAGTATGTTAAAGAAATCTTGAAGAAATTCAAGATGGATGATGCTTCTCCTGAAATGACTGCCTTTATTGCTCAGACATGTCTCACTCCTGATGAGAACGGGAAATCTGTTGATCCTCATCTCTACAGATCTATGATTGGTTCTCTCATGTATCTTATGGCAAGTCAACCTGATATCACTTTTGCTCTAGGATATTGTGCTCGATATTAGTCGGCCCCAAAGGAGACCCATGAGAAAGCTGTCAAGAGAATTTTTCGTTATCTTAAAGGCTCATCTTGTTCAGGTCTATGGTATCCATGTGGAAGGAATTTTGATTTACATGCTTATTCTAACAGTGATTCTAATGGTTGCAGGTAAAACAGAAAATCGGTGTCCGGAGGGTGTCAATACCTGGGTAATTGTCTGGTGTCTTGGCAGAGCAAGAAACAGACCATTGTCTCTCTTTCTACAGGAGAAGCAGAATACATTGATGCCTCTAGTTGTTGTTCCCAAGTCCTTTGGATACAACACCACATGATTGACTACGGAATTAATTTTCTCCACACGCTGTTGTTTTGTGACAACGAAGTTGCATCGGGATTGCTAAAAATCTTATTCATCATTCCCGAACTAAGCACATCGAAACACGGATTCATGCAATTCGTGATGCACAAGAAAAGGGTTTTATCGATATTATTCCTATTGATATGAAAAATCAAAAGGCGGATCTTTTCATGAAAACTTTTGATAAACCTTGATTTTATGAATTGATCTCTATGATTGGGCTAATATCCTTTTAAATCTCCTTTCTTTTCTCTTAAATAAAATAAAAAATAAAGTAAATTATATATAATAATAATAATTTTAATAGTTTTAACCTCTTTTTAAAATATAAAATTATGGGGGAGCACATAAATAACCTGGGTGTCGATTTTGAAATGACGAGAAATGATTTTATATCTTCGGATATGTTCATTTTTGCATGATTGGTACTTAAAATGAGAAATGATAGTAACTGATATTGTTATCTGTTTCACATCTTATTTTTAAGTGCATATAATGGAAAAACAAACAGATTTTTTAACGATATACATGGTAGACTCAGCCTGAAAAATAAAGTAAATAGAAACATTTTGATTTAAATTAAATCTCTGCTTAAGGTGTCTGGATTTTCGTGATCATTTTGGCCTGCACGGAAACTGAGTCCCGACAAAAAGTGGATTGAGAATTGATCTTATGGCTCATGTTCTATACATTTGTGTCTTGTACATGTGCTAATCTCCTCTGCTGTACGGTGGTACTGACTTGAAGTGGTGATCTCCTCTGCTGTACAGTGGTACTGACCTGGAGCTCTTATCAGCACATGATTTAATGGTCATCTCCTTTGTTATATGTAAGTATAGACCTGGAGCTCTCACCATCTTGATCTAAGTCATGTTAAATCATCTAAATGATGAATTCATAACAAAATGCAATATTCTGTTGATGATCACTTACACAGATCTGCACAAGCCTTGCTCTATAAAGATCTTAATAAAATTCAAGAAATCCTAAGGTTGGGTGAGGGTTTTTGCCAAATGATTGTGGGGTCCTAACATTCTAAAGTATTTAATAGAACCTTAACGAATGATCTGCTGCTTTTTGAAAAAGATAGGGCTTGAGTTTAAGCGGACAATTGTTATTGACTATTTAAGGATTTCAAAATCATTTAAGACTGTGATTCGTTTTAGTCATCGGTATGATCTCATTGCCGGTCGATGATCTAATTCATCTCTATGCTATACTTATCTTGGGGATGTGATCTCTGATCAATTTTGATCTCAGTTATCATTGTGCTTTAATATTTAAAAAAATGTGTCAGCGAAACTATATCTTCGCTAATTGTTTCACTAGACGAAATTGCAATTTTGCTCAGCTTTTTCATCCAATAAGATGTGTGGCAAAATTACAATTTCACTTAGCGAAACTATTCTTTTGTCTGGCGAAACTATTTGCTATTTAGGTCATTTTGTGAAATTATAACCTGACACTTTTGCACTTTCGTATATTTCCTATTCTTAGGGCTTTACCGTGACCATTTCTTACGAAATCGTGAATTTCAATTGTTTCTTATGATTGTTGGTTGATTTATGTTCGCAAGTGAGTCTCGAACTCAAGACTTTCTTATAATCTTGTTAATAATAACACATTATCAGTTTATTTGATTGTGTCTCTTTGGTGTCTTCACTGTTCATCCAGCGAAACTACCGATTATCCTGCAAAACTGAACGAAAGGTTCCAATAATAATTTGTGGAAAAATAGAACAATTCGAATACCTACACACATAATCGTACCCTAGCCGTCCAGAGACTCAATAACACATGTTCCAAGTTCATAGATCACAGTTGATCGTGTTCTAATCATTCATAACTTTTCATTAATCTTTAAATTGATCTTAACTGTGTTCTCCCTGATTGGATCGCCAATCAAATAGAATTCCACACTATTTGAGTTGGTATACATGCAGAATCAGTTAGTACTCTGTACTTAAACAGTCCTAACACCTTTGACAAGAAGCATTGAACTTTAAGATAGGTTGTAGAGGCTTTTCATAGATCCAAGACATATAAGTTATTATATCTTGAAGCTAACATTAAGATTTTGTCTTTCAGGATACTATAATCCTTCTTCAATACGTAGCACTTCTTGTTGTCAAAAAAAACTTTGAATCCTTTGTCACATATCTGTGATACTAAAAGCAAGTTATTCTGTAGTTATTGAACATAGTTGACCTTATCAAACTTGACTTTCTAGTTTCCTACTTCGCCTTGAGCGGTGATGTATCTTCCTTTATTCCCAGCAAATGATACATGTCCCCTTTTAATTTGTTTGACATTGAATAGGAGAGACAAGTTCCAGATCATGTGTCTGGACGCCCCACTATCAACAATCCAGGTATTTGTGATAGCACTGTAATGGACACCATGCACATTCAAAGGAAATGATCAATTTACATTTTGGACCCAAGCCTTAACTGGCTTGGGTGACCCAAAGGAATCACACATCATAAACTCAACCCACTGTCCATTTGAGGGTGAGGGCATATCATTCTTCTTATCGTTATCATTATCAGAATAAACTTGGCTTTTCTTTCCATAAGCCTATTTTGTGTAAGGCCTGTTTATGGTAAACAGACGACTGGCTTACAGTTTGAACTTTAGGTTCATTAATTCTCTTTGGTGGAGTAATAGAACTCCTTTTGAAGAACTTGGTTTTGTATGATAAAGTTCAATTTTCTGTCTAGGAGTCTGATAGTAAGGACGGTTAGTAGGTATGTGTCCTCTCTTTCCACAACTGTAGCATGATCTCTGTTCTACATGTTGAGGAAACTGTTTATGTGGAATTGAGTGTGATACCGGTATGACATGAGTCTGGTTGGATTTAGTCACTTCTCCTTTAGATGTTTCACCTTTATTAACCAAATTAATTGTTTTGACGTTTTGAACATCTTTAACATGTCCTTTGGGTGAACTTTGATGACTAAACTGTGAGTGATTAACTGGTTTAGTCAGTTTGGGTTCTGAAATAGACTTTGGTGAACCTAACCGTACATTAACCCTTTTAAATGTATCATTTAAATTCTCAGTGGGCATTTTTCCTTTTGATTTCAAAGTAGCCTCCTTCTGTTTAGTAACAGATTTCACTGGTTTACCAGTGGAATCTGGATCACTAACTAAAGGAGTGGACACCACATGATCCTTAATTGGGTTGTTATTTACAGGTTTTCATTTTGTATTTAACATGATCTCATGTGGTGGTGGGATTACTTTGTAACCCAACCCTTCCCCATTATTTCATTCTTTCACTAAGTGTTGAACTATGTGAGAAGAACTGGTCCAACTGTGCAGTTTTTGTTTTAAAGAATTTACTTTGACTTCTAAAACTGCTTTCTCTTTCTTTGTTTCTTCCAAAGAATTTAAATAGAACTTTATATCATTAGCTTGATTAAAAGCACCAACCTCGGTTTCCCGTAGTTGTCTACCTAAAAGTTCTATTTTTTCTTTATAAATGTGCTCATTTTGTTTCAAAATATGATTAGCTTCTGTGCATAGTTGTAAATCATTTACTAAGCTATCATTGTGGTCTAATAACCTAGCAAATTTCAAATCAATGCTTTCTCTAAATTTGTTACATTCATTACAAGCATGTTTTTCAAAAATTTGTTCTTTTGTACTTACCTGTGAAGATTCAGTTGAATCAGCCATCAATTGAGAATTTGTCTCTTTGGATGCTGGAGATTCTGAACATGTCATTCTGAGTTCTTCTTCAATAAGGTGATTTACAACATTCACAACTTCTTCGTTATCTGACATTACTTGTTCAACTATGATTTCACCTTCACTTGCAGAGCCATCATCCAATCCCTCGACATAGGCAATGTTTGATTCACCCAGAGATACAATACTGAAGGTCCAGTCCTACCCTTCGTCACCTTAAGCAGTCAAGGCCTTTGTCTCTTTGCTTGACGAGGTACTTCCACTCTTGTCTTTGTCTTGACGGTTGAAGGTTGAGAATGGATTTCCGTTACCTGTTTTCTTGGGCTTTACACATTCACGTTTGAAATGGCCCTTTTCACCACAATTAAAGCAGGTAACTTTGGTTTTGTCGAAGCCAAACGGTGTGTCTTTTGTGGCTACCAAATTCTGTCCAATCTTTTTCACAAACTATTTTGCCCTTCGGACAGCACTTGCCAAGGCCCACATAATATCCATTCTCTCTAGTTCATTTTCATCCACCCGCTCGTAATCTTCATCTGCAAGATGGCAATTTCCAATCTTCCCTACAACTAGAGCATCATAGGAATGAACAACAGCTGCTAGAAGGTCCATGTGCTCCTTTGCAACTTCCACAGTGATATTACCGAGATTCTCGGTCTTCAACTTAGTAGCATTTGCTTCAGGCACTATATATTGGGTGCAAGATGACCCTGATGTTTCTGAGCCTGAAGTTGAGGTTTGGAAAGGAACTACTGAACTAGATACAAAGCATTTTGACGTGGTGCTCCGGAACTGGTTGGAGTGGGAGATGAGTTATAAAGTGAAGGATTCTGGTCGTAGGATCCTTTCTGTGACCGGTACTTCATCCTCAGTTCCTCCTCCCTTAATTTCAGGATGAAGTCATTTATGTCTAACTTTGCAAGTATATTGTTTTGTCTCAGATTAGAGACAAACAAGTCCCATTTCTCCGGCAGACCATCAGCGAAGCTTGACACTTTATCTTCCATAGACGTGATTACTCCATGAGTGTGCAACTCACTCATCAGATGGTAGAATCGATCGATAATATCATCCAAGCTTTCTTTCCCGATTGATGAGAAGTTATCAAACTCCTTCTTGAGAGCCTTTGCCTTCAATGCCTTCAACGTTGCATTCCCATCATATCTTTTCTCCAAAGCCTCCTATAGCTTTTTCACCTATTTGTTCTCAGAAAATTGATGAAATATATCTTTCGGTATCGACTGAGTCAATAGAGCATACACCTTCTTTTCAGCATTGTACTTAGCTTTCTGCTTGTCAGTCATACCTCCTACAGTTAGCTTAACACCGTCAGCTCCGACCGGCATACTATAACCTGTCTCAATGGATTCCCAAAGATTGGGATCGACTCCATTTAGATAGATCTCGAACCTCTGTTTCCATTGTGGTTAATCATCTAACGTTATAAGTTTAGGTGGTTTATTGTGATTCCTAATTTCATTTTCCAGAAGCAGAAGGTTCTGGATGTGAGAGTCCCTTCCAGCAGTAAAAGCAGAGAACTGATCTTCCATCTCTTTAAACTTTGAACTTCAAAACTAGACTGGCTCACTCGTGTGAATGGACTAGACGTATGGATCACTCGTGCGAATGAGGTACGCGATTGAAGTGTGCGAATGAATTCATTCGTGCGATTGGATTCAGTCATACGTATGGAGAGTGTGATTAGTGACAAGCGAATAGGGTTGTTCAGTCATATGAATGAGTGAGCGACTGAGTTCAATCGTGCGAATGGAGTGTGCTATTGAGTTCAGTCGTGGGATTGAGCCAATCGTGTGACTGAAGGCTGTTGTTTTTCCAAAATCGAAGGCCTTTGACACTTCAACACAAAAACACGATTTTTCAAGAACCCTAATCTGTCGTATACCAAAAAACATAAACTTTGAGACCTGGAGATGTAAGGCCCCGTTCCCAGAAACCTCACAGTTGGTCAATCATAGCAATTAAAACATTAAACATTACAATTAAACAAGCTTAAGCAGTGGAAATAATTTATCAAAAGCCATTCACTTCATTTAAAACACTGTTGTTAAGCAATACATCAGCATTGACTGTTTACAAAAGACTTGTTTATATGCATTACAAAACAACAGCTACGCAGAGTACGAATGGATGTCAGACTTTCCCTGCCGAGTAGCTTCACCCTCGTGCCATCCTCAGCAATAATTACCTGCCAACTGAAAATGTATAAAAGTCAACGTTGCTGAGTGAGCTCTAGTTTTAGAAGTAATAAAATACTTTCTATATGTTGTATGTGAAAATATTCTTTTCTGTAAAATACAACTCTGTACTGTATATGTGACACGCATCAACTATATGAACAAATATTGTTCGTTCTCTTTACTGTAGACCTTGTCTGTTCTATAAACTTTTATCTTTATGTTTCACTTTTTGTATGGACCAGTGAGCAATACCCCAACTATATGCGCGATGGAAAACGGGTGATGGGCCATCTATATCCCTCGAAAGGGTCAACTGTATCCCTCGAAAGGGTCAACTAAATATCCCTCGAAAGGGTTCTGTGTACTATGTACAAGGCCAACCCAATCACCCAGGACACGCTACAAAGGTCCTGCCAATCTCAATTGATTGACCCTATGTGCATAATAGGATAGCTAACCCGCAGCACAGTTGAGCTAACGACAACATGGTTGTGTACCTCCTCTAAGCTTGCAAGACTTGTTAACATTTCATTAATGTTCCTCTTATTTTCTTTATTGCTCTTTCACTTTATTATTACGATATACTTTACGTTACGATAATAGCATACCACGTAAAGTCACATGCTATAAGTAATAATAATAATAGCAATAACAATAATAAGGAACAATCGTAATCAATCATATCATGCATGAAACAACATCATTAATAAGCCCTTAGCCAACCTCAGTCAAAACCCTAAGGCACAGACTCCCAGAAAAATTCTATAAAAAATTCTAAGTCTTAGGCGCATGGGAACTATTTGGGCGCTTGAGCTCTATTCGGGCGTTTCATCATTATGTAGGCGTATCAGCCAACACTTAAAACATTTTTCACTTTAGGCGCATGAACTATTCAGGCACATGGGCATTATTTGTGCGTATGAACACTTAGACGCATGAGTAATCAGGCGCATGGACACTTAGGTGCATGAGCCACTTGGGCGCATGGGCACTATTGAGGTGCATGGCCCTACACTTAGTCGTCCAGCTAACATTTCTAGGCGCATGGGTCGCTGTTCAGGCGCATGGGCTGTACTTAATCATTTCTAAGGCAATCTTAGGCGCATGGGCTACTATTTGGGCGCATCGATTACACTTAGTTCTTTCTAAGGCATTTTCAGGCGCATGAGCCTTATCTAGGCGCATGGACCTTCTGTTCGACATGTTTCCGGTATGTTTCAACCCAGTCATCAAATCCATCTGTTCTAAGCTTAATATGGCTATTCTAAACATGAATAACCTATAAGCATTCAAGAATCACATTCATTCATGCACAATACATACGGGCATACATACTCAAACATTTGAAAATCTTTTACATACATTTTCAGCCCCAAAGATGTTTGAAAACAAGTAAAACCCGAGGTCTAGAACTCACCTGGTGCAACTTGGGTGTTCTTCCTTTTTACCCACTTGCTATGAGTTCAAAACACCTAGAAACAACATCCAAACACACACACACACCCGAGCACAAACACAACCCATAAGCACATAAGCATGTAACCGGGATAAAACCCATCATAAACACTTAAAAACCACGAATTCTTACCTTGAATTCGACTTCTCTTCTTCTTCTTGTCTTCAACCGAGAGTTTTCTCTACTCTCTCTCTCTAAAATCGAAGAAGATAGTGATGTGAAGTGGGGGTGGGCGGCCATGCCCACCTTTACACCAACTTTTCAAATTTTTGTCCTTTTGGACACTTTTGGTCCCTCCACTTGGACCTGATAGCTTTTCTTTATTTTTATTCCTCCTATCTTGCCTTAAAAAAGGCCGGGTGTTACAAGTCCACCCCCTTATATAGGTTTCGTCCCCGAAACCTGTTATTCCTCGAACAGATGAGGATAATGCTGCCTCATCTCCTCCTCAGTCTCCCATGTAGACTCGGATCCCTTTCGGTGCTTCCACTATACACGCACAAGAGGAATCACTTTATTTCTCAGCCTCTTCTCTTTATGATCGATGATTGCCACTGGTTGCTCCACATAATTGAGCCTTTCACCCACCTCGATATCCTCCAGCGGAACAATCATGCCTTCATCAGGTATACACTTTCTCAGATGAGACACATGGAATGTCGGGTGAATCCCACTTAACTCATCCGGTAATTCCAACCTATAGGCCACCTCTCCTACTCGAGCAATGATTCGGAAAGGGCCTATATATCTTGGGCTCAACTTGCCCCGCTTCCTGAATCTGATGATACCCTTCCAAGGTGAGATCTTCAACATAACCCAGTCATCCACCTGGAATTCAATTGGTCTACGTCGTTTATCGGCATACGACTTCTGTCTATCTTTGGCTACCTTCATGAAGGCTTTAATCTTTTCAAGCTTCTCAGTTGTAGCCTCGATTACCTTGACGCTTCCCAACTCTTTCTGACCAATGTCACCCCAACAAATGGGTGTTCTGCATCTCCTACCGTATAGCATCTCATATGGTGGCATACCAATGCTGGCATGATAGTTGTTGTTGTATGAGAATTCGGCTAACAGTAAGTGGTCGTCCCAACTTCCACCAAAATCGATTACACATGCCCGAAGCATGTCTTCCAACGTCTGAATGGTCCTCTCTGACTGACCATCAGTTTGGGGATGATAAGCCGTGCTAATATGTAACCTCGTCCCCATGGCATCGTGGAATTTCTTCTGGAATTTAGACGTAAATCGGGTGTCGTGATCAGACACGATAGACACCGGCACACCATGATGAGTTACAATCTCCTTGATGAACAGCTCAGCCAACCTTTTCGATGAATATGTCTCACGGATCGGTAGGAAGTGAGCACTCTTCGTCAAGCGGTCAACAATCACCCATATGGCATCGTACCCCTTCGGAGTACGTGGTAGCTTTGTAATGAAATCCATGGTGATGTGCTCCCACTTCCATTCTCGTATATCCAAAGGTTGGATCTTCCCATACGGCTTTTGATGTTCCGCCTTCACTTGCAAACAAGTAAGGCACTTGCTCACATACTCCACCACGTCACGCTTCATACTCGGCCACCAATAATCCTTCTTCATGTCTTGGTACATCTTTGTGGCACCGGGATGGATAGAATATCGGGTCTTGTGAGCTTCATCCATAATCTTCACACGTAGATTTCCGAAACGAGGAATCCACACCCGTCCAAATCGAGTTTTAACGCCTAGCGTGTTTTCACTCAATTCCCTAACTAGACCTCTCATTCTTTCAGAGTTTAAATGATCTTCTTTTAATGCCTCATCCTGAAACTCCTTGACTTGCTTCATTACATCAGAGGTCATGATTAATTGGTATGCTTTCACCCAAATCGGCTCGGGCCTCTCCTTCCGGCTAAGAGCATCGGCCACCACGTTGGCTTTGCCCGGATGGTAATGGATCTCGCAATCATAATCCTTTATAAGCTCCAACCATCACCTCTGCCTCATGTTCAAATCTTTTTGCTCGAAGAAGTACTTCAGGCTCTTGTGGTTCGTGAAAATGGTGCACTTCATCCGTACAGATAGTGCCTCCAAATCTTTAGTGCAAACACCACGTCCGCTAGCTCCAAGTCATGAGTAGGGTAGTTGACCTCATGAACTTTCAACTGTCAGGATGCATAGGCTATAACCTTCCCCTTTGCATTAATACGCACCCCAACACTAAGTAAGAAGCATCTGAGTATACTACCAAATCCTCGCTTCCTTCGGGTAACGACAAGACAGGAGCTTGAGTCAACCTTACCTTTAACTCCTCGAACGCCTGTTCTTGGGCTTGACCCCACCTAAACTTTACATCCTTTCGGGTCAACTTGGTCAGTGGAGAAGCGATCCTCTGGAAAAGCCCTGAATGAACTTCGATAATAACCCGCCAACCCCAAGAAACTACGAATCTCGGATGGCGTCCTTGGAGACTTCCATTGCATCACAGCCTCCACCTTAGCAGGGTCTACCATAATCCCCTCTGGGTTTATCACGCGACCCAAGAATTGAACTTCGCGTAACCAAAACGCGCACTTGGAGAATTTTGCATACAACTTCTCCCTTCTTAACGTCTCCAGGACCTCCCGAATGTGGCTGGCATGCTCAATCTCACTCTTTGAATAAATCAGGATATCATCAATAAACACAATCACTGATTTATCTAACATTGGCCGACACCCTCGATTCATCAGATCCATAAAAGCAGCTGGCGCATTGGTCAAACCAAACGACATAACGAGGAACTCATAGTGACCGTAGCACGTGCGAAAAGCTGTTTTAGGAATGTCCTGCTCCTTCACTTTTAGCTGATGGTAACCAGATCGAAGATCTATCCTCGAAAACCAACTGGCACCTTGGAGCTGATCAAACAGATCGTCTATCCTTGGTAAGGGGTATCGGTTCTTTACCGTTAACTTGTTCAGCTCTCAGTAGTCAATACACATTCTCATACTACCGTCTTTCTTCTTCACAAACAGGACCAGAGCTCCCCAGGGAGAGATACTTGGTCTAATGAACCCTTATCGAGCAGCTCTTGCAACTGTTCCATGAGTTCTTTCATTTCTGTGGGATCTAATCGATACGGTGCTTTGGCAACGGGTTGGGCACCAGGTATCAAGTCAATTTGGAATTCAATCTCGCGATCCGGTGGCACGCCGGGTAAGTCTTTCGGGAATACGTTCGGAAAGTCACACACAACTGGTACATCAGATAGTTGCGGTGTTGGCGCGTCCACATCCTTTATGTAGGCCAAGTAGGCACTACAACCACGCCTCAAGCACTTTCCCACCACCGCCATCAAAATCACCTTCGGAATCGTCATGACGCGATCTCCATAAATCGTAACCAAACTCCCATCAGACGTAACTAATCGAATCATCTTCTTGCGGCACACAATATTTGCTTCATAGGTTGCTAGCCAGTCCATCCCTAGTACTACATGAAATCCACCTAGGGGTATCACGTGTAACCTAGCAGCAAACCAATGGCCTTCTAGTTCTATGGCACAGTCCTCTATAACATCAGTAATTCTAGTGGACTTACCAATAGCAGTTTCTATATCAAATGATGCACTGACCTTTCTACTGATAACAGGCAACTTAGCACAGAAAGTAGTAGAAATAAAACTCCTACTAGCACCAGAATCAAACAATATAGAGGCATAAGTTTGGTTTACCAGAAACATACCTGACACAACATCGGGATCAGCTCTGGCTTCCTCCTAGGTCATGGTATAAGCTCTAGCACCTTCCCTCTGCCCTCCTTCCTCCGACTTCTTCTTCTCTGCCCCAGAGCTCTCTGCCTCGGCTTCTTGCAGTCTCTAGCGATGTGGCCAGGCTGACCACACCTGAAGCATACGTTCACCCCATTCTGCACTCACCAGTATGCTCCCTTCCACATTTGTCACACCTCCTCAGCCCTGATCCAGATGTGACCACACGTCGATCACCACCTTTGCCACCTTCTTGTTTGGAACAGTTCTACCACGTCCAAACGTTTTCCATTCCAGTTCCGACTACCACCATCCTTCTTATCCACCTCAGCCACCACCACTTGCGCTCATCATATAATCTGCCAGCTAAGTCAACTGCCGACCTGAAAGTGCTCGGCCGGGCGGCAATCATATGCCTACGGATATCCGCTGGCAGCCCCTGGATGTATCTTTTAATCTTTTGTGACAATGGTGTCACTTGATCGGGCACCAACCGCGCCATTTCATTGAATTTGGTAGTGTACTACTGGTGTCTCATCGTTCCCGCCTCCAACTACAGGAAGTCTCTTTCTACCTTGTCCATCTCTCTGTGAGGACAGAATTCCTCAATCACTAGCTTGTTCAGTTCAGGCCATCTCATTCTTCCAATGGCCTTACTACCCTCGGCTTGGACAATGTTGTCCCACCAGCACAAGGCCGAGTCCACAAAGGAGTGGGTAGCGAATTTCACCTTTTGATCCTCACGGCACTCACTGATATCAAGGACAGCCTCCATCTCCCTTACCCACCGTGAGCAGCTGCCGCAGTGTCGTTTCCATCGAAAGTAGCGGGCTTGCATCTCATAAACGCCCCATAGTTACAACCTCGAGTCGCCTCCGGCACAGGCTCCTCTTCTTCCTCCTCCTCATCATTAGAGAGAACCATTTCCGACTCTGGTTGATCCCGTCCTCCTGAGGACCTGTTTCTTTCCTTTCGTTCCCCATCCCATACGGCCTTGATCACTTCGGTCACCACAGATGGTAGAATTGTCTGCATGACCTGGTGAACCTCTTCCACTACAGCCTCCTTTACTGAGGCTCTCAGGTTGGTGCTCTCGTCGCCACCCTCCGGATGAGGGGTCTCTAGTTCTTCATGAACCACTTTCTCGGCTCTAGGTCTCCCTCTCTTAGGTTGCAGAGCAGCACCGTGACCTCCACCACGAGAGGCCTTTGAAGATCTACCGCCAGCCATCCTCAAAAAGCACACTATAAGATTCAAACACTAACGCGGTCATTCAAGGTAATACTCACTTTATGTCAAGTATAGTAAGTCTCTAATTACAGTGTCCAGTTATGATTAGCCACTTACTTTACTCTTCATACCCCAAGCATCTCCTATCCTGACTTAATCAGTATCTAAATCTACTTAGAGCACATAATCAAATAGCATGCGCACATAATACCGGTTAATCATTAAGAAAAGACATACTTGATGGCACGTAGCTACTCGGGCTGACATCCCTCCATCGTCCCATTTTCAGTTTAAGTTTAGGTTTTAAAAGTTTATTTAACCCAATTCTCTTAAACTTTGGCTCTGATACCAACTTGTAAGGCCCCGTTCCCGAAAACCTCACAGTTGGTCAATCATAGCAATTAAAACATTAAACATTATAATTAAACAAGCTTAAGCAGCGGAAATAATTTATCAAAAGCCATTCACTTCATTTAAAACACTGTTGTTAAGCAATACATCAGCATTGACTGTTTACAAAAGACTTTTTATATGCATTACAAAACAACAGCTACGCAGAGTACGAATGGATGTCAGACTTTCCCTGCCGAGTAGCTTCACCCTCGTGCCATCCTCAGCAATAATTACCTGCCAACTGAAAATGTATAAAAGTCAACGTTGCTGAGTGAGCTCTAGTTTTAGAAGTAATAAAATACTTTCTATATGTTGTATGTTAAAATATTCTTTTCTGTAAAATACAACTCTGTATAGTATATGTGAGCACGCATCAACTATATGAACAAATATTGTTCGTTCTCTTTACTGTAGGCCTTGTCTGTTCTATAAACTTTTATCTTTATGTTTCACTTTTTGTATGGACCAGTGAGCAATACCCCAACTATATGCGCGATGGAAAACGGGTGATGGGCCATCTATATCCCTCGAAAGGGTCAACTATATCCCTCGAAAGGGTCAACTAAATATCCCTCGAAAGGGTTCTGTGTACTATGTACAAGGCCAACCCAATCACCCAGGGCACGCTACAAAGGTCCTGCCAATCTGAATTGATTGACTCTGTGTGCATAATAGGGTAGCTAACCCGCAGCACAGTTGAGCTAACGACAACATGGTCGTGTACCTCCTCTAAGCTTGCAAGACTTGTTAACATTTCATTAATATTCCTCTTCTTTTCTTTATTGCTCTTTTACTTTATTATTACGATATACTTTACGTTACGATAATAGCATACCACGTAAAGTCACATACTATAAGTAATAATATAATAATAGCAATAACAATAATAAGGAACAATCGTAATCAATCATATCATGCATGAAACAACATCATTAATAAGCCCTTAGCCAACCTCGGTCAAAACCCTAAGGCACAGACTCCCAGAAAAATTCTATAAAAATTTCTAAGTCTTAGGCGCATGGGAACTATTTGGGCGCTTGAGCTCTATTCGGGAGTTTCATCATTATGTAGGCGTATCAGCCAACACTTAAAACATTTTTCACTTTAGGCGCATGAACTATTCAAGCGCATAGGCACTATTTGTGCGTATGAACACTTAGACGCATGAGTAATTCAGGCGCATGGACACTTAGGCGCATGAGCCACTTGGACGCATGGGCACTATAGGCGCATGAACACACAGACCCGAGCACAAACACAACCCATAAGCACATAAGCATGTAACCGGGATAAAACCCGTCATAAACACTTAAAAACCATGAATTCTTACCTTGAATTCGACTTCTCTTCTTCTTCTTGTCTTCAACCGAGAGTTTTCTCTGCTCTCTCTCTCTCTAAAACCGAAGAAGATGGTGATGTGAAGTGGGGGTGGGCGGCTATGCCCACCTTTACACCAACTTTTCAAAGTTTTGTCCTTTTGGACACTTTTGGTCCCTCCACTTGGACCTGATAGCTTTTCTTTCTTTTTATTCCTCTTATCTTGCCTTAAAAAAGGCTGGGTGTTACAAGAGACGTCAAAAACACTTTTTGACCCAAAAGAATGACTCTTTTGAACGAAAAAACGTGATTTTTACACCGAAACTAATCGAATCACATGCAAAATCAAGAGCCAATGCTCTGATACAACTTGTTAGGACTGTGTACGTACGGAGTACTAACTGATTATGCGTGAAACCAGATCAAGTAGTGCGGAATCCTATTTTATTGGCGATCCAATCAGTGAAAACGCAATCCCGATCAATCTAACGATTAAAGAAATGTTAAGAATGAGTAGAAGAAGATCAGATGTGAACTATGAACTTGGAATAGGGTTTCTGGACGCTCTGGACGGCTAGGTTATGAGTATGTGTCAAAAGTCTCTATTTTTCCACGAATTAAGTGGTATTTATAGGTTTGCAGTCTTCATTCGTGCGACTGAACCATTAGTATGGTTCAGTCGTGCGACTGACCCATGAGATTGATTCATATACAGGACTAAAGTTCAGTCGTGCGACTGAGTCAATCTCATGCCCCATTCGTACGACTGATCCAGTCGTCTGGTTTAGTCGTGTGACTGGTTCATTAGCATGATGTATTCATGCTTATGGTCCATAAGTATGGTCCATTAGCATGAATCATCATATACAACTTCAAACCTATATAATAAGTTTATATATATGAATCATATAAATGTAAACATCAAAACACAAATCATATATTATTACATTGTTTCATTACACATATGTAAGCCGTGACAGACTTTTACATTAAGCACATGAACTAGGGACATATGTATCAACACCTCTGTATACAGAGTTTGGATGATCAGTCTGAAGGGTTGTCATGGCTTTCTGATCAATTTCTACTCTTTTTCTATCTTTATCAGAGTAGTCATCCACAACCTTTGGAATCATATCACCTCTAGCAGCAGCTGAACAGATGCTTGGTATGTAAGTTCTTGAGACAACAGACTCCCACATCTTGGAGTCTTGAGACATGATGAAACCTTCCAGTCTTTGGCACCAAGTGTCAAAATCTTCAAGAGTGATCAGTGGAGACTTTGTCAGGGTTCTAGTTTCCATATCAACTTTAGTGATAGCTGCCATTTGAGATGTTAAGTATTTTGTGTGTGTGAGGGATCTTAAGATGGTGAGATCTTACTATCAAGAGCCTGGAATGCTCAGATACCAATTGCAGGATCATTTGAGGGGGTTTGGTCACTTATAACACAACACACAATAAGGAGAGATTGATTTTAGAACACTTAACATATCAAATGGGGAACTAGAAACCAGTTACAATGATACTAAGAAACATAAGTAATTGAGAAACAAAACAAGAACAAATAACACACATATTTGGTTTTCAAGAAGGTTGTATATTGCTCTCTAGTTCTTTACAAGTGTTACAAAGTATATGTAAGATACAAAGAACCAGAGATACTTTATACTACATCTTACAACCGGACATACTTTGAAGGCCAGTTGGACACATGATCTAGACAACAACAAAATCAATGTAGAGTCAAAAGGCAGATTATCTTTTGACTAGTGACAAATGACATGCCATAGCTCGCATCATAATATATTACAAAATGGATAAAAGTATATGAAGTAAAAAAGAAACAGATTCAAGACCTCTATGTATAGTTTACCAAAATCATGGACATTTTCACCAACTTGTGAAAATTGGTGAGTCAAACAGAGTTGCACCAGAAGGTGGTTCAACTTTATGGTAAAAGGTACATCAGATAAAGCATGTACTCAAAAGTTTTCAGAAGAAATTTGTCTTCATAAACTGGTTTCGGAAGACTTTGTCTTTGAAGCTTTAGAAGACTTCATGTTTGGCTTCGGAAGATATTGGTCTTGTCTTTGGAAGATTTCACACTTGGAATGTTTTCTAATGCAGAATGTGAAACTTCCGAAGCATTCTACTTCAGCACTTTGTGCATGCATGCAGGACAGACTATTTGGATGTTTTGGATTGCATCAGCCTTATATAAAACCTTACAATTTTTTATAATCACATATATTTATATTAACTTGAGTTACATATATGTACACCATATCCTCTTTATTATTGTTCAATGACACACATATGTAAGTTATATATACGTAACACTTAAATATGATGTCAGTTTTTGTTTTACAAAAGCAAATAAAAGAGGTGGTGTGTCATATATATTTGATATTTTTTTTGTTCATCTTCATCATCGTCGATGTGCATATATGTAAGCAGGTTTGTATGTGGTTGTACATCTATTCATTGTAATTTTCTTTAGATTCCAGTGTACTTTTTAGTGTTACGTATATATGTAACTTATCAAGTTACACATAACGCTGTGTTGTATAAATCAAGTTACATATACGTAATCATGTCAATATATGGGTCAATTTCCAAGTTTAATAAAATGTTTTGCATTTGTTATATGTGTTATACTTAATTATACGAAAATAGAAATTTTTGTATATATGGTATAATTTATCAATGTGAATTAGTAAGAAGAAGATTTAAAATTCGATTTGTTAGTAAATTTAAAGCTTGATGGGTTACGTATACATAACATAGTGTTCATAAGTGTGTAACATAGTGTTACATATACGTAATACAATGTTACATATTAAAAGTGACTGTTGTTTGATGTGATTACATATACGTAACTTAACCGGTGTTTTTTTTCTTACTCTATTTATATATAGTTCTTCCAATATATAAAAATTAGTATGATTTAGTATTTAAATTATTATAATATGTTTGTGAATAGGAGAGAATTAGAAAAATTTAGTTTAAATCGAGAGAGAGAGAGGAAAAATAGTGAGTGATTTTAGGAATTAATCAACTAAATGAAAGTTTCTATATAATTTATAAAAATGTTTTACCTATTATACCCTTATGAGCTTATAATTAATTTCGTTAAACATCAGTTGTTTACAATCTCGTCATTGTTTAATCTCAACCATAGTTTACATAAATCAATGGTGGATAAATCGTTTTTTTTTTTGTTTTTTTTATAAAAATTGGTTTTTTTAGAAACCCTCCCATATATCTATAACTTATAATATCTATAACTTAAAATAAAAGAAAGTTTTCTTAATACACGTGTCATCATTTTAGCATATCAAAAAAAATATTTTTCCGCCCCTTTTTTATAATAAATACAAAAACTATAAAAACAATTCATTTGACTTTCCTTTTTAACTAAAATATGTTAAAAAAATATATTTATATTTATGTTTTTTGTCTCTCTCATATTAAATGATAATGATTATAAATAAGTAAACTAAACTATTAAACATCTAAAATATAAATGTAGCTATTTTAATAATTTATTAATACATATTAAATATAGAGTAATACTTTCTAATTTATTATATGTTATAACTTTAAAAATATTAATGATTTTAATATGTTTTAATTATTATACCAATGTAATACATGGGCTCTAACCTAGTATATATAATGTAAAGAATAATGATCATCAACTCAAATTGTTGAGGTGAGATATCAAGCTTCATTAATATGGAAATATCTTGGGTTTAAGTCTCACCTAAGACTTTAGGTTAGGTTAAAGACTTTTCTCACCTAAAATAAGTTTTCTTAACAGTTTAGATTCGAGACTTGTATGGATGAAATGACATACGAGCTTCCCTTGAAAACATACTAGCCTGAAACCTAAGGGGACATTTGGTTCGTGAAATTTGTTGGAATTATAATTAGAATTTGAATTAGAATTGGAATTCAAAGTGTAGAGATTAATGAAGAGGCTGATGCAACCTAAACATCAAATGTCTATCCTGCATGCTGCACAAGTGCATTGAAGAAGAATGCTTAGGAAGTTTTACACATGCAACAGAAAATACTCTAAGTGTAAAATCTTCCGAAGCCAAATATGAAGTCTTCCAAAGCCTCAGAGACAAAGTCTTCTGAAGCTCCAACTCATGAAGACAGATTTCTTCTGAAGACTTTTAATACATGCTTTATCTAATGTACTTTTCCATAAAGCTGGACACCTTTTCACTGCACCTCTGTAAGGTCACCAACTTACATGAGTTGGTGAAAAGGTCCATGCTTTTGGTAACTGTAGAATGAGGTCTTGAGTCTGCAACTTTATACTTAATGTACTTTATCCTTTTTGTAATAGATAAGGATGTGAGCTATGGCATGTCATAGTCACAAGTCAAAAGGCAATCTACCTTTTCACTTTACAATTGATTTTGTTTTGTGTCAAGTCAATTGTATCCAGCTGGCTTTCAAAGTATAGCCGGTCGTAGGATGTAGTATAAGTATCTCATGTTCTTGTATCTTTCTATTATGCTTTGTAACACTTGTAATAGAACATAGAGAAAGCAATATACTACAATCTTGAAAACCATATACTTGTGTTCTTTGTGTTCTGTCTCTTATATTACTTGTGTTCTTAGTGTCTTACCTTGGTTAATCCAGTTTACTGTTTGATTAAGTTTTAAGTAATCTTCTCTTTGTGTTGTTGTGTTGTAAATCTACACCCTTCAACGGTCCTGCATTTGGTATTAGAGCTTTTCAGGCTCTTGATATAAGATCTCACCATCTTAAGATCCCTCACACACACAAATACTAAACTTTTCAAATGGCAGCCATTTCCAAGACTGATATGGAAACTAGAACCATGAACAAGTCCCCACTGATCACTCTTGATGAGTTTGATACCTGGTGTTTGAGAATGGAAGGTTTCATCAGGTCTCTTGATTCAAGAATATGGGATTCTATTGAGAATGGACCTTTCATACCCAGCACCCCTTCTGCTATTGGTGCTGGTATGATCCCAAAAGATGTGGCTAACTACTCTGATGAAGATAGGAAGAGAGTAGAGATTGACAGAAAAGCCATGACAGCTCTTCAAACTGCCCTTCCAAACTCTGTGTACAGAGGTTTCAAGAAGTGCAAAACAGCCAAGCAGCTGTGGGATGCACTGAAACTGATGTATGAGGGTTCCTATAAAGCCAAGGAGAACAAGAAGGATCTCCTGAAGCAGCGGTTTGAAAACTTCACCTTCAAAACAGGTGAAACCATGACTCAGCGGTATTTCAGGTATGTTGAGATTGTGGATACCCTAGTGGATGGAGGAGTTTCTTTTGAGAATAGAGACATTGTAAGGAAGTTCATGTCCTCACTTCCTAGGCAATGGACACACTACTGTGTGGTGATCAAGAGAACTGAAAATCTCAAAACTCTTACTCTGACAGAGTTATATGGGATTCTCAGTGGCTACCAGATGGAGATGAATATGCAAGGTTCATCTGGCAACTCCAACAATCAAATGGGTTCAGCCCTACATGTGGTTGAAAAGGATAGCATAGAACCCAAACATCATCTCTTATGCTACCTTGACAATTCACCAAAGGGTCCTTTCATCACCTTCCTAGAGACACCAAGGGAGAACTACACTCAAGGAAGCCCATTCAAGAGACAAGCTCTTCTCAAGCTTTTGTGTCTTCTGATGAAAACTATGGCAACTCTCATTTCACTCTTGAAGACCTTGACAATTCACTCTTGAAGACCTTGACAAATCACCAAAGGGTCCTTTCATCACCTTCCTAGAGACACCAAGGGAGAACTACACTCAAGGAAGCCCATTCCAAGAGACAAGCTCTTCTCAAGCTTTTGTGTCTTCTGATGAAAACTATGGCAACTCTCATTTCACTCTTGAAGACCTGGACTGTATTCACCCAGATGATCTGGAATACATGGAAATAGTCTAGCAGATGGCTCTTCTCACTCACAAAGCCAAGAAGTTCTACCAGAGGACTGGAAGGAAGTTCCCAAGCAATGCAACCAGTGGAAAGTTTGGCTTGGACAAAGGCAAAGTCAAGTGTTACAACTATAACTTGATGGGCCACTTTGCCAGAGAGTGTAAGGCACCTAGGGCAAATGGTGGCCAAACACAGTCCAGACCAAACTACACTGACAAAGCTCTCCAAAATAAGAAGTCAAAGCAGCATGTTGATGTTGCTATTGAAGAAGGAAGCTTTGACTGGAGCTTTCAGGTGGAAGATGCTTCTCCTAACCAAGCACTAATGGCAGATCATGATGAAGCCAAGGTATTGGAACATCTCTGTACTCCTGAATGCATTGCTAAAGTTAACAGATACAAGTCTTATAACTTGGAAATGAGATCTGACCTTGAGTCCTTAAATATTTTAAAATCTGATTTTAGAAAGTCTAAAAATGATTATAAACTGAAGATAGAGGACCTAGAGAAAACCATTTTAGTTCTAAAACATGAACACACAGATTTTAGGACTCAAATCAAAGATCTCATAACCAAGTTAACTGAGTGCTAGGCTGAGCTTGTGATCAGCAAAGCCAGGGCAGAAAATAGTGTTCTTAAAGAAGAGACCTTCAAAAACATGATATCCTTATCCCTGCACAACAAGGTGTGCTATCAAAACAGGCAGGGACTAGGATCAAATGAGATAGCTCCTCCACACACAATCTTGTCAATAAGATCTCCTAGGTTGGAACTTGTGAAGATGAGCTTCCTCTCATAGATTCTATGAGTGAAGAGGATGAAGAAAAGATAGTAAAGAATTCCTCTGAGAAGAGTGAAGAGGAGGATTCCAAGAAGGGTCACTATTCTTCTGAGGAGAAGAAGAAGACTGTGATGACCAAGTCCATGAGGAAGAACTTGATCAGAAAGAGCAAAAGAAAGGCAAGAAAGGCTCAAGAGATCAAGGCTACGTTTGACTTTAAGCAAAAACAAGTTTTCATCTCTACAGGGTTTAAAATGGTAGGGACTGAAGACATCAACCAAAACTCTTCTGCTAAGAGTTCTGGTTCTTGTTCAACTCATCTTAGTAACAAGAAGAAGACTGATCTACTGTGTACCACTGCTGCACAGCCTGGACCATCAAACTCCAAGCATAGTTCTTAGCCCAAGAGGACTGTCTCAGCATCTGCAAAGATGAAGGTGGAGAAGGGATGTGACCAAAGACAGTCTTGTTCTCAAGAAAAGGCTCTTGTGAAGAAGAAGATGAATTATGTCAGGTGTGACAGCACCACTCACATTGCAAAGGATTGTCCATACAATCCTAAAGGTACTGTCCATATGACCAAAACAAAGACTTCAAAGGGTCTCAAGAAGATTCAAGCTTCAGAAGCAAAATCTGTTTCCCTCGAAAGCTCCAAATCTCAGAAGAAGGCAAGTGGAAAATTACCTTCGGAAGAGAAGTTGGTCTCGGAAGAAAGGAGTTCTTCCGAAGCACTGAAGTCTGCTGCAGTGTCTGCAGAATCTCTGAAGGATCAGTCACTAAAACTTTCGAAGTTCAAAAGCTTCCGAAGTTTTGAAGGTCAAGTCCAAGACTCCAAAGGTGGTGTGGATGTCTAAGAAAGACCAAGTGATTGAGATTTCTCCATCTACAACAGCTCAAGATCCTCTTAGTACAACCATAGGATCTATTACTGAATTACCTTCTATAAATGAGCCCAAGAGAAGCAAGGCTTGGGCTTCCAAATGTAACTAATCATTTTCTTTGTGTAGGGATAGGTGAAGACAAACAAAAATGTCTGGATCATAGACAGTGGCTGTTCCAGGCACATGACAGGCAATAGGTCACTACTCCAGAACTTTGAAAGGATTGATGGAGGACCAGTTGCTTTTGGAGGAGATGAAGGTGGTTACATTTTTGGAAGGGGCAAGATCGCAAATGGTAAGCTCAGCATAGAAAAGGTAAACTTTGTCAAGGAGCTTTATTGGATCAAGAAGAAGGCTAATGCAACCAAAACTAGATCACTTAAGTTATTTTGGTGCTGCATGCAAAGGGTTTCGAAGCTTATCATGGAACTTCCGAAGGTTGTAGAGTTCTTCCGAAGACAAAGGGAAAGTCCAACTTCCGAAGACAGAACTCTACTTCCGAAGACAAATGCATACTTTCGAAGTTCAATACTTAGAAGAAGAAAGTGAAGACCACTTCCAAAGTATGATGAAATGAAGAAGTCTCCAGCCTTGGAAGAAGCAGCCTCTTCCGAAGTATAAAGTGGCTTCGGAAGTACTTACTCTTCTGAAGCCATTTAACCTTCGGAAGACACTGCTATAACTAGTGGACACAAGTATGGTCTCTGACACTCCACTGCAGACTTCTGATACAGCATGACTTCTTCCTAAATAACCATGTTATTGACCATACTTTATTCCACTATTTACCTTTTCATAATAGTACAGTTGCCAACTTTAGTTGGTGACAAAAGGTAAGTCAGGGACATGTCCTAACTACCAAATCTCAGATAAGACTTTATCTGAGATACCTTAACTATAGTCTTGTAGTATAGGCTTTAGCTAAAGGATCCCAGCTGGTATCAAAGTATATCCGCAGTAGATAGTATTATATATAGGTTCTCCTTGTAACTCATAGAAAAAATTATTATCATCTACTTGTAAGAGTCTTTGTATCTTGAGTTGAGAATCAATATATAAAAGTATCTTGAAAATTATCTTTCTGTGTTCTTAGTTACTTTTCATATTATGATCAACTCTTATTGATTCTTACCCAAGTGTGATTCTAGGTGAGTTTAAGAGAAAACATTTGTGTTCAAGTGACAAACACCAATCCTGCAAGCTTGGATACAATCTTTTGAGTGTATCTCAATTTTGTGATCAGAGTCATAACATGCTCTTTACTGAGCATGAGTGCATTGTTCTTAAGACTGGTGTGGTCATTCCTCATGAGAATATCCTGCTTAGAGCCCCCAGGAAAGGAAACATGTACAAGATGGACTTGCAAGAAACCTCTCCCTCTAGAGAAGTTTCATGCTTTCTGTCTAAAGCAAATAGTGATGAGTCTTTCCTATGGCATAAAAGAATGTGCCATGTAAACATTAAGAACATGAATAAACTAATTAAGCATGATTTGGTAACTGGAATGCCAAAGAAAGAGTTTACAAGTGATGACCATTGTATTGCATGCCTGAAAAGGAAGCAGCATAAGGTTTCTCACAAGCCTAAGGAAAGAAACTCCATCACTACACCCCTACACTTGTTACATATGGATCTCTTTGGCCCCACTAGTGTAATGAGTTTAGGAAGGACCTCTTACTGTTTAGTGATCACAGATGACTTTACAAGATTCACCTGGGTTTTCTTCCTTAGAACTAAGGATGAGACTCCTGAGATTCTGAAGAATTTCATCTTAAAGATTGAGAATCAATCTGATCATAAGGTCAAGATCATAAGATATGATCAAGGAATTGAATTTAAGAACTAACTCCTTGATACATTCTATGATGAAAAGGGTATTACAAGACAATTCAGTTCTCCTAGGACTCCTCAGCAGAATGGTGTTGCTGAGAGGAGAAATAGGACACTGATTGAAGCTGCAAAAACCATGTTGTCTGACTCTAAGCTGCCCATCACCTTTTGGCAGAGGCAGTCAACACTGCCTACTATGTGCAGAATAGAGTTTTAGTGGTTAAGACTCATAGCAAGGCTCCTTATGAACTTTGGCACAAAAGGAAGCCTTTCATTGGTTTTCTCAGGTCATTTGGATGTCCTTGCACCATCTTGAATACCAAAGATCAAATTGCCAAGTTTGCTTAGAAATCAGATGATGGACACATTATTGGATACTCTTCTCTAGCTAAAGCTTACAGAGTATACAATCTCAGAACTAGAGTTGTTGAGGAGTTAGCCAATATGACTTTCAATGAACACACACCCTGTGTTGCTGGTTCTAGTCCTGATTGGCTATTTGACCTTGATTTAGTTACCAACTGTTTTAACAAATCTTGTGAGAATGTTTCAGGATCTGCAGAAAATTTAAATACAGGTGATCCTAATCCAAGATTTGAGCTAAGAAGACCTTCAAGTCGTACATCTTCAGCTCCAGTTGGAACTACTTCTGCTAATGAGGTTTCTATCAGCACTACAATGACAAACTCAGCTGATATATCTGGGGTGCCTTCAAATTCCAGCTCAAAGCCTCCACAACCAGATAAGAACACTTCAATTGTGGAAGACCACAATGGTGGTGGTGACAGTGACCAAGAATTTCTTGATGCATCACACCATAGATGAGAACATCAATGATGTTACACACTGCTTGGATCAAGTCTCTCTTGAAAAGTGTGTTAATGTGGTGGGAGAAACATCTATGCCAGATCTAAATTTCTCTAATTTAGATCTCTCTCAGCAACTTGTTGTGATCCCTCAGCTTAGGATCCATAAGTCTCACCCCACCACAAACATCATTGGAGATGTTGTCACAGGGGTAAGGGCAAGAGGACAAACCCATGAAGCAAATGTTTGTCTTCACTCTTGTTTCTTATCCCAGATAGAGCCAAAGAAAGTTGATAAGGCTCTAAAGGATGGAAGTTGGGTTGAAGCTATGCAACAAGAGCTGCTTCAATTCAAAAGGCAGAAAGTTTGGAACCTTTGTCCTCTTCCTTCTGGGAAGACTACCATTGGAACCAAATGGGTGTTTAGGAATAAGAAAGATGATAGAGGCATCATCATCAAGAACAAAGCTAGACTGGTTGTTCAAGGATACACATAAGAAGAAGGGATTGACTACACTGATGTCTTTGCTCTAGTGGCAAGATTAGAAGCTGTTAGGATATTCCTCGCATTTGCTGCATCCAAGAACTTCAAGGTTTTTTAGCTTGATGTGAAGTGTGCCTTTTTGTATGGAGTGATTGATGAAGAGGTATATGTCAAACAACCACCTGGTTTTGTAGATCCTGATCATCTTGATTATGTCTGCAAGCTTGACAAAGCTCTTTATGGGCTACATTATGCACCCAAGAAATGGTATGAGACACTATCTGAGTATCTTTGTAAACATGGATACAGGAGAGGTACTATAGATGGAACTCTCTTCATCAAAGGACAGGGAAAGGACATATTGCTAGTCCAAGTGTATGTAGATGACATCATCTTCGGTTCAACTAATCCAAAGCTCTGCAAAGACTTTGAGAAGCTGATGAAAGACATATTTGAAATGAGTGCCATGAGGGAACTCAATTTCTTTCTGGGAATTCAGTGAAGCAAGTTGAAGATGGCATCTTCATAAGTAAGTCAAAGTATGTTCAGGACATACTCAAGAGGTTCAACATGACTGACTGTAAGATTGCTAAGACACCCATAGCCAAAAACCACTCCCTTGGACCTGATCTGGAGGGGGAGTGTGTAGATGAGCACTTATACAGGGCTATGATTGGGTCTCTTATGTATCTTACTGCTAGTAGGCCTGATATCATGTTTACTACATGCATCTGTGCAAGATATCAAGCCAACCGTAAGATGTCTCACCTCATCACTATCAAGAGGATTCTAAGATACCTCAAAGGTGCTTTAACACTCGGGTTATGGTACCCCAAGAATCCTGACTTCAATTTGTATGCTTATACAGATAGTGATTATGGTGGCTGCAACATGACTGCAAAGTCTACATCTGGGGGATGTTAATTTCTTGGTGGAAGGGTTGTCTCATGGTAATGCAAGAAACAATCCTGTGTCTCTGCATCAACTGCTGAAGCTCAATACATTGCTGCTGCAAGCTGCTGTGCTCAAGTACTTTGGATTCAGAATCAGATGTTGGACTATGGGTTAAACTTCAAGGAGACTCCCATTCACATAGACAACAACAGTGTTATCTCAATCACAAAGAATCTTGTGTAGCACTCAAGGACAAAGCACATCAATATCAGGTATCATTTAATTAGAGATAACTATGAAAAGGGATTAATTAAACTAGTCAAAGTTCACACAGATGAACGTTGATCTGTTTACAAAGGCTTTTGATGAACAGAGATTTAAATATCTAATATCAGCTATTGGGATGATAAACTTTGAGTAAGCTTTTCTTAAAACTATTTCTTATTATCTCTTAAAATATGTGTGTACTAGGTTGTCTAGTTTATCACTTTCATATGCTCATGTTTTCTTTGGATAAAAATTTATTTTTGAAGACTTTCCTTAGATTTTTGAAAATTTCTGATACTTCGGAAGTTATGCTTTTAACTTCGAAAGCAAATCATGCCTTCAAAATAAATAACTGTCTAAGAAATTTACCTTTGGAAGAGCTTTTAGATTTATCTTCCGAAGCTTAAATACGTGTCTCAGACACTTACTTATTTTCAAGGACCATTTACTTCCGAAGCAAAATTAACTCTCGGAAGCTTTGTTGTCTTATATACAAAGCATTCAAGTTTTAATTTCTCTTCCGAAGCAAAATTCTCAAATCTCTCAGGAAATTCTTTCGAAGTTATTTTAGCTTCGGAAGCTTTTTTATTAAAACTTCCAAGATAATAAACCTTCGGAAGCTTTTTGACTTCCAAGAAAACTTCTTTTTGAGCAAAAGTAAACTACTTTTTCAGAGGTGGGACCAACATCCGGATTTCAAAGTTTATCCTCTTTCATTAAACTTTATCTAAGATCCCTCTCACATATAAACCCAACGGTTTCCCCCTCTTTCTATCATCTGTTCTTCCTCCAAACCTAAAAACCAAAAATTTCTCTCTGAAATTTCTTTCTTCTTCTTTCTTCATCTCTAAGCTACCTCAAAATGTCCAACCTTGCTCACAGAAATGATCCCAACTTTACCATGCAGCTACACATACAACATAATCAGGTTGCTCTATTAAGCTCTGAAAAAGATCCTCATTTCTCAGAGGTTTGTCGTTTCTTAGCTCTGTCTAACTACTTCACCTACCTAACCATTGATCCTCCACTCTATGAGGATCATCTGCTAGAATTCTAGAACACCTGCCAAGAGGTTGTTATGGATGGGGAGAAGGCACTGTCTACCACAGTGTAGGGGAGAACAGTCTTCATCACTCCGGCCATCATCAACATGCATCTTTAGCTGGATGATGAAGAAAGTGAGGTGTTCTTCCCAAAGGAAGCTGTCAACCATTTCTTTGAGCAGATGGGATATGAGGGAGATTTCTCTGTAAAGACTTTTAGGAAAGGGGAGGTATCATACCAATGGAGATTCCTACTCCATGTGGTCATCCACAGCTTATCAAACAAGCATGGTGGATGGGACCAGATTCCTGAGGATCTCTCCTTCATAATCCATGGAATGGTTCAGGGGGTCAAATTCAGGTATTCTCAGTTTGTTTATACAAATTTACTTGCTAATTTAGACTCCTTAGAATATTACATGTTTCCTAGATATGTCCAGTACATTCTTAACAGTGAACTGGGCTCACAGTTGAGGGAAACATGTAAGATTCTTAAATTGGACAGATGAAGCCCGGCATCTTTAAAATACTGAGGAAGCCCACTGTTGGCTTCTCTGGGGTAGAAACAGTCGTTGTCCCAAAAATGTTAGAGCCCATTGCTCAAGGTGACAACCTAGCAGCACAAGCTAGTGTTGAGCCCACACCTGCTACCTCCCAACCAACCACACAGCCTCAAATCACCATCACTTACCAAAGAAAATCCAAACGAACCCCTGCTCAGGCTATTCAGTCTGTGGAGGCCCCCATATACTCACCCATACAGGAAGAAGTGGACACTAGAGCTCCCACTTCTCCTGAGGAGCAGACCACCCCATCTCTTCAAGAATCAGTGCTGAGGTTCCTCATGCTCAGCCTGATGAGCTCATTAGCCCAACTGCCCTAAGCCATCACTCTGAGTCTCAACACTCAAGTGATCAACCTTCAGGGGACAGTTACCATCCCCAGCCTATAGATCTCAACCAACCAATTCCCTACCTTGACTTCTATACTGATAAAGATCTAGGTTTCAGTGAGTATAATGAGTCTCTCTTCTTTACCCCTACTCAAAGAGAGATAAATGCTCCTGAGTCTCCTATATCTATCCCACATCAGTCACCTACAACTGAGGTGGACACTTCTGAACCTGTTCAAGATGTCCATATGGAAAAGGCTCTCACTTCTGAAAGTGATTACATCATTAAGACCTCAACCATGGCAACTTAACTCACTGACATCTCAACTGAGATTGCCAGTAAGCAGAGGAAAACCAGCAGCCAAGAACCTAAAGCTGGTGGTGAGAGAGAGGACTTTGGTCCAATCATCTCATCCCCCAATGAGTCTTCTGATGAAGATGAGGGGAATCTGAGACTAAAGGTGCATAAACTGACTAAAACATGCACCTATTTAGTCTCAAAGGTTAGTCACCTTGAATCTCAGGTGTCTACCTTACACAACAGGATCAATGATCAGCAACTTGAGATTTCATATCTTAAGGAAAAACTAGCTTGGAGACCCTTAAGAAGTGCTCAACCAGGAACACAAGAACCTGTGGATGTGATTGACCTATCTTCTAGCTCACCTATGCAAGTGGGTAATGCTACCAAAAAGAGGAGAAAGTTATTACAGCCACAGAACCTGGGAGTTCTTCAGAGAGAATGGACATTGAGGACTCACCATCCTCACTTGCAATTATGCATTCTGAGCAACCTCCTCAAGTTCACATTGTGTGGACTACACAGACTCCTTCATACAGAGTCTGTTTGAGGATAGGATACCAAGGGCTATGTCATCTTCACCATCTTCCAATCACATCATTGGTGGAGGTATGACAACATCAGGAAAGCCCTAATCATATAAGAGTTCAAGGACAGCAAGAAGTCTTCAATTTTCAGACTTTGAACTACTATGAAGATCTGGATGTAGTCAACATGCCACTTGTCAACCCAAGCAAATCAAGACAAGCTGACAGACTGGCTCAAAGAATCCAAGACAAGATCACTGCAGAGTTCAGCTTAAGAAGGAGACTTAGGCAATCAGGCAAAGCCATCGGTCAACTGGATGTTAAGGCAGACCCTATGATTAGTTTCATAAGGGAAACCTTGACTGAAGGCCCAATGGCAGAACCTGAGACTCCTGTCTCATCATCATCAACTACTGTAGAGATCCACACTCCTATTGAGACACCTGCTGGTGAAGGTGCTTCTCAACCTCTCTCTGGCCAGAGCTTAGATGCTGCAACAAGCAATGAAGGCCAAAGCTCTCTCCACCTTGAGTCACAAAGGTCTGTGAGTGACAAAGGGAAAAGAAAGATGACATCTGAGGAGATTGAGGAGGAGAGAGAGAGAGGAAAAGGAGGCTGAGGGGAGAAAGTTCCTCTGCTAAGTCTTCAAGACTCATGGAGTCTGCTATCAGGGCTGCCCCCAGACCAGATACTCAAAATGATGAGTTAAGGGCAGTCAGGATAAATTATCTGCAGACAAGGAACTATGACATAGACAGTGTCATCTTTTCTCCCCTTAGAAGAGTTGAATGAACTGGTTAATCTGGAAAGGTCAAAGGAGAAGAAGGAGGCAGAAGATGCAGAGCTTCTAGTACAAGTCAAAGAAGAGAGAAGAAGAAAAAGACTATACAAGGATATGCCTACCCTTTCCCTAGTTCAGAAAGTCCTGCACAAGAAGATGTGGTTCAACAAGAACCTCGGGTAGACAAAGAAGAAGAGAGGATCAAGATGATCAACTACCTGAGTGCCACGGGCTTCTATCAGGCAGATGCACTTCTTCCCTTATCCTATGACAATGTTGAGTTTGAGTACTTAAAACAGCTTGAACTTGAGATAATCAAGGACATAAAGACAACTAAGAAGAAAATAAGGGAAGAAGCTGCAAAATCAAGAGCTATCATCCAAAAGAGCATGAAGAAGTCTGCTGATAGGCAGAGGATGATGAGCTTCTTGAATCTATATGGATTCTCCGGAAGGAGACTTGGCCCCATGTCTCTATCCACTATGGATGAGCATATTAGGGTGATCAAGCAGAAGATCAAAAGTGGAGAGCTCATTGACTTACACTCCACTCCAAGTCAAGCCCCACCTAAAGTGGAGGTTAAGGTTGAACAACCAGAGACAACACAACCTGGACCTCCAGCTGAAACTCAGTAAGCTTCATCTTCTGATCCACAGCAGGGTCAACCTCCTTCTCCTTCTGAGCCAGAGAGAAAGGAAGTCCCAACTGAGAAAGACAGTGAAGATCAATTTGGTGCTGCAGGCTAGTTTTCTCAGTTAAAACCTGTAAAAGAAAGAAGAGGATGGCTTCTAAACCAAAGCCAAGAAAAAGAAAACTACACCCTCTTCTACACCCCAGGATGAGTCAGAACATCTTGAGGTTGTGCAGCCAGAGGATGCTACATCAAATCCAATTCAAACAGCTACTCTAGCATCAGGAAGACCCATCTTGTCTTGGACATACACCATAAATCCAGAAAGATGGCATGTCATCAGAGATCAAGGCACTAAAGACATTTACACATGGCAAGATATGTTTCAGTTGCCTTTACATGACCTCTTTGATATGAGAAGACATTTTGACAGTCTGAAGGATCCTGATCACCTTATGAAGAAAGGATTGGTGATCATCCTAATGAGGACTATTGACATCTAAAGTCTATTAAGTGTTTTGGTAGCATCAGCCTAGGGGGAGTTTGTAGAGATTAATGAAGAGGCTGATGCAACCTAAACATCAAATGTCTATCCTGCATGTTGCACAAGTGCATTGAAGAAGAATGCTTAGGAAGTTTTACACATGCAACAAAAAATACTCTTAAGTGTAAAATCTTCCGAAGCCAAGACCAATATCTTCCGAAGCCAAATATGAAGTCTTCCGAAGCCTCAGAGATAAAGTCTTCCAAAGCTTCAACTCATGAAGACAGATTTCTTCCGAAGACTTTTAATACATGCTTTATCTGATGTACTTTTCCATAAAGCTGGACACCTTTCCGCTGCACCTCTGTAAGGTCACCAACTTACATGAGTTGGTGAAAAGGTCCATGCTTTTGGTAACTGTACATTGAGGTCTTGAGTCTGCAACTTTCTACTTAATGTACTTTATCCTTTTTGTAATAGATAAGGATGTGAGCTATGGCATGTCATAGTCACAAGTCAAAAGGCAATTGCCTTTTGACTTTACAATTGATTTTGTTTTGTGTCAAGTCAATTGTATCCAGCTGGCTTTCAAAGTATAGCCGACTATAGGATGTAGTATAAGTATCTCATGTTCTTGTATCATTCTATTATGCTTTGTAACACTTGTAATAGAACATAGAGAAAGCAATATACTGCAATCTTGAAAGCCATATACTTGTGTTCTTTGTGTTGTCTCTTATATTACTTGTGTTCTTAGTGTCTTACCTTGGTTAATCCAGTTTACTGTTTGATTAAAGTTTAGTTAATCTCCTCTTGTGTTGTTGTGTTGTAAATCTACACCTTCAACGGTCCTGCACAAAGGAATTGTATTTGGAATTCAATATTTTCCATTGGATTTGGAATTCAAAGGAATTGGGATCCATTGATGGAATTTAAATTCCAAATGCATTTTAGTGACAAAACACTTATAAATGAATTGGAATTTATCACCCGTAACAAACCGTCACCACCTTAATGACCACTGCTCATCGCCGCTACATACCATCAACCACCACCACCGACAATTGACTGTGATCACCAACCGCACCTGTTTTCGAAAACCGACCTTACCCCACTATCGCCACAAACTGACAACGCTTGTCGTCGAGACACGGTTGGCGGCGGTCGGGGTAAACAGTGGGTGGCGGTTATTGGGCACAGGGTTGTACGGCGTCAGCGGAGGTCGGGGGTGGCGGTCTAGCGGCGGCGAGTGATAGTCGGCGGTTGGGGGCAGGGATGGTCGAGGGTCGTCAGCGGTAGGGGTGGTGGCGGTCGGGGTCGGCGGTCGGGGGTGGACGGTGGCAGTTGGCGGTAGGGGTTGGCGGACAACAACGGTGGTTGACGGTCGCTTGGCAGTGGGTAGGGTGGTAGGCGGCGGTTGGGGGCGACGGTGGTCGGCGGCGGTTGGGGGCGGCGGGGGACGGCGGCGGTCGGGGGCGGCGGGGGACGGCGGCGGTCGGCGGTGCTTGGCGATCAACGGTCGGGGTAGGCGGGGGGACGACGGTGCTCGGCGGTTAGGGTCGGTGGTCAATGGTCGGGGTCGTCGGTAATGTCGGTTGGCGGGGTGGTATGTTGCGGTTAGTGGTGGAGACGGGGGCCGGTGGAATTTGAAATCCTTTAACATTTGGAAGGATTTAAAATCCTTCATTAGAAAGAATTTAAGGGAATTAATTCTAATTTCAATTCCTTTATCAACCAAACATATGCAAAATGAAATTCAAAATCCAATTCCAAAAATTCTTACCAACTAAACATAATGATCAATGAAATTCAAATTATAATTCCATTGAAACACTTAAGATTCGATACTCAAATAATTGATATGAACATAAAATGACCCGTTAGTGACATAATTAGTCTCGCTGAAAAAAAAAAATCCAATGTAAAGTACTTTTCATATCTTATTTGAAGTAATTTCCCCACCAAAATTCAATTTTGGGTTTTCATCCGGATTAACGATTACCGGTCTTCGGCTATACCGACCGCCTCTGATTCATTGTCACCATAAACAACATATTCAATATTCGATATTCCTAAAACAACTTTTAGGATTTCCGGATTTTCTGTTCCAATATCTTCGAATCAGATATCAAGATAATTGCTGTTTTTTTCAAGCAAAATCTTAATTCACATTCAGCATTCAACTGTCTGAGATCAGATCAATCATCAGTTGGTGCACAAGTTTCTATTTCGTGTTGCAATTTGGGTCGTAAACAAGGTTAAAATTTTGAGTTTTGTTCAGATATTGCATTACGAAATCCCAATACTTATTGGGGTTTTTGTGAGTTTCTTTCATCTTTTTATCCAATTTATTGGCGATTGGAAGTAACAGCTACAAAATGAGCACCAATTTGGTTTGGATTTTGTGAAGTTAGGGTTTGGGGGTTTTGGTGAAAAGTGTGTTTCCAAACACTATCTGAAATTTGTTCGGATTTTGAAGGAATTCTGGATCTGAATCATTAAGACTTTATGTGTCAATGTTGGTGTGATTGTATGCACACAACATTGGATGTAATGGGGAAGGGAAGATTGTGGAATGAATCTATAGATTAAGAAACCTATGGGCGTGATAAGGGTCCATCTTTTTGGTATTTTTCTAGCTGTTTTTTGCATGTTCGTGATCGGTTTTACTGAAGGAAATCGCAGAATCATAAAGGAAGATTCCTCTCAAGAAATAGATGAAAATACTGTATGATTCCTCCCATCCCTCTAATTCACCTTTCTTGTTTGTGTGCATGATTTTTTTCTTTTTTATATCTTCTATATGATTATATTTGAATTACAATCATTGAAGGTTCATTTGTATATGATTTGTTGATCTTCTATGTGATTATATTTTAATAATGATTGTTGAAGATTTATATCTATATGATCTTGTTGATCTTCTATATGATTACACTTTATGTTCATCATGGGACTTGAGGTCTCAACCATTTTGGGTGAAACACCTTTTTCACGCACCTTGGCACGGCTAGGACAAAGACCCTTTGGTAGAAACTTTAAGTATATTCAGAGGAAGGGATTGCTTTTCAGAAAGGTTTCAAAAGATTGTGCATTAGTCAATCATGTATGAGGATTAGGATTTTGTAGAGTTCTAGTCTCATTTAGAGCATTTCATTTCTATTCTAGTATTGCTTTTTGTGGGTCTCATGAACATTCATGTAGATTGGACACACAACATGGAGATGATAAACAGTTCAGCAGTCAAATGAATTGCTGCAGTAGTTCGTTAAATGCCTGCTATGAAATTTGTTTTTATCGGTAATTATGCAATAATGGAACAAAACGTTAAATGGCATATCTTGTGCTTGACTTGCACCTGCTTTGCAGAATGTTGGGGAGGGGTCAGATCACTTCGTGGTCCGATGTATGGAGTCTTGCCCTACACTTTTGTGCATAAGGTTGTTTCCCCCGGCTTGAACCCATGACCTCAAGGTCACATAGCAGCAACCTTTCTAGTTGCTACAGGCCCACTCTCATTAGAACAAAACTTATATCATAGATACTTTATTGACTTGGCCCCTTAAAATTATATAATTCTTAAGAGATTCATCATGTTTTGAACATACATTTCGTGCTTGTTTAGTTGAATACTTATATTCATAATTACATTGAACATTTGTGAATTTGACTTGTAGCTTGTGTACAGAAAACAAGATGCATTTTGTTTCTTGCAGCTTCCAAGAAAATTGGAAAGAGTGCCTCCAAATGGAGAATAATGTAAATAAGCAGTATGACTAAGATTTTTCCTATATCTAATGGGATGTTTTTTGTCCAGGCAGAAAAAGTATGGATATGTTGTAGGAAAGAGCTTGAAGAAATCACCAAAACCATTAAAGATTTTAACCATAACACAAATCTATCAAGGAAAACCCTAAAGCGATCTCTTTTGCTGTATTTGAAGTCTAAAAGATCCCCATCTCGGGTTTCTGGCAGTTACGAATGTGAAGAATGTATATCTAAACTATATGATCATAACATTCAATCAAGAAACTCTCACAAACGACATCACCATCAGAGAAGTAAGAGACACCCACATGGGTCATTGGGCTCTGCCCGAAAAGCAGCATCCCCTGCCCGAAAAGATTCTATAGGGCTGGATAAAATTGCAATTCGCGTTGATCTGCAATCCCAAAAAAAGCCCCCTGATCATGTGATACTGATAGGGATTGTTGTTTCGACTGCTGTGGCGTCACTAGCCCTTTTTGTTCTGTTATTATTTTGCTGTCTTGGAGGCGAAGAGCGGAAATTGGGATCCGATTTTGCCGACAAGGACGGGGAGCCCATTGTTGACATATGCCCAGGTCACATTTCAGGTAAACTTATCTATCTGACTAAAAATTCATTGAATAACTTATGACTAGAGGTGTCAAAATTGGTGGGTTGAAAAATGGGTCAATATGGGTTCATGTCAAAGCAGGTCTGGTTGTGATGATCCAAACATTTTTTGTCAAGACATTTTGTAAGTTCTTTTTCTATGTATTTAGCGTGCCAAATATGATTATGAAATCTCTATTATTTTAAAAAATAAAATTATCAGTCGAGTATAAGTATTTTGGAGGTCTAATGCACTAAAAGTTCATCTTGGGTGACTTTTGACATGGTTGATCAAATTGGCCCACTTCCTTTTTAAGCTATAACTTATTTTGCCAGCTGACCATCCAAGATGATATGTTACGTGAATCACGCCAGTGAAAAGTAAATGGTTTGGAATTTGTCACCTCAACTTATTACAAAGTCTATATTAATACAAAAGTTCTCATTTCAGGTTCTTCTCAAACATCCCAAGCATCTGAAAGCAATAAAAATTTGATTAGTTCTTCCAACACAAACAAGTTGTCTGGAAATGCTACTGGTCAAACACCAGAAGATGGAAAATTACCACTTCCACCAGGAAGATCTGCTCCTACACCACCAGAACAATCACAACCACCACCACCGCCGCCTGCTGCACCACCAAAACCTCCTGCCCCAAAAGCACCGCCACCGCCACCAAGCAGTGCTCGCCCACCTGGTGCACCAAAAGCAGGTAATATGAAAAGACCACCTGGCGCGCCACGTGGACCTCCCATTTCTGGAGATGAAAAAGATCGATCTGGAAGCTCTAATAGTCCCAAAACCAAGCTAAAGCCACTCTTTTGGGACAAAATGAACACTAGTCCTAATCAATCGATGGTTTGGAATGAAGTTAAGGCAGGATCATTCCAGTGAGGCTCTAAACTCATATTTATTGTCCATTTTGATTCAATACACCTCGAATTAGAAAAAAACTAAAGAACTCTCTTAATAAACAGATTAGATGAAGAGATGATGGAAAGTCTTTTTGGTTATGCTTCTGGCCAAAGCAAGAGCAATCAAGGGAAATCCTCATTAAAAATGATTTCTCAACCAAAGTTTATTCAGATTATTGATCCCAGAAAAGCACAAAATTTGGCCATTAGTCTAAAAGCCTTAACCGTCACAACAGAAAAAGTTTGTCATGCACTCAAGGAAGGTGACTCTTGAATTGCTATAATTTAAAAGAAGCACTGCATCTTGCAACAATCAATGATTTTGAAGAAGAAAAATGCAACAGACATGATGTCCAGTGCATTTAAGTTTATACAGTTCATCCAAAATCACTTGGTTCTTGCAGACTGTGATTATTATTTGGTAGAGGTGGCAATTTCAGCCTGTTTGCTTATGAATGAGAATATATGGGTCATGTTTTCTCTGAAAGGGATTGAATGGGTTAAACTTATCGAAAGTCAGCCAAAGTGTATTATGATGCAGACTGTTACTTATGAATGAGAATATAGTTTTTGAATATATATTTATCAAAGAAATTCTAAATCTGGACAAAAAAAAGTAGTTGCGGGTCAACCCAACCTGACACAGATCTAACCCACGCTAAAACTTACCTGTTGCAACCCATTTGGCCACCCTTTATATTTTCAATAAGCAGCAATGCACTTTGACTCATTTCTAGTTCATTAAGGGTTAATTTTGTCATGACAACTGCTTACTTTTTGTATCTATAAACACATTATCAGGTACTGACCTTCCTGTACAGCTCATTTCAACTTTGATAAAAATGCCACCAACCCAAGAAGAAGAAGTAAAACTGCGGTTATATAATGGGGACCTTAGACTTCTCGGCCTGCTGACCATTTACTTAAAATCATGATTGAAATCCCGTTTGTGTATAAACGTCTTGAAGCTTTGTTGTTCATGAGTTCTCTTCACGAAGAATCTTCTCCACTTAAAGATGCCTTTGCGACTTTAGAGGTGCAATATGATCTTTAGTTAAGGAGGTGTTTACATATGCGTTTTGAACCTCAGAATCTTAATAAAATGTTTCTAGTAATGGTTATTATAATTCAATGGCAGAAACACATTCAAACGTCATCTTTGAACCCACATGCTGTTACAATTATCTGATCCCAATTATTCATTGTATTAGCACTTTCAATATGCACATTGATCCAATCTCCCATAACTTCAAAGATATCTTTTTTACAAATTATTTTAGATCACAAATGACTGTTTTAGCCTTATGGCATGATCTTTGCAATCATTTTCCACAGGTAGCTTGCACAGAACTGAAAAACAGCAGACTGTTCCTCAAACTTCTCGAAGCAGTTTTGAAGATGGGTAACCGTATGAATGTTGGTACATATCGTGGTGGCGCCCAGGCAATCAAGCTTGATAGCCTTTTAAAACTCTCAGATGTAAAGGCACAGATGGTAAAACAACACTCTTAACTTTTGTAGTTCAAGAAATCATCCGGTCAGAAGGAATTAAAGCTGCCCAAACTAGAAACATTAACAATAAGAATCTTCTTGACGAAACGACTGAAAAATCACCTGAATACTGGAGACTTGGACTAGATGTGGTTTCCCAACTAAGCAATGAGCTTCAAGATGTGAAAAAAGCAGCAATTATTGATGGTGATCACATTACGTCAACAGTTTTGAAACTAGGAAGCATGTTAAAGAAAACAAAAGACTTGATAAACAATGAGTTGAATACATATGAAGAAGCTATGGAGTTTTGTGATGCTTTTAATGGTTTTATGGAGCATGCAGAAACAGAGATCACATGGATGCTTGAAGAGGAGAAGAGGATAATGGCTCTGGTCAAGAGCACCGGGGACTTTTTCCATGGGAATTCGGCGAAAGATGAAGGGATACGACTGTTCGTCATAGTTCGGGATTTCTTGAAACTTTTGGATAAAGTATGTACCGAAACTAAGAAAATATCTGAAATCAACAGCAAAAAGAAAGAAACTCAGGTTGGTAAAAAAGAATCTTTGCCCCAAGAAAATCGTCAGCAAGCATGGTTCAATATTCGGGATAAATTATTTCCAGCTTTGAAAGACCGAAAGATGGATTATTTAAGTTCAGATGATGAAGACATGTCTCCTTAGTTTTCTGCTTACTCTTCAAATGGGTAATGACTGTTTCCGATATCAATAGTAACCGGTAAAAAATATCAGATGATGATTTCCAAACTATTATTACATTAGTAGTCTAAATATTTGGATAGAAATGATTAAAAGGTTGTGTGGATTAAAACTAAACTTCAGATGACTTTCAACTCGTTTGTCTTAAATCTTAATCTCTTATAGCTATTTTACTTAATTATTTGACACGTATGACCTGGTTGTGATAAAACACTGCCCTTTAAAAATAAGTAGGTCAAAATTGTCACCTTTCAAGTAGGTCAAAATTGCCTCGACAGCTTGTTCTAATTTTTCCGTACTAGATTTTTTAAGGTGGCCCTGGTGCTATCAATGCCAAGATTACATTCACTTCCAAGTTTCTTGGTGCTCCTGCCACTTTGCACTTTGGAATTCCTGAAACCATCAAATGTTTCTGATTTGAGTTTAGATCCTTTGAGACATCAAATAGAACATTACATCTTGAGTCATATTGGCAATGTGTATTTTTGGGTCTGAACTTTAATTATGCACAAAATTTGCTTACCATCAAACATGATAGAACATCCACTAGTCTAGAAATTGTAAGCTAAACTAGGTACGAACAGGACATCATGAAGATGTTTCATATAATCGTGAGATCCCATCGCCTGAGCCCACACAGCTTGCTCTAGGCAGGTCGCCTTCAAGTGCTTAAAGGCGTATTCCAGTGTAAGTTGGATTTGAACGTGAGACCTCCGCTATGGGGAATCAATAGCATACCATTGTACCGCCCCTAAAGGTTACCTCCAAATTCTAATGGTAACCATACCTTTTCCTTTGAATTCCACCTCCATTTGGTTCTCATGTCAGATGAATGCATAACCTATGACCCCCTATTTATGGTAGATGATTCTGATAAAAAAAATCCAATCTAATAATTCTACATGGTCACAATATTTGTTTCACTCTTGAAAAGTCTAAATGGATGCTATAAGCTCTTGGAACTTTGTTCATGAAAATACAGGGTTAAAATTATTATCTTTGACACCTTTTGTCGAACTTTGTTAGGTGTAGAATGTTGTGGAGGTTTTACAAGCAGATAAAACTCTTGAAAAGATGAAATTTACATGTTCAGCAAGGAAGAAGAGAGGTAAAGAAAAGATGTCATTCGTCTGAAGTAAATCATACATGAAGTTTGTTCTTGGCAGTCCCATGTTGGATGTTTTTTATCATGCAAAGCTTCGTTTAGATCAAGATTTGGTTGAAGCAAAGGCTACCTGTTTTCCAGAACATCTGGGACTTAAAAACCAGATCATTTGATTCTTGACCCAGCAAAATGTTTGTAAATTCATTCTTCAGGCTACACACATTCTAAGAGGCATTTTTACTGGCAATATCACTACCAATCATGTGTAAACCCCCCACCCCCTCATCGCTGTAGGTCTTCTAACTTGTAGTTCATTCTGGGATACTGAAGTAACACGAACAAGGAATGATCGTTATACATGAGACCTGATGTTTATTGTGACTCATGCTGGTTGATCTCTTTCCGGTTGAAATTTTCTAAAACAGTTATTAAAATTAATGCATTTTTAAGTATAGTAACAGGGATTGCTAACCCGGATTCCTTATTGCACAGTCTGCGTTTCAAGACCTGGGGTTCAATGATGGTATTGCAGGATGTAAGCATTAGAGAGTATGCAGGGATAATGAGTTTCTGCTATAGCCAAATACTTCGAATTATAAACACTTTCAGCATGTTTATAATTCCTATGATCTTACACTCTCTCACATCTTATAATATCAAGCTCACATCTTATAAGAGGATCATCGATAATAAAACCAAAAAACATTCAAAAACATGTCTAGTGAGTAGCCATGTTAGAAAAACACTGTAACACCCGGTTATTTATTATTTTGAAGCCGACGAAGGAAGAAAAAGAAATAAAGTCCAAGTCGAGGGACCAAACTCGACTACGAAAGAAAGTCGGGTGAGTGGGAGTATATAAGGGAGAGGGCAGCCCCTACCCTCTCCCCCATACTCACAAAATCAGCCAAGAGGAGAGAGTGAAGAGAGAAAGAAGAAGAAAAGAGGAAAAGTGTTAGTTCGGGTCGCCAAAATCGTCGTGTAGCAAGCCAAATCGAAGCTCTTGTCGTTGTGCTCGTTTGTGTGAGTTCTAGGACCCCTTTTTTACTTGTTTTCAAATGATTTTGGGGCTGGAAAACATTTGAAATCGGGTTTTTGAGTGTGTGAATGTTTGACCTGTTTGTGTATGTGTATGTGTGTGAATGATGCGTTTGAGTCTTGATTGTGAGCTTGCAATGCAAACATGTATTTTGTAACCGGATAATGATGTATTACTTGGCAAAAGTGTTTATAATGAAATGAGATGTCATTTTTAAATGTTTCCGCTGCAATATTTTCTTAAGACAAATGTAATTATATGTTTTATGCGCGATGAATGACCAACTGTAAGCGTCCCGGAAACAGGGCCTTACAAGTTGGTATCAGAGCCAAAGTTAATTGAAATGGGTAAATTTTCAAAATAAACCTTTACTTAAACTGAGAATGGGACGGAAAGGGAATGGGATGCCAATCTAAGTAGTTGCGTGCCATCAGGTATTTTCATAAAGTTAACCGGTTTTATGTGCGCATGGTATGTGGTTATGTGTTGTTTGTAGATTAAAATACTGATGCAGTCAGGACAGGTAATGCTCGGGGTGTGACGAGTAAAGTAAGTGGCTAATCACAACTGGCCACTGTAATTAGGGACTTACTATACTTGACATAAACTGAGCTGTTCCTTGAATGATCGTGTTGGTGTTTGAATCTTTCAGTGTGCGTGTGATGGCTGACGGTAGATCTTCGAAAGCTTCGAGGGGTGGAGGTCACGGTGCTGAACCGCGACCCAAGAGAGGGAGACCTAGAGTTGAGAAGGTGGTTCATGAAGAACCAGAGACCCCTCATCCGAAAGGTGGCGATGAGAGCGCCAATCTGAGAGCCTCAGTAAAGGAGGCTGTGGTGGAAGAAGTTCATCAGGTCATGCAGACGATCTTACCGTCTGTGGTGACTGAAGTGATTAAGGCAGTAAGAGAAGGGGAAAAAAAGAAGAGAAACAGGTCCTCGAAAGGACGGGAACAACTAGAGCCGGAGACGGTTCTCTCGGATGACGAAGAAGAGGGGGAAGAAGAAGAGCATGTGCAGGGGGCGGCGCGAGGTTGTAACTATAGGGTGTTTATGATATGTAAGCCCCTTACTTTCGATGGTAATGGCAATGCTGCCGCTGCTCACCGATGGGTGAGAGAGATTGAGGCCGTTCTCGACATCAGCGAATGCCGGGAAGATCAGAAGGTGAAGTTTGCCACTCATTCATTTGCGGACTCGACACTATGCTGGTGGGACAACATTGTCCAAGCAGAGGGTAATCGGGCAATCGGGAGAATGAGATGGCCCAAACTGAATAAGATGGTGATTGAGGAGTTCTGTCCTCACAGAGAAATGGATAAGATAAAGAGGGAGTTTCTGCAACTGGAGGTGGGAACCATGACACACCAGCAGTACACAACAACGTTCAATGAGATGGCAGGATTGGTGCCAGATCAGGCGACGCCTCTATCTCAGAAGATCAAGAGGTACATTCAGGCTTACCGATGGATGTTAGCATGCATATGATCGCCGCCCGACCAAGCACGTTTAGGTCGGCGGTTGATTTGGCAGGGAGACTGTATGATGAGCGGGAGGTGGTGGTGACTGAAGCGAATAAGAAGGGTGGTGGTAATCGGAACTGGAATGGGAGGAGGTTTGGTCAGGGTGATGCCTCGACGGGTAACAAAAAGGCACGGGTGGATGACCGCCGCGTGGCCACACCGGGAGCAGGATCGAGGAGGTGTGGCAAGTGTGGGAAGGAGCATGTGGGAGAATGTAGGCTGGGTTTGAATGTGTGCTTCAAGTGTGGGAAGACAGGGCATATGGCAAAGGATTGCCTGGCAGACAAATGCTTTAACTGTGGGGAAAGTGGTCATATGAGCAGAGGCTGTAAGAAGCCGAGGGCTGAGGGTTCTGGGGTGAAGAAGACGGGAAGTGAAGGACCAAGGGTGAGCGCCAGGGCATTCACTATGACACAGGAGGAAGCTAGGACGGACCCTGATGTTGTGTCCGGTACGTTTCTAGTGAACCAAACTTTAGCTTCTGTGTTATTTGATTCGGGTGCCAGTAAAAGTTTTATTTCTGCTACTTTCTGTGCTAAGCTTCCTGTTAGTAGCAGACGTGTTGATGCGCCCTTTGATGTAGAAACTGCCATAGGTAAGTCTACCAGGATTTCTGAGATGATAGAGAACTTTGAGGTGGAATTAGATGGTCATAAGTTTCCTGTTAGACCATTCGTGATGACCTTGGGTGGTTTTGATTTGGTTCTTGGGATGGATTGGCTAGCGGACTTCGAGGCGAACATTGTGTTTCGCAAGAAGATGATTTGGTTGACAGCGCCTGACGGGAGTTTGGTGACGGTTTATGGTGAGCGGGTTACGACAATTCCGAAAGTGATTTCAATGGCGGTGGCGGGAAAATGTATGAGGCGCGGATGTAGTGCCTACTTGGCCTATGTAAAGGATGTAGATACGCCAACACCACAACTGTCTGATGTACCGGTTGTGTGTGACTTTCCAGACGTGTTCCCAGAAGACCTACCAGGAGTGCCACCTGACAGAGAGATTGAATTTCAGATTGATTTGATATCGGGTGCCCAACCTGTTGCCAAGGCACCGTATCGGTTAGCTCCGACGGAGATGAAGGAATTGATGGAGTAGTTGCAAGAGCTGCTTGATAAGGGATTCATTAGACCGAGTATCTCTCCTTGGGGTGCTCCGGTCCTATTTGTAAAGAAGAAGGACGGTAGTATGAGGATGTGCATTGACTACCGCGAGCTGAACAAGTTGACGGTGAAGAACCGATACCCCTTACCAAGAATAGATGATCTGTTCGATCAGCTCCATGGTGCCAGTTGGTTTTCAAGGATAGATCTTCGATCTGGCTATCATCAGTTGAAGGTGAAGGAACAAGATATCCCTAAAATAGCTTTCCTCACACGATATGGTCATTACGAGTTTCTTGTCATGTCTTTTGGTTTAACCAACGTGCTAGCTGCTTTTATGGATTTGATGAACCGTGTGTGTCAGCCGATGCTGGATAAATCAGTGATTGTGTTTATTGATGATATCCGGATTTATTCGAGGAGCGAGATTGAGCATGCCGGTCACATTCGGGAGGTTCTGAGACGCTGAGGAAGGAGAAGTTGTATGCTAAATTCTCGAAGTGCGCGTTCTGGTTGCGCGAAGTTCAGTTCTTGGGTCATGTGGTGAATCCTGACGGGATTATGGTGGACCGGCGAAAGTGGAGGGGTTATGCAATGGAAGTCACCAAAGACGCCATTCGAGATTCGTAGTTTCTTGGGTTTGGCGGGCTACTATAGAAGATTTATCCAAGACTTCTTAAGATTGCTTCTCCACTGACTAAGTCGACCCGGAAGGATGTAAAGTTTGTATGGGGTCAGGCTCAGGAGAAGGCGTTCGAAGAATTGAAGACAAGATTGACTCAAGCTCCTGTTCTGTCATTACCCGAAGGAAGCGAAGATCTGGTGGTCAATTCTGATGCTTCCTACTCAGGGTTGGGGTGTGTGTTAATGCAGAGAGGGAAGGTTATAGCATATGCATCCTGACAGTTGAAAGTTTATGAGGTCAATTACCCTACTCATGACCTGGAGCTAGCAGCCATGGTCTTTGCACTAAAGATTTGGAGACACTATCTTTATGGGACAAAGTGCATCATTTTCACTGACCACAAGAGCCTAAAGTACTTCTTCGAGCAGAAGGATTTGAACATGAGGCAGAGACGGTGGTTGGAACTTATAAAGGATTATGATTGTGAGATCCACTACCATCCGGGCAAGGCCAATGTGGTGGCTGATGCCCTTAGCCGAAAAGAGAGGCCCGAGCCGATTCGGGTGAAAGCATATCAACTGATCATGACCTCTGATGTAATGAAGCAAGTCAAAGAGTTTCAAGATGATGTACTGAAAGAAGATCATCTTAACTCTGAAAGAATGAGAGGTCTGGTTGGAGAAATGAGTGAAAACACACTCGGTGTTAGAGCCCGATTCGGTCGTGTGTGGATTCCTCGTTTTGGGGATCTACGGGTGAAGATAATGGATGAAGCTCACAAGACTCGATACTCCATTCATCCAGGTGCCACGAAAATGTACCAAGATATGAAGAAAGATTACTGGTGGCCGGGTATGAAGTGCGATGTAGTGGAGTATGTGAGCAAGTGCCTTACTTGTTTACAGGTGAAGGCCGAGCATCAAAAGCCGTATGGGAAGATCCAACCTTTGGATATACCGGAATGGAAGTGGGAGCACATCACCATGGACTTCATTACGAAGCTGCCGTGTACCCCGAAAGGGTACGATGCCATATGGGTAATAGTTGACCGTTTGACGAAAAGTGCTCACTTCCTACCGATCCGCGAGACGTATTCATCGGAGAGGTTGGCTGATCTGTTCATCAAGGAAATTGTAACTCATCATGGCGTGTCGGTGTCTATTGTATCTGATCGCGACACCCGGTTTACATCTAAATTTTGGAAGAAATTCCACGATGCTATGGGGACGAGGTTACATATTAGCACGGCTTACCATCCCCAAACTGATGGTCAGTCAGAAAGGACCATTCAGACATTGGAAGACATGCTTCGGGCATGTGTGATTGATTTCGGGGGGAGTTGGGATGACCACCTACCGTTAGCCGAATTCTCATACAACAACAGCTACCATGTCAGCATTGGTATGCCACCATATGAGATGCTATACGGTAGGAGATGTAGAACACCCGTTTGTTGGGGTGATATTGGTCAGAGGGAATTGGGGAGCGTCGAGGTAATCGAGGCTACGACTGAGAAGCTTGTGAAGATTAAAGCCTTATGAAGGCAGCTAAAGATAGACAGAAGTCGTATGCTGATAAAAGACGCAGGCCGATTGAGTTCCAGGTGGGTGATCGGGTTATGTTGAAGGTCTCACCTTGGAAGGGTATCATCCGATTCAGGAAGCGGGGCAAGTTGAGCCCAAGATATATAGGCCCTTTCCGAATCATTGCTCGAATAGGAGAGGTGGCCTATAGATTGAAGTTACCGGATGAGGTTAAGTGGAATTCACCCGACATTTCATGTATCTCATCTAAGAAAGTCCATGGCAGATGAAGATATGATTGTCCCACTGGAAGATATCGAAGTAGACGAACGACTCAACTATGTGGAACAACCAGTGGCAATCATTGATCGAAAGGAAAAGAGGCTGAGAAATAAAGTGGTTCCCCTCGTGTGTGTACAATGGAAGCATAGGAAGGGATCCGAGTCAACGTGGGAGACTGAGGAAGAAATGAGACAACACTATCCCGTTTGTTCGAAAATAACAGGTTTCGGGGACGAAACCTATTTAAGGGGGTGGACTTGTAGCACCCAGTTATTTATTATTTAGAAGCCGACGAAGGAAGAAAAAGAAATAAAGTCCAAGTCGAGGGACCAAACTCGCCCACGAAAGAAAGTCGGGTGAGTGGGAGTATATAAGGGAGAGGGCAGCCCCTACCCTCTCCCCCATACTCACAAAATCAGCCAAGAGGAGAGAGTGAAGAGAGAAAGAAGAAGAAAAGAGGAAAAGTGTTGGTTCGGGTCGCCAAAATCGTCGTGTAGCAAGCCAAATCGAACCCCTTGTCGTTGTGCTCGTTTGTGTGAGTTCTAGGACCCCTCTTTTACTTGTTTTCAAACGATTTTGGGCTGGAAAACATCTGAAATCGGGTTTTTGAGTGTGTGAATGTTTGACCCGTTTGTGTATGTGTATGTGTGTGAACGATGCGTTTGAGTCTTGATTGTGAGCTTGTGTGCGCTTGAATGGTGTTGTGGTATGCATCCCTAAGGTTTAGGATGGTCGATTTGGGCTCAGAATGGTTTAGATGAGTTTGGAGGCCGAAAACCCTCGGCTGCAGTCGGGATGAATTGCATTCTGCATTAGCTAGGGCTAGGCGACCGATTGGAGGCCGAATGGAGGCCATACGGCCGAATAGGGTGCGATTAGAGTCCATTCGCACGATTGGGGTCCATTTGCACAATTGAAGGTCCATTCGCACGATTGAAAGGCCAGTCGCATGGAGGTCATGCAATTGGAGGTCCAGTCGCATAAGTGCTCATCCGCATTAGTTCCATTCGCATGAGGTCCATCCGCATTAGTCCATTCGCACGATTGGGTATTCATTCGCATGAGTGTTCATCCGCATTGGTTCATTCGCATGATGTTCAGTCGCATGGAGGCCATGCGACTGAAGGGTGTCCATACGCCTAAATAGGGCTGTTGTACCCGAGGAATAGTGTAGTGTAACTTCTGACTTTCGGGAAAAAGTGCAGATGTAAGTTTTGACATAAAGGTTCCCATAAGTTCATGTAGGGCGACGATTGAGGCCTTAGAGTGCATGCAGGGCATGATAATGATGTTGCATGATTATGCATGTTATGTATGTATGATGTTGCCCTATATGATGTTGATGTCCGTGTATGTTATGTTCCTTGTTATGATGTATGTTTATCGTTCCCATGGCTTTACGTTGAATGTTAATGAATGAAATGAAGTATTACGTAACGTAAAGTGAAAGATAAAGAAAAGAGGAACATGAAGTAAGAATGCATGCATTAATGAGTAATGAAAGTAATGAATGTCTTGCAAGCATTGGATATCGGGTTCCTTCTTTGTGATCGACCCTTTTTATAGAACCTCTACTGCTTACCTCTAGTACTATGGCATACGCTCAGCTGTTCATTCATTGACTTCGGACCAGTAGCTAAATAGTTCGGGGTGTAGCATATAGTATTGGTACGGAAGATATCCGATGCGCAAGTAAAGTTATAACAAACGAATGAATGAATGAACGAAAGAGATAATAAAGATATTATCTATGTGTACGTATGATGTATGGTCGCGTGAAAGAAAAGAATGGTTTTAATGAAAACAAGTTATGTTTTATTATAAAAGTAGAACTCACTCAGCAACGCTGACTTTTTATATGTTTTCCAGTTGGCAGGTAGTGATTGCTGAGGATGGCACTGCGAGGCTACTCAGTCCTTTTGGGATGGCATTCAATTATAATGCTTTTATGATGTAATGCAAACATGTATTTTGTAACCGGATAATGATGTATTACTTGGCAAAAGTGTTTATAATGAATGAGATGTTATTTTTGAATGTTCCGCTGCAATATTTTCTTAAGACAAATGTAATTATATGTTTTATGCGCGATGAATGACCAACTGTAAGCGTCCCGGAAACAGGGCCTTACAAACACTCATTCTTCGAAATTTCTAAAACCTTTTTAGTAGTGAGGTCTAAAAACATTGTCACACATCATCACCTTTTACATTTATTTTTAATTAGCAATCTTTTTGTTTTAATTTAATATATAAATAATATTTACATGTATTGTGTTTTGTTGGAAAATCTAAAAGTTTAAAAGTTAATTATATATATATATAATATATATATATATATATATATATATATATATATATATATATATATATATATATATATATATATATATATATATATATATGCTTAAAAGGAAATTTCAAAATATTTAAATTAAATTTATTAATTTTTCTTATGATAGAGAATTTAAATATTAAAACTTGAATTTCAAACATTACATAAAATAAAAGTTACAATAACTAAATAATACATAACATACACGTTACAACAATTAAACTACCTAATATCATATTTTACCCTAATTTTATCATAACTTTTTTATGGAATGCAACTTGGAATTTATATAGGTTGTGCCCTTAAAAATTTTCTTGTTCATACACTGCAATCTCTTGTACACGTCATGTGATCTCTGTTGACGGGCTTGAACATCTTTCCGTTTAATATTAACATATTCATACATTTGGATTCAATCTCACCAATGGCGGATTCTCTCTTTTAATTCATGTTAAATTTTAAAAAACGTTGATGACCTCATTTATTTGTGATGAGTCAGCTTTATCTTTGTCTTTAGATTACCTTTAGTATTTGCTTTAGCCTTTATTGTGCCCAATAGGGAAGGTCTCAACTTTATTCTTATAATCCTCAACCATTAATTCATTATCTTATACTTTGACTGTGCTCAAAACCTATTTGTTCTTTCCACTTCGGCTCGTCTTTGAGAAGGATCCAAACATGATCGTACTTAAATTTTGTACTTTCTCAGGCTTCTACATCTCACGAGCATGTCTAAGCAATTAATCATCAGAACAATCACTTATTTTTTGTTTTCGTAGTTGAATGTAGTTGTCATTGAATACATTCACCTTCTGTTTTATTATATGCTAGTGAGAACATAGTTTATCTATTGTTCTCGCCACATTGCTACCCTTATGTATGGATCCTTTGCGAAAAGTTATTGTTCTTTTGAGAATTACTGATAATACAATCATTTGAAATATGTAACCATGCCTTAATGAGCACTTTTTGGTTGTTCTAAGGATGCAACTGCTTGAATCTTCTTCTTTTTGGTGGTCTTGACGTAAGGGATGGAGATTCATCCATATTACTATTGTGTGGTGCCAAAACGGATGTTTGGGTTGTTTAGCTAAAGAGTCCATGTTAACCGGAGATTGAGTTAAAGGTAGATTAGTGAATGGAGAGAACCTGTGATTTAGGAATTGAGGCAACCTACTTAAAAGAACCTAGAATTTGGAAATTGAATGCATGAAGATTTGCAAATTGAGAGAACCCTAGATTTGAAAACTGAGGAATCCAGGATTTGGGAATTTTTGGTTCGGGTATCCTTGAAATTTGGGATATCCAAAGTTTGGATATAAATACTGGTTTAGGTTTGGGTTTGAGTTTGAGTTTGAATTTGAATTTAGGTTGGGTTTTCATCAGGATTAGAATCATTCACAATTGTAAAAATGCATTTGTGTTTGGATTAATGATTTTCAAGAATTTTAGGAGAAAGAAGGTTTGAGAGTTTAAAAAATATGAAGGAATTAATTGTATTTTTGTAATTTAAGAGGCCGGAGTTTGTGTAGGGGAGATTTGAAATTGTTTAAAATCTATTTCAGTATGAAATTTGAAATTTAAATTTAATAAATAATAAGAGTTAAATATTACATGTTTGGTCCTTATGGTTTGTTCATATTTTAATATTAGTCTCAATTTTTGAGAAATTACATGTTTGGTCTCAACTGTTTCACAAACCAGAACATGATTAGTCCCTCGATTGGATAATCGTTAGCCTTTCTGGTTAAGTCCATATAAAATGACCAAAATGACCTTGACATTAATTAAAACAAAAACCAAATATAATATACTAATATGGATCTCACTCATTATAATAGAAAACTTAATATATATATATATACACACACACACACACACTCATATCATCATCATTCATTAACCAAATCCCACTACCATTATCTCCTTTCTCCTACTGCACCCCACCACTGCCCATTCTCTTCAATCTTCTCCACCACCCACCAATACCCTACAATTGTCGTCGTTCTCCACCACCATCGTTCTCTATCGTAGTGATAATGGTGTAGGTATGGCGGGTCAGTGGTGGACCGATGATGCATTAGCGATGTTGGTTTGGGTATGGTGAATCGGTTATGGTAGGTCAATGATGGTGATCATCGTATGGAAAAAGGTGATGGTGGTGGTGGATTTTTGGCCAGAAAATTGCCGAGAAGGTGAGGCTGGGGACAATCGGACGGTGGTGATTGTCAGTGAGTTTATGTTGTGATGTGTGTGTATGTTATTGTTTGCGGGTCTATATGTTTGTGTGTGCATATATAATTAACTAAAAGAATGTTGGTCCTACATACATTAATACGTTTTTTTTATATTTTTGTCATTTAGTTAAGGGTAAAAAAGTCTTTTTATAGTCATTTAACTAAAAAATTTAACAAAAATTAGTGTCAAGGATCAATCATATTACAATTCCAAAACAATTAGGACCAAATATGTAATTTCTCAGAAGTTAGGACCCCAATATTAGAATATGAACAAATCACAAGGACCAATCATGTAATTAACTCAAATAATAATTAATAGATGTTTTAGGGGGGAATTTAAAATTAAAAATAATAAATTGTTGTAAAATTTTACAATTTATAGATAATATATCAAGAATTCAATCAACCCTAAAATAATTAAAAGTTACAAGAGTTTATACATTGCCGTATAATGATCATTACAATACTTATTTTTTTAAAAGGCCAAATATGTTCCACCAAATCAATCTGAAGTGCATGATAAACCTCTTGATTAGGTATACATTAAAACCTTTGCAAATAACTTTATAAGTCTGTTGGAGCTCCGTGTTCGTAAGTTATTGTCTTATCTTTATCATCATCAACCGACCCCTCATATATAGCATAGCCTTCAGCCGCTATAATCATATTATGCATTATAATGCATGCATATATGATATCACTTAGTTGTTACAAGCTCTAAGCTTTTGCAGGACCACATATGATTGCCCATCGAGTTTGGAGGACACCAAAGGATCTCATGACATCCTTTCTTGCATACTCATGTCAATTTCTATATTCGTTTATTTTTACGGTCTGTATATATGTAAAGCTTTTCTCTTGTGTATCCCATTTAGGATATATACTATCAGATAATATTTTATTATGTACGAAGTTCCATTTACTGCAAAGTTCCACTTACTGCAAAGTTCCATAAAGGAGCATTACCTTGTAATACTTGGTTGAATAAGGGAGATTGATTGTGCACATCAATGTTATTATTAGAGCTCGCTACTAAAAATATGCATGTGAAATCCAAAGGTCATATGATACAATCGCCTCTAAAATAATGATGGAAAATCAATGGTCACCTTATGTGTATTGATCTTTTCATGCATCGAGGTAATTTTTCCAAGCCCGTTGCATACAATCAATGCTTTCTAGCTTTCTTAGAAATATGTGTTTGGTAGAATGTGCTTCTAGAAAACGGTGTGGAAAAATTTGTCCTTCTTATATACTCTTTTAAATAAACTTCAACAACACATCTACAGAACTTTTAAAGACATTCGGCAACAGTAGTTTCATCAATTTGTATATATACATCACATAGATCAGCAGTTGTGCCATTTGGTAAGTAACGTATGGTAGCAATGCAATTTGTATTGGTGGAAGGATTTTTCTACCGATACAATCATATATTTGTTGAATATAGGAACAATGATTGCATGACCTTCAACTATTCGATTGAGTTTGCTCATTTAGAACCTTTGTCTACAATAACTTCTAAGGTACACTGATATAAAAAAGAGTCATTTCAAATACACTTATCCACGTCTTCATAATCCCTTTGTATACTTCTATATTTTCTTGTTGTTCTTTGAGAACTTCCAACAACATGAGCTTTCATCACTTCAACATACGTTTTGTCAAGATCATCATTCATGAAGTCTTGTAATGTGGTATTCACAAAATCTATAAAAAGTGAACAAGGGGGTGAAATAGGTGGACTTTCATCACCACTTGAACTCATTTTTATGTATAACTTAGAAATAATAAGAGAAATTTATAAAAATGAAAGTTAGCAAAAGTTAAAAGTGTTGAAAAAATAAAAGATAAATGTTTGTATTTATAGTAAAAATACAACCGTTAGGTGAAAATTTGAAAACATTGAATTTAAAAAAAATCGTTTCTGGTATACGTACAATATCAATTATGATTAAAATATAGAAATCATCTTTAGACATAAAATCAACATAATTTAATTTTTCTTTTTCATATACCATTTTGATCCTTCATGGCAAATTCTCCGCCCGGTGAAACTCGATGGAAAAGAAGGGTATATAATGATCCTTGCCTGGAAATAAAACAAAAGTTTTCATTCTATAAAATTATGTAGTTAGGAAGGGTTTGTGTCACTTATTATATACATATTCGTAGTCGAAGACTTCATTGTCATCTCTGAGTGACCATAATTTCATTCAGAAACCCTAGTTTATTAACTAAGTTTGTGTTTGAGTGAAGAACTAAAAAAGAAAACAAGTGATGGCCTAAGATTTTTGTTGGTCGCTTAATAGACGGTTTGAAACACGCCAGTTTTTTTATAAATATTTTCATCAATTATATCAGAGTTGAAGACGAGAACAATGACACATCAACAATACGGTACTAAATTCAATGAGATGGCATGTGTTGCCGGACCAAGTGACGCCTTTGTCACGAAAGATTAAGAGGTACATTCAGGGTTTGCCAGCGGATATCCGTAGGTATATGATCACTGCCCGGCCGAGCACTTTTAGATCGACAGTTGACTTGGAAGGAAGGTTGTATGACGAATGAGAGGTGGTGGTGGCTGAGGTGAGCAAGAAGGGTGGTGGCGGCCGGAATTGGAATGGGAAAAGGTATGGTCGGGGTGGTGCCCCGATGAGTAACAAGAAGGCACGGGTGGATGACTGACGTGTGGTCACATCTGGTGTAGGGTCGAAGAGGTGTGGCAAGTGTGGGAAGGAGCACATTGACTAATGTAGGTTGGGATCGAACGTGTGCTTCAAGTGTGGGAATCCTAGTCTTACGGCAAGGGAATGCAAAGTAGGGAGATGTTTCAATTGTGGCGCGGAGGGTCACATGAGTAGAGACTGTAAGAAGCCGAGGGCTGAGGGTTCTTGGGTGAAGAAGACTGGAAGAGAAGGACCAAGGGCAGGCGCCAGAGCATTTACGATGACGCAGGAGGAGGGTAGGATGGACCGTGATGTTGTGTCAGGTACGTTTCTAGTAAACCAAACTTTAGCCTCTGTGTTATTCGATTCTGGTGCTAGTAAAAGTTTTATTTTTGTTGCTTTCTGTGCTAAACTACCTGTTAGTAGTGGGAGTGTTGAGGCTCCCTTTGATGTAGAAATTGCCATAGGTAAGTCTACCGTAATTTCTAAGATGAAAGAAGGTTGTGACTTGGAACTAGAAGGTCATAAGTTTCCGGTTAGACCATTCATGATGACCTTAGGTGGTTTTGATGTAGTTCTTAGGATGGATTGGTTAGCGGACTACGAGGCGAACATTGTGTGTCGCAAGAAGATGATTCGTTTAACAGTGCCTGACGTGAGTATGGTGACGGTTTATGGTGATCAAGTCACGGCGATCCTGAAAGTAATCTCAATGGCGGTGGCGGGAAAGTGCATGAGGCGTGGATGTAGCGCCTACTTGGCCTATGTGAAGGATGTGGAAACGCCAACAGCACAACTGTCCAATGTACCGGTTATGTGTGACTTTCCAGACATGTTCCCAGAAGACTTACCAGGAGTGCCACCTGGCCGAGTGATCGAGTTTTAGATTGATTTAATACCAGGTGCCCAACCTGTTGCCAAGGCACCGTATTGATTGGCTCCGACTGAGATGAAAGAGTTGATGGAGCAATTACAAGAGCTGTTAGATAAGGGGTTTATTAGACCGAGTATCTCTCCTTAGGGTGCTCTGGTCTTATTTGTGAAGAAGAAAGATGGTAGCATGAGGATGTGTATTGACTATCATGAGATGAATAAGTTGACAATAAAGAATCAAAAACATTACCAAGAATTGATGATTTGTTTGATCAGCTTCAAGGTGCCAGTTGGTTTTCGAGGATAGACCTTCGATCGAGCTACCATCAGCTAAAGGTGAAAGAACAGGATATCCCTAAAACAGCTTTTCGCACGCTTTATGGTCACCACGAGTTCCTCGTTATGTCATTTGGTTTGGCCAACACGCCAGCTGCTTTTATGGACTTGATGAATCAAGTGTGTCGGCCGATGTTGGATAAATCAGTGATTGTGTTTATCGATGAAGTTCGGATTTATTCCAAGAGTGAAGAGGAGCATGCCGGTCATATTCGAGAGGTGATGGAGACATTAAGAAGGGAGAAGTTTTATGCTAAATTCTCCAAATGCGCATTCTGGTTGCGCGAGGTTCAATTCTTGGGTCATGTGGTGAATCCTGATGGGATTATGGTGGACTCGACAAAGGTGGAGGCAGTGATGCAATGGAAGTCTCCAAAGACGCCATCTGAGATTCGTAGTTTCTTGGGTTTGGCGGGCTACTACAGGAGGTTCATTCAAGACTTCTCTAAGATCGCTTCTCCACTGACCAAGTTGACCCAGAAATATGTAAAGTTTGTATCGGGGCAAGCTCAAGAAAAGTCATTCGAGGGATTAAAGGCGAGGTTGACTCAAGCTCCTGTTCTATCATTACCCGATGGAAGTGAAGATCTGGTGGTTTATTCTGATGCTTCCTACTCGGGGTTGGGGTGTGTGTTAATGCAGAGGGGAAAAGTTATAGCCTATGCATCCTGACAGTTAAAAGTTCATGAGGTTAATTATCCTACTCATGACTTGAAGCTAGCAGTTGTGGTCTTCACATTAAAGATTTGGAGACACTACCTATACGGTACAAAGTGCACCATATTCATCGACCACAAGAGCTTGAAGTACTTTTTTGAGCAGAAAGATTTGAACATGAGGCAGAGGAGATGGTTGGAGCTTATAAAAGATTATGATTGCGAGATACACTACCATCCGGGCAAAGCCAACGTGGTGGCGGATGCCCTTAGCTGAAAAGAGAGACCCGAGCCGATTTGGGTGAAAGCTTACCAGTTGATCATGACCTCTGATGTGATGAAGCAAGTTAAGGAGTTTCAAGATGAGAGGTTGAAGGAAGATCATCTTAACTCTGAAAGAATGAGAGGTCTGGTGCGGAATTAGGTGAAAACACACTTGGTGTTAGAACCCGATTTGGACTAATGTGGATTCCTCGTTTTGGGGATCTACGCATGAAGATCATGGATGAAGCTCATAAGACTCGATACTCTATTCATCCCGGTGCTACAAAGATGTACCAAGACATGAAGAAAGATTATTGGTGGCCAGGTATGAAGCGTGACGTAGTGGAGTATGTGAGTAAGTGCCTTACTTGTTTGCATGTGAAGGCCGAGCACCAAAAGCCGTATGGGAAGATCAAACCTTTGGATATACCGGAGTGGAAGTGGGAACATATCACCATGGATTTCATTACGAAGCTACCGTGTACCGCGTGAGGGTATGATGCCATATGGGTGATAATTGATCGTTTGACGAAGAGTGCTCACTTTCTATCGATCCGCGAGACATATTCATCCAAGAGGTTGGTGATCTTTTCATTAGGGAGATTGTAACTCGTCATGGTGTGCCAGTGTCTATTATGTCTAATTGTGACACCCGGTTTACATTTAAATTTTGAAGAAATTCCACGATGCGATGGGGACGAGGTTACATAATAGTATGAATTATTATCCTCAAACGGATGGTCAGTCAGAGAGGACGATTCAGACGCTGGAAGATATGCTTCAGGCATGTGTCATTGATTTTGGAGGAAGTTGGGATGACCACTTACCGTTAGATGAGTTCTTATATAACAACAGTTATCATCCCAGCATTGGTATGCCCCCTAATGATATGCTATATGGTAGAAGATGTAGGACACCCATGTGTTAGGGTGATATTGGTCAGAAGGAGTTAGGGAGTGTCAAGGTGATCGAGGCTACGACTGAGAAGCTTGAAAAGATCAAAGCCTTCATGAAGGCAGCCAAAGATGGACAAAAGTCGTATGCTGATAAACGACATAGACCGATTGAGTTCCAGGTGGGAGACAGGGTTATGTTGAAAGTCTCACCTTGGAAGGGTATCATTCAGTTCAGAAGCGGGGCAAGTTGAGCCCGAGATACATAGGGCCTTTCCAAATCATTGCTTGAGTAGGACAGATAGCCTATAGACTAGAGTTACTAGATGAGTTAAGTGGAATCCACCCGACATTCCATGCATCTCATCTGAGAAAGTGTTTAGCAGATGAAGATATGACTGTACCACTAGAGGATATTGAGGTAGATGAACGGCTCAATTACGTGGAGCAACTAGTGGCGATCATTGAACGATAAGAGAAGAGGCTGAGGAATAAAGTGGTTCCTCTAATGCGTGCACAATGGAAGCACATGAAGGAATCCGAGTCTACGTGGGAGACTGAAGAAGAGATGAGGCAGCATTACCCATAATTGTTTGAGGAACAACAGGTTTCGGGGACGAAACCTATATAAGGGGGTGGACTTGTAACACTCGGTTATTTTTTTAAAGTCAAAGAAAGAAAGAATAAAGTGAAGAAAAAGAAAGACAATATATTTTACCTAAGTTGAGGGGTGAAAAGTGTCAAAAAGGACAAAAGGTTTGAAAAAGTGGGTGTAAAAGGTGATGGTCACCCATCACCTCCTACACATCTTGTACCATCGGATTTTAGAGAGAGAGAGTAGCCGGAAGCAGCAAACTCTTGGTTTTAAAAAGAAGAACAAGAAAGATTCAAATTCAAGGTAAGAATTTATGGTTTTATGATGTTCTTAACTGGTTATGTCTTCGGGTCTATGCTCATATGTGTTGTGTGTGTTCGGTTGTATGTTTTTAGTGGGTTTCTAGGTGGTTGAACTCAATTGCAAACGAGTTTGGAAGAAGCCATACTAAAGTGCTGCAAAGGTGAGTTCTAGAACCCCTCTTTTATATGTTTTAACTAATTTCGGTGCTGGAAATGCATGTATGAACTTTATATAAAAGTAGGGTTTCATACCCATATGATTGAATGTGTGTATGGTGCGGGTATGGTGTGATTTTGGACTATATTCATGCTTGATGATGTTATGGTTGTGTTTCTAAGGCATAGAATGTATGATTTAAGCTTAGAAATCGAAAGATGGTGTTTGGGGATCGAATTATGATGATAAGTGTGCCCTAGGCTGCTGATGCGCCTAAACAGTAGTTCATACGTCTAAGTTTAGAAAATCTGCTTAAGTGTGACAAATGTGAATGAGCATTGACAAATGCGGATGAGAAAGTCAATGCAGATGAGTAAAGAAATATGGATGAGTAAGTTCATGAGAATGAATGAATGCGGATGAGAAAGTCAATGCGGATGAGAAAGTCAATGCAGATGAGTAAAGAAATGCGGATCGGTAAGTTCATGCAAATGAACAAATGCGGATGAGTAAAGTCAATGCGGATGAAGAAATGCGGATGAGCATTGACAAATGCGCATGTGTAAAAGAAATGCGGATGAACAAAAAGAAATGCGGATGAACAAAAAGAAATACGGATGAACAAAAAAAATGCAGATGAACAAAAAGAAATGCAAATGAACAAAAAGAAATGTGGATGAGCAAAAGGGGAAATGCGGATGAACACTTAGAATATTTTCTGACTTTTTGGGGGAAAAGTGAAATGTTGGCTTTGACTTGGGAGGTTCCTAGGGGCTATGTAAGTTGACTTTTTAAGGTCATAGATGCTATAGTGGGCATGTTATGATGTATGATTGATGCTTATGCATGATGGTATGTATGATGTATGTTATGTATGTATGATGCCCTGTATGATGATGTTGACTGTGTATGTTGATGTTCCTTGCATTGTATGTTTGTTTTCACATTGCTTTATGTTGAATGTTAATGAATGAAAAAGTATTATGTAACGTAACGTGGAAGATATTGAAAAGAGGAATGTAATGAATGAATGCATGCATTAATGAATGAATGAAAGTAAGAAAGGCTTGCAAGCATATGTATGGAGGTTCACACCAATGTAGGGTGTTAACTCAACTGTGTGCGGGTTAGCTACCCCAGAAGGATGCACAATGGGGCTTGATCCGTGTGATTAAGCATATGTATGGAGGTTCACACCCAATGAGGGGTGTCAGCTCAACTGTGTGCGGGTTGAATACCCTATGAGGATGCACACAAGAGTCCAATCCTTGTGATTGACCATATGTATGGGACCCTTGCCGCTTACCCTAGGTATTGGAGTCAGCTTCCTGCACAATGTTCGGGGTCTATGAAAGACCTCAGGCCCAGTACCGACTTTATGCATGATGGTGGGGTGAAGCACATGGCATTGGTCCGAATGAAAGTAAAGATTTAATGATGAATGTACGGAATGAATGAACGAATAATGAATATAATAATGATATTATCTATGTGTATGTATTATGCATGATCACGTATGATTGTAAAGGATAGTTTTAAATGAAAGATAAAGTTTGTTTTATTTTAAAACTAGAACTCACTCACCAACACCGACTTTTTATGCATTTTCCAGTTGGCAGGTAAAGTTGCTGAGGATGGCACGGGGTGGCTACTTGGCTCTTTTGGATGACATTCTTTTGTTTAATGTTTTTGCATTGTAATGCGAACAAATGGTATTTTGAAATGAATGATTGTATTACTTTCAAAAGCATTTATAATGAAATGAAAAGTTATTTTAATGTTACTTTGTGATGTTTTATGAAATATAAATGTAATTATATGTTTTATATGCGATGATTGGCCAGCTGTAAGCGTCCCAGGAACGGGGCCTTACAAGTTGGTATCAGAGCCAAAGTTTAAGTGAAACAGGTAAATTTTCAAAATAAACCTAAACTTAAACTGAAAATGGGATGGAAAGGGAAGGGATGCCAGTCTGAGTAGCTACGTGCCATCAGGTATTTTATTAATGTTAACCTGTATTATGTGCGCATGTTATGTGGTTTATGTGCTGCTTGTAGATTTAGATACTGATGTAGTCAGGATAGGTAATGCTCAGGGTATGAAGAGTAAAGTAAGTGGCTAATCACAACTGGCCACTGTAATTAAGGACTTACTATACTTGACATAAACTGAGTTGTTCCCTTCAATAACCGTGTTGGTGTTTGAATCTTTCAGTGTGTGTGTTAGAGGATGGTTGGTGGTAGATCATCTAAAGCTTCACGTGGTGGAGGTTGTGGTACTAAACCACGGGGCTACGATAGGAAGGCCTAGAGCCGTAAAGGTGGTTCACGAAGAACCAAAGACCCCTCATCCAGAGGGCGGTGATGAGAGTGCTAACTTAAGGGCCTCGGTGAAAGAGGTTGTGGTTGAAGAGGTGCATGAGGTCATGCAGAAAATCTTACCGTCTATAGTGACTAAAGTGATTAAAGCTGTTCGGGAGGGGGGAGAGGAAGGAAAGAAGTATACCTATGGGCGAAAGAAGACAGCCCGAGACTGAGACAGTTCTATATGATGATGAAGAAGAAGAGCCCACGTTGGAAGCGGCACGAGGCTGTAACTACGGGGCATTTCAAAGGTGTAAGCCCCCTACTTTTGATGGTAATGGCACTGCTGCTGCTACTCACCAATGGGTTAGAGAAATTGAAGTTGTTCTGAATATCAGCAAGTGCCGAGAAGACCAGAAGGTGAAATTTGCTGCCCACTCGTTTGTGGACTCGGCTCTGTGTTAGTGGGACAATATAGTCCAAGCGGAGGGTAGTGGGCAATTAGGAGAATAAGGTGGCCTGAGCTGAAAAAGTTGGTGATTGAGGAGTTCTGTCCTGACAGGGAAATGGATAAGGTAGAAAGGGAATTCTTGCAGTTAGAGACGGGAACAATGACACATCAACAATACACCACTAAATTCAATGAGATGGAATGTCTGGTGCCAAACCAAGTGACGCCTTTGTCATGAAAGATTAAGAGGTACATTCAGGCTTTGCCGACGGATATCCGTAGGTATATGATCGCTGCCTAGCCGAGCACGTTTAGATCGGCAGTTGACTTGGCAGGAAGGTTGTATGATGAATGAGAGGTGGTGGTGGCTGAGGTGAGCAAGAAGGTTGGTGGCGACCAGAATTGGAATAGGAAAAGGTTTGGTCTGGGTGGTTCCCCGACAAGTAAGAAGAAGGCAGGGTGGATGACCAACGTGTGGTCACATCTGGTGTAGGGTCGAAGAGGTGTGGCAAGTGTGGGAAGGAGCACACTGGCGAATGTAGGTTAGGATCGAACGTGTGCTTCAAGTGTGGGAAACCTGGTCATATGGCAAGGGAATGCAAAGCAGGGAGATGTTTCAACTGTGGCGCGGAGGTTCACATGAGTAGAGACTGTAAGAAGCCGAGGGTTGAGGGTTCTGGGGTGAAGAAGACTGGAGGAGAAGGACAAAGGGCGGGCGCCAGAGCGTTTCCGATGACGCAAGAGGAGGCTAGGACGGACCCTGATGTTGTGTCAGGTACGTTTCTAGTAAACCAAACTTTAGCCTATGCGTTATTCGATTCTAGTGCTAGTAAAAGTTTTATTTATGCTGCTTTCTGTGCTAAACTGCTTGTTAGTAGTGGGAGTGTTGAGGCGCCCTTTGATGTAGAAATTGTCATAGGTAAGTCTACCAAAATTTCTGAGATGAAAGAAGGTTGTGACTTGGAACTAGAAGGTCATGAGTTTCCGGTTAGACCATTCGTGATGACCTTAGATGGTTTTGATGTGGTTCTTGGGATGGATTGGTTAGCGGACTATGAGGCGAACATTGTGTGTCGCAAGAAGATGATTCGTTTAACAGCGCCTGACGGGAGTATGGTGACGGTTTATGGTGATCAAGTCACAGCGATCCCGAAAGTAATCTCAATGGCGGTGGCGGGAAAGTGCATGAGGCGTGGATGTAGCGCCTATGTGAAGGATGTGGAAACGCCAACACCACAACAGTCCAATGTACCGGTTATGTGTGACGTTCCAGACGTGTTCCCAGAAGACTTACCAGGAGTGCCACCTGACTGAGAGATCGAGTTTCATATTGATTTAATACCAGGTGCCCAACCTATTGCCAAGGCACCGTATTGATTGGCTTCGACTGAGATGAAAGAGTCGATGGAGCAATTACAAGAGCTGTTAGATAAGGGGTTTATTAGACCGAGTATCTCTCCTTAGGGTGCTCCGGTCTTATTTGTGAAGAAGAAATATGGTAGCATGAGGATGTGTATTGACTATCGTGAGATGAATAAGTTGACAATAAAAGAGATGCGAATGAGCATTGACAAATGCAGATGAGTAAAAGAAATGCGGATGAACAAAAAGAAATGCGATGAACAAAAGGGGAAACACAGATGAACACTTAGAATATTTTCTGACCTTTTGGAAAGAAAATGAAATGTAGGCTTTGACTTAAGAGGTTCTCGGGGGCTATGTAAGTTGACTTTTTGAGGTCATAGATGTTATTATGGGCATGTTATGATGTATGATTGATGCTTATGCATGATGGTATGTATGATGTATGTTATGCATGTGTGATGCCATGTATGATGATGTTGACTGTGTATGTTAATGTTGCTTTCATTGTATGTTTATTTTCCCATGGCTTTACGTTGAATGTTAATGAATGAAATGAAAGTATATGTAACGTAAAGTGGAAGATAATGAAAAGAGGAACGTAATAATGAATGCCTACATTAATGAATGAATGAAAGTAAGAAAGGCTTGCAAGCATATGTATGGAGGTTCACACCTAATGAAGGGTGTTAGCTCAATCGTGTGCAGGTTAGCTACCCCAGAAGGATGCACACTGGGGCTTGATCCATGTGATTAAGCGTATGTATGGAGGTTCACACCCAATGAGGGGTGTCAGCTCAACTGTGTGTGGGTTGAGTACCCCATGAGGATGCACACAGGGGTCCAATCCCTGTGATTGTCCATATGTATAGGACCCTTGCCGCTTACCCTAGGTACTGGAGTCATCTTCATGCATAATGTTCAGGGTCTATGAAAGACCTCAGGCCCAGTACCGGCTTTATGCATGACGGTGGGGTGAAGCACATGGCATTGGTTCGAATGAACGTAAAGATTTAATGATGAATGTACGGAATGAACGAACGAATGATGAAGATAATAATGATATTATCTATGTGTATGTATTATGCATGATCATGCACAATTGTAAAGGACGGTTTTTAAATGAAAGATAAAGTATGTTTTATTTTAAAAACTAGAACTCACTCAGCAACACTGACTTTTTATGCATTTTCTAGTTGGCAGGTAAAGTTGCTGAGGATGGCACGGGGCGGCTACTTGGCTCTTTTGGATGGCATTCTTCTCTTTATTGTTTTTGCATTGTAATGCGAACGAACGATGTTTTGAAATGAATGATTATATTAAACTGCAAAAGCATTTAAAATGAAATGAAAAGTTATTTTAATGTTTCGCTGCGATGTTTTATGAAATATAAATATAATTATATGTTTTATGTGCGATGATTGGTCACCTGTAAGCGTCCCGGGAACGGGGCCTTACAATTGACAATTACCAGACTCCTTGATTGAGCCAAACCCTTTGACAGGTTTTAAAATTTTCCTTTCTTCATTCGTGTTGCATGAATCATAGTCTCAGCCTTCTGTTTTCCATCTCTTTTGGCTTGTCTTTTTAGTTCCATTTCTCATTCACGAGCCCGATTAAAAAGCACCTCAAGACTTCCACATTTTGATGGAGAAATAATTCTCTAATTTGCGTTTTAAGGATAAGATGGAACCAAGTCATCCATATTTCTTCAGAAGTGAAAAGCAAAGAACAAAACTTCACTTTATCATAGAAAATGCCAAAGATTTCATCCATTGTTTCGTTCCCTTAACACATGTGAAGGAGTTCCTTAGTGATACAATCAATTGCAACACGTAGAAAAAATGTTTTATGAAGATTGGTTTAAATTCTTTCTAAGACAGATTCCTGATTCTTTCTCTCCCTTTCCCCTTCTTCACCATATCCTACCTGTCTTTAGCTCTTTCACAAAACTTGTTTGTCGCAAACTTCACTTCATCACACGGGTCATAATGACATGTATTGAAAATAGTCTCCATGGTTGTTATCCACCTTTGGCTCACCAAAGGGTCAATTTCACCATTGAATTGCAAAGGTTTACAAGCCATGAAGTCTGTATACGTGTAGTGACGTTTTTCGACTTCAGCTATTGCCACTGCTCCCATATTATTCGTAGGTTTTTCTACAATCACTTCATTCTTATTCAATTTTCTTCTAGCATGATTCTGATAGAATTTTGCATTTCAGCTAGAAGAAATGGGATATTGGCTTCAAATGTCTTTCCTACTTCAATGGAAATCTATCTATGAATTTCCTCAAGTACAAACGTTGTATTATTATTAAGATGAGATAAATAAACTAGTCTTTCTGAAGCATCATCTACATGCTTTTCAGTGTTACGACTTCCTTCACCATGTACCGCATTTTCTACTCTTTCATCTGTCATATATCTCTAAACAACTATTTATTTCATGTTATTTTTATTCTATCGAATTCTCCACTACAAGTACTTATTTAAGGCCTTAATGCTCCTAATGTTTTTGTCAAGACAAACAATATATCTAATGCCAAAAAGTACCATATATGCATTTATAACATACTACACATACACATTATTTTATGTATATATATTGCCTATCCCCACACTTACTATTTGTTGTTTTCAATACAATATGATGGTACTACTACTTCTACTGGTACTAATTATGCATGACTCTATTTCTACCCATAGTTAAATGGGACTGTATTTCTTCCTACAACAATTTAGGACTATTATGTCTATCATTGGGTGGATTTTTACTAGCCAATTTAGACCAATGTAAGATATCATAACACTTCAATATACCAAATGGCTCAAACATTCATTCATGTTCATCTTCTTTGACTTCACATTGTGATTAACGGTTGAAAACATTTATTTTGTATAAAAATAATATTTTTCTAGAAAACTTGAATTTTCATTTTCCTAATCCCAAGTTCTTCTTTAGTTATTCTATTTGTTTATTTGTTTAATTAATAGTTGTCTCCGGACTCTTTTTGCTTACAGACATGTAGGTTGTAGTCGTTAACTAGTGAGTTTAGAAGTTTAAATATCTTTTACTTTTCTAACTCATGATATTTTAATTTATAATTTTAATGTTTCTTTATTAAATGTTTTAAAGTACTATCATTTTTTGAAAATTTTATGATGTGGAAAGTTTAAATACATACTTTGAATTATATGTTAACATATTTAAGATTTAGAAATAAAAATATTAGGGTGAATTAATTCAGCATTCAAATTTGAATCAAATTGAACTTGAATTTGATTCAAAATACAAATATGAAAATCCAATTTCAGAATATATAAATTCAAATAGTTAAAATTGATTAATTTGCAAAATTTGAAATTAAATTCATTAAAAGCCCAATTGATAGATTCTTTTTGGTAGACTAAATTGATTTCATTAATTCTTTTGATCCATTAATCACCTAAATCTTATCTTCAGTTAAGCCGAAGCTATTTTGGGTTTCTAATAGACCAAATAGGATAAATAGCCCAATATAGATTTCTGTCTAAAATGCCCTTAAGGGATACAACAAGCCCATATGACCCGTATTGGGCCTATACAGCTCGTTTGGACTTTACGTTCCGTATCACTTTTTTTACAAAAAGTTATTTAGGGTTAAGCGTTAATATTCATATTCATTTTCTAACCCTCCACTTTGACTCAAAGTAGCTCCTAACCCGTTTATCAATTTTTTGATCATTTAAAATTTTATCACATTTTTTATTTTCTAATCAATTTTGGGTTTACTGACTCATTTTTTAGGTTCTGAGTTTGCAGACTCATTTAACTTTACAATTTGTCTATGGAATCTGTTTATGATCTTTCACTAGCTTACATTTTCTGGTGAGTAACAATTAACAACAACATGCGACTAGTTGGCAATAGTATTTTTGAACAAATGTACTTGCAATGAGGTCTTACGAATCTAATAAGCTTGGAAAGGACAACTATGATAATCTGCTTGCTTAGTCCTTCCAAATAGTCTGCGTACAAATCTTTCATAAACATAGTTGGTTTCTGCGGGATTGGTTTTTGTCACTTAACACTTGGTTTTTTCTGAAACTCACTATACAACACTCAGATCATATGAAGCAGAGTCTCTTCTAAGAGTTGATAATAATATAATAAGTAGCAAAGAATACAAAGAGATAATTTTCAAGGTACTTTCATATATTACTTCTCAACTCAAAGTATTACAAGACTCTTACAAACATATTATATGAGTTACAATGAGAAACTATATATACTACTACCTACAGCCGGATAAACTCTGATACCAGCTGGAAACCTATGACTAAAGCATATACTACAATGCTAAAGTTAAGGTATTTTAGATAAAGTATTATCTAAGATATGGTAGTCATGACATGTCCATGACTTACCTTTTGTCACCAACTAAACTTGGCAACTATACTAACTAATAAACGTGAACAATGGAATAAAGTATGGTCAACTACATGGCTTTTGAGAAAATGCCATGTAGTATCTCAGAGGTCTACAGCGGAGTGTCAGGAAGACCATAATTATGTCCACTGGTTCATAGTAGTCTTTCGAAGGTAGGTGGCTTCGGAAGAACAAGTTCTTCCAAAGCCACTTATACTTCGGAAGAGGCTACTTCTTTCGAGGCTTGAGGACTTCTTCTTTTCTTCATACTTCAGAAGTTGACTTCTGATCTTTTCTTCTAAGTCTTGATCTTTGGAAGTGAATACTTTTTCTTTTGAAGTAGAGTTTATCTTTGGAAATTGATCTTGCACTTTGTTTTCGGAAGAACTCTTTCTCCTTTGAAAGTTCTACACTTAGCTTCGGAAGTCCTTTATTAGTTGAACCAAAATAGTCTAAGTGATTTGGTTTTTGTTGCACCAGCCTTCTTCTTGATCCAACAAAGTCCCCCTAGGCTGATGCTATCAAAACCTCACTTGTTCTTGCTTCTCAAAACTTTCAGCACTAGTGAAAGAATATATTTATCTGTTTCTTTGTTCTTCCCGGAAGTGGTGCTGAGAAGTTTGTACAGATCATTCATGGACAAGAGATCTATTCTGTCACTTTGAATGATATGCACCCTCTGTTGGGTCCCTCTGAAGAGAGTTAGTTGACGGGAGCTATAGTCATACTCCTATCTAACTATTGGTTCCTATTCGGGCCTTCCACCATCTGTAAAAAGGCCTTGCCTTTGGTGGTTGACCTTTCCTTGTATTATTTCTCTCTCAGCTTCAACCCCTCTTTAATCTTTGCTTTTGCAGCGACCTCAGCAAGATGAAGGCTGATAAGATGATTTCTTATGTGAGCAGCAGTTTCGGAGTTGGAAGGATTGGAGAATGATTCTATGCTAACTCAGCACTTTCAAATCTGCTAGAGTGTAGCAGAGAATAGGCATTCAGCATGTTACTTTCTCTATTCTCTCTCTCCTCAACAAAGTTATGAGAGGGTTCATCAAACCTCCACTGGATGATTTTCTTTCTAGGCACAAGGGGCTGACTAGGAATCTTGTCCCCTCTCTTTGTATCCAGTAGAGTCATCGGCTTTCTTCTCAGCTTCTTCTCTTTATTGTTTAGGAGTCAGAGTTGAGACCAAGAAGTCTAGCAGCATGGTCCAGTGTTCTCTGGGCAGATCAAGAAATTGATCTCTAGTGAGAGAACATGAAGATCCATAAACATAAGTCAGTTTGACAGAGTCTTCCTCACAAGATGTAAGGCCCCGTTCTCGGAGACCTCATAGTTGGTTAATCACAGCAGTTAAAACATTAAACATTATAATCATACAAACTTAAGCAGCGGAAATAATTTATCAAAAACCATTCATTTCATTTAAAACACTGTCTTGAGCAATACATCATCATTTAACTGATTACAAAAGAATTGTTTTACTACATTACAAAACAACAGCAATATAAAATACGAATAGATGTCACTCTTTCCCTGCAGAGTGGCTTCACCCTCATGCCATCCTCAGCAATAATTACCTGCCAACTGAAAATGTATAAAAGTCAGCATTGCTGAGTGAGTTCTAGTTTTTAAAAAGTAATAAAATACTTTCTGTATTTTGTATATGAAAATACTCTTTCTGTGAAATACAACTCTTTACTTTGTATGCGAGCACGCATTAATTATATGAACAGATACTGTTCGTTCTCTTTACTATACGCCTTGTATGTTCTATAATCTTTTATCTTTATCTTTCACTTTCTGTATGGACCAGTGAGCAATACCCTAAACTGTATGCGCGGTAAAAACTGGTGATGGGCCATCTATATCCCTCAAGAGGGTTCTGTTTACTGTATACAAGGCCGACCCAATCACCTAGGGTAAGCTCCAAAGGTCCCGCCAATCTCAATTGACTGACCTTGTGTGCATAATAGGGTAGCTAACCCGTAGCATAGTTGAGCTCATGACAACACGGTCGTGTACCTCCTGTAAGCTTGCAAGACTTGTTAACATTTTATTAATGTTCCTCTTCTCTTCTTTATTGCTCTTTCTCTTTATTATTACAATATACTTTACGTTACGATAATAAACATACCACGTAAAGTCACACACTATAAGTAATAATAATAGCAATAATAATAATAAGGAAAAATCATAAAGCAATCATAACCATGCATGAAACCTATAATTAATAAGCCCTAGTCAAACCTCGGTCAAAACCCTAAGAGCACAAACTCCCAAGAATTCTGTAATAAATTCTAAGTGTTGGGCGCTTAGACACTATTTAGGCGCATGAACCTTGTTTGGGTGTTTCATTACTATATAGGCGCATCATTCAACACTTAACTGCTTTAACTCTTAGGTGCATGAACAATTCTGGCGCATGGGCGCTATTCAGGCGTAAGAACACTTAGGCGCATGGGTCATTCGGACGCATGGACACTTAGGCGCATGGACCACTTGGGCGCATGTGCACTATTGGGGGCGCATGGGCCAACACTTAGTCATCCAACTAATGTATCTAGGCGCATGGACTACTATTCAAGCGCATGAGATACACTTATCATTTCTAAGGCAAATTTCAGGCGCATGGGCTACTATTCAGGCGCATGGGTTATACTTAAATTCTTCTAAGGCATTCCCAGGCACATGAGCCTTATCTAGGCGCATGAACCTTCTGTATAACATGTTTCTAGTATGTTTTCGAACCTAATCATCAAACTCATCTATTCTAAGCTTAACATGGCTATTCTAAACATTAACAACTTATAAGCATCTAAGAACCAACATCCAACATGCATAATACATACGGGTATACATACATAAACAATGTAAAATCATTTTAAATACATTTTCAACCCCAAAGATGTTTAAAACAAGTAAAAACCAGGGTCTAGAACTCACCTGGTGCAAATTGGGTGTTTCTTCCTTCTAACCCGCTTGCAAATGAGTTCAATCACCTAAAAACACACCAAAACACACACACACGGACACACACACACAAGCATATAAGCACATAAGCATGTAACCGAGATAAAACCCGTCATAAACTCTTAAAAACCTTGAATTCTTACCTTGAATTCAATTTCTCTTCTTCTTCTTTTCTTCAGCCGAGAGTTCTGCTCTCTTCCTTTCTCTCTCTCTCTAAAACCGAAGTGAAATATGATGTGAAAAGAGGGTGGGCGTCCATGCCCACCTTTACACCAACTTTTCAAAGATTTTGTCCTTTTGGACACTTTTAGTCCCTCCACTTGGGCTTTATTGCTTTTCTTTCTTTTATTCTTCATTTCTTGTCTTTGTTTTTTGAATAACCGGGTGTTACAAGTCCACCCCCGTTATATAGGTTTCGTCCCCGAAACCTGTTATTCCTCAAACAGACGAGGGTAATGCTGCCTCATCTCCTCCTCAGTTTCCCATGTAGATTCGGATCCCTTCCTGTGCTTCCATTGTACACGCACAAGAGGAACCACTTTATTCCTCAGTCTCTTCTCTTTACGATCGATGATTGCCACTGGTTTCTCTACATAATTGAGCCTTTCATCTACTTCGATGTCTTCCAGGGGAATAATCATGTCTTCATCAGCTAAGCACTTTCTTAGATGAGATACATGGAATGTCTAGTGAATTCCACTTAACTCATCTAGTAATTCCAATCTATAGGCCACATCTCCTACTCGAGAAATGATTCGGAAGGGTCGTATGTATCTCGGGCTTAGCTTACCTCACTTCTTGAATCGGATAATACCCTTCCAAGGTGAGACCTTCAACATAACCCAACCACCCACCTGGAACTCGATCGGTCTGCATCATTTATCGGCATACGACTTCTGTCTATCTTTGGCTGCCTTCATAAAGGCTTTAAAATCTTTTCTAACTTCTCAGTCGTAGCCTCGATCACCTCGACACCTCCCAATTCTTTCTGCCCAATGTCTCCCCAACATACGGGGGTTCTACATCTTCTATCGTATAGCATCTCGTATGGTGGCATGCTAATACTGGCATGATAACTGTTATTGTACGAGAATTCAGCTAACGGTAAGTGGTTATCCCAACTTCCCCCAAAATCAATCACACATGCCCGAAGTATGTCTTCTAGTGTCTGAATAGTCCTTTCTGACTGACCATCAGTTTAGGGATGATAAGCCGTGCTAATATGTAACCTCGTCCCCATGGCGTCATGGAATTTCTTCCAGAATTTGGATGTAAACCGAGTGTCACGGTCGGATACAATAGACACCGGCACACCATGACGAGTTACAATTTCTTGATGAATAGATCCTCCAACCTCTCAGATGAATATGTCTCGCGGATCGGCGGGAAGTGAGCACTCTTCGTCAGACGGTCGATAATCACCCATATGGCATCGTAACCTTTCGGAGTACGTGGCAACTTCGTTATGAAATCCATGGTGATGTGCTCCCACTTCCATTCTGGTATATCTAAAGGTTGGATCTTCCCATACGGCTTTTGATGCTCGGCCTTCACCTGTAAGCAAGTAAGGCACTTACTCACATACTCCACCACGTTGTGCTTCATACCCGGCCTAATTCTTCTTCATGTATTGATACATCTTAGTGGCACCAGGATGAATGGAGTATCGAGTCTTATGAGCTTCATCCATGATCTTCACCTGTAGATCCCCAAATCAAGGAATCCACACCCGTCCAAATCGAGTTTTAACACCAAGTGTGCTTTTACCCAATTCCCCAACCAGACCTCTCATACTCTCAGAATTAAGATGAGCTTCTTTCAGTGCCTCATCTTGAAACTCCTTGACTTGCTTCATCACATCGGAGGTCATGATCAGTTGATATGTTTTCACCCGAATTGGCTCGGGCCTCTCCTTTCGGCTAAGACTATCAGCCACCACGTTGGCTTTGCCTGAATGGTAATGGATCTCACAATCATAATCTTTTATGAGCTCCAACCATCTTCTCTGCCTCATGTTTAGGTCCTTTTGCTTGAAGAAATACTTCAAGTTCTTGTGGTCAGTGAAAATAGTGCACTTCGTCCCGTAGAGATAGTGCCTCGAAATCTTCAACGCAAAGACCAGGCTGCTAGCTCCAAGTCATGAGTGGGATAATTGACCTCATGAACTTTCAACTGCCGGGATGCATAGGCTATAACCTTCCCTCTCTGCATTAACACGCACCCCAACCCTGAGTAGGAAGCATCAGAGTAGACCACCAAATCCTCGCTTCCTTCAGGTAATGACAGAACAAGAGCTTGAGTCAACCTCGCCTTTAACTCCTCGAATGCTTTCTCTTGAGCTTGACCCCATACAAACTTCACATCTTTTCGGGTCAACTTGGTTAGTGGAGAAGCGATCTTGGAAAAGTCCTGAATGAACCTTCGATAATATCCCGCCAACCCCAAGAAACTACGAATCTCGGATGGCATCTTTGGAGACTTCCATTGCATCACTGCCTCCACCTTTGCCGGGTCCACCATGATTCCATCAGGATTCACCACATGACCAAGAATTGAACTTCGCGCAACCAGAACACGCACTTGGAGAATTTGGCATACAACTTCTCCCTTCTTAATGTCTCCAACACCTCCCGAATGTGACCAGCATGCTCTTCTTCACTCTTCGAGTAGATCAGAATATCATCGATGAACACAATCACTGATCTATCCAACATAGGCCGGCACACCCGATTCATCAAATCCATAAAGGCAGTTGGCGCGTTAGTTAGACCAAAAGACATAACGAGGAACTCATAGTGTCCATAACACGTTTGGAAAGCTGTCTTAGGAATGTCTTGCTCTTTCACCTTCAATTGATGGTAGCCAGATCGTAGATCTATTCTCGAGAACCAACTAGCACCTTGGAGCTGGTCAAACAAGTCGTCAATCCTTGGTAACGGGTACCGATTTTTCACCGTCAACTTGTTCAGCTCTCGGTAGTCGATGCACATTCACATACTTCCGTCCTTTTTCTTTGCAAACAATACCGGAGCACCCCATGGAGAGATACTTGGTGGAATGAATCCCTCATCCATCAACTCCTATAAATGGCTCATGAGTTCCTTCATCTCAGTAGGAGCTAATCGATATAGTGCTTTGGCAACGGGTTGAGCACCGGGTGTTAAATCAATTGGGAACTCAATCTCACGATCCGGTGGCACGTCGGGTAAGTCTTCCGGGAATACGTCTGAAAGTCACACACCACTGGTACCTCGGATAATTGCGGTACTGACGCATCCACATCTTTCACTTATGCCAATTAGGCACTACATCCACGTCTCATGCACTTCCCCACCACTGCCATCGAAATCATCTTCGGGATCGCAGTAACGTGGTCTCCATAAATCATAACCAAACTCCCATTGGATGCAACTAATCGAATCATTTTCTTGCGACATACGATGTTCGCTTCATAGGTTTCTAACCAGTCCATCCCTAGTACTACATCAAATCCACCCAGGGGCATCACGTGTAACCTAGCAGCAAACCTTTTGTCATGGTTATTTGTGTTATTGTAAGTCTTATATTAGATACATATGTTGTTTACAATCATTAACTATTGCTAGTCTGGTGACGTCTTAGATCTTTGGGCCTGACAAGCCTATTTGGTGCTAAAGCTGATGTATTGCCGGCTCCTAATGATGTATGACTTGTTCATCATGGGAACGAAGTACACTTAGCCAATCTTATAAACATGTAATCAAGTCGAGGTTTGATTGTACCTATGTGTTCTATAAACTTACATAATTCATAACCATTGACATGAATTTCTACTTGTAAATCTTATTATATATATGTACGTTTAACCCATGGGAACTCACCAACTTTCAAAGTTTACCCTTTATTTTTAACATGTTTTAGGTTTGATACTTGAGGAACTCTTCTTGCTCATATAGGACTTGGACTTAGATAAATTAAACATTTTATGTTGATGGTTATATTTTTATGTATTGTAATGACTTAATTGACTTGTATTGTTCAATGAAAAATGGTTTTAATATTATTCCAACTAATGTAGTTCCATGTGCTATGAATAATCGTTTCACATTTGTTCGCCCCGATGATTTTGCCGTCGGTCGGGATGTGACAGGTTATCTACACGATGGTGCTTATTGATGTTTTGTGTCTCAATTTAAGCCAAAATATGTAAGTGAAGCCTTAAATGATGAGGCATGGGTTAGTGTTATGCAAGAAGAACTCCTTCAGTTCAAGAAGTTAGGAGTATGGACTCTTGTGGACAGACCAAAAGGTGCAAAGGTGTTCACACTAAATGGGTTCTTAAGTGCAAGAAAGATGACCAATGGGTCATAATAAAAAATAAGGCTCGATTTGTCATTCAAGGGTTTAGACAAGTCGAAGGCATTGACTACAATGAAGTGTTTGCACCTGTGGCAAGGATGGTAGCAATTCATATCTTCTTAGCCTATGCATTCTACATGAAGATCAAATTTTATCAATTGGATGTGAAAAGTGCATTCCTTCATGGTGAAATCTGTGAAATAGTGTACGTCAGTTAACCTGAAGGATTTGAGGATCCTTATCATCGGGATAGAGTTTATAAGCTGGACAAGGCTCTTTATGGTCTTCATCAAGCCCCTCGAGCTTGGTATGAGAAACTCTCTACTCATTTGGTGAAACATGGTTTTTGCAGAGGGGTTAATGACTGCACATTGTTCATCAAGGAGAAAGATGGTGATTTACTCCTGGTATAGATATATATGGATGACATAATCTTTGACTCCAAAAATGAAGAATTGTGTAAAGAATTCGAATCTGTGATGAAAGCTGAATTCGAGATGAGTGCCATGGGAGAGATGAAGTTCTTTCTTGGGTTACAGGTGGATCAAACACCAAATGGAATTTTCCTGCATCAGTGCAAATATGTAGGAGATATCCTTAGTCGGTTCGACATGGAGAATGCAATGGTTGTTGGAACTCCACTTGCCACAAACCACGATGTGGCACCCGACGAAAATGGTGATTTGGTAGATGCCACTATGTACCGAGGAATGATCGGATCTCTGATGTACCTCACAGCCTCTCGTCCTAATATTATGTACGCCATGTGTCTTTGTTCCAGATATCAAGCTAAACCAAAAGTGAATCATCTAGTTGGGGTAAAAAGAATTTTTCATTATCTGAAGGGTACTCCAACACTCGGATTGTGGTATCCTCATGATGATGACTTTGAGCTTACAGCGTATAGTGACTCGGACTATGGTGGTTGCAAGATGAATTACAAGTCAACATCAACGGGATGTCAGTTCTTTGGAAGATGCTTAGTCACCTAGCAGTGCAAGAAGCAGACATCGGTTGCTCTGTCAACATGTGAAGTTGAATGTGTTGCTGATACAAGTTGCTGTAAACAATCATTTGGATTCAACAGCAAATGCGAGACTACGGTTTGCAATTTTCTAACACCCCTATCTTTGTTGATGATTCTACTACAATTTCCGTCACTAAAAATCCGGTCCAACACCCAAAAACTAAACACATCGGTATTAAATATCACTTTATACGTGACTGTTTTGAAAAGCAATTAATCAATGTTGTTAAAATTAATACGGATTTTCAACGCGCCGACCCCTACACAAAAGCTTTTGACAAACCTTGGTTTTTATATCTTTTGGAGGTAAATGGCGTGAAAAAGAAAGATGTTGTGATTCTAGAAGAGTCGAGTTCGTAGTCCGCCAAATTTTTTATATTTTTTATATTTTTTATTTTACTTTATTTTCCTGTATTTAAAAATCCAAAAACACAAAAACATTTTCGGTTTTTGTAATTTTAGGGGGAGAATAGTTTAGTTTCAGTATTTAAATTAGTTTTAGTATTTAGTTACTTAATACAAAATGAGGGCGGGCAGATTAGTTGAAAGCAAAGAAATCAAATCTATGATATTGATTCAAAATTATGAAAAATGATAGTACACATGGAACTAATTGTTTGGAACATCAAAAGGATTGAAATGATCAAAATGCTATATTGAAATTACAAGTCTGAGAAGTCTAAGCAAAATAAAGGAAAGATTATAGTAAACTAGTCAGCTATTGAGGTAACATAGAGAAAGTAGGCCTAGAGGTTGCTAGTTCATTATATGATGTGTTGGTAGATTCAACACAATAGACGAGAAGACTTCATTAGTGAATCAAATTTAAACTAATTTATTCAACTTGTTGTGGGTTCTCATCTTATCCCTGGTTAACACAATCAACGGATTTCCAATAAGGGGTGACGAGCAAAATAAACGCCACAAATGTGTGCGGATGACCATAAAAATGAGCAAAGAAAATGGAAAAACTGCTAAGTGCAATCAAGCTAATGACTAATGTTGTTGGTGTGTTATGTGCAAAAGAAAAACAAATGCTCTAACAAGAAGATAGATTGTGTGTCTCTCTGTTGTGCGATGACACTGACCTAAGGATAAGCATAACCTAAATATTCTATAATTCATTGTTGTTTACGCCTCTCTGTTGTGCGATGGCATTGACCTGAGGCTTCGCATCTCTTTAAAAGTTTTTAGAATAGTTTCTTCTTGTCAAATACCAGACCGCTCAAAAATTACCTGAGGAATGTTGATTACCATATAAGGTGGGATTCCAAATGCTTGTTGAAATAATATAACCTAACTTATGTTGAAGCTGTACAAGATAGTCTATATTATCAACAAAGTCAAAGTTAAAAAAGTCAATGTCACAGTCAAAGTCAATGCAAAAGTCAAACATAACACGTTAGAGACGAAGAACCGAGACTAGACGTTGAAGTTTTAATATGACTAAGTGTTTTATTGTAATAAATATATTTTGTGCGAACAAAATATATTTTATCTTGTTTTAGTCATTTTTATGTTTTATATGTAATTTCCATTAATTAGCCTAAGTCTAGAAGGTTAAGTGCAATCAGTGAATATTAGTCTAGACTATAAATAGGTTAATTGTCATTAGTGTTGTATAATGATTGTATGACCAATTGATTGGGGTTTTCACTTTGTACAAATCATATGCAATCAATATAAATCAAAGGGGTTTTATTATGTTTACTTTGTTTGATCTAATTTTTCATGATTTGATTCAAGTATAATTATCCTGAAGTTACAATTTGGCATCAGAGCCTTATTAAATCTAATGCATTAAAGAATTAAAGAATTTGTTGCTGATTTTTGAAGGTGTTCATCAAAATTTTAGAAAGAAAAAGTAGATCTGAAAATTCAAATTGCATCCCATCACAATCAATTCATCAGGTCTACAACAATCTACTACAACTTTGAAGATATACAAAATAAATTCCTGATCTACAACATTTTTATACAAGAAATTGAAAGAAAATTTTAGTTCTGAAAAAGTTTCTCTCACACACACACAAGTGTGTGTGTTCTTCGTGTTCTTGAGCTTTCAAATCTTCATGGGGCGAAACTAGATCTGATCTTGAACAAAAGTTCAAACTATTCCGGCGAAATTACGGCAAAACTGTAATTCTAACGAAACTCCCGCGAAACAATTCCGGCGAAACTGTCAAATTTTCCAGCGAAACTAGATATTTCGGCAAAAATATCACCTGCGAAAATTAAAAAATTATTCAGCGAAATTAGGAAAATAATCTGCAAAAAAAATCTGTTTTATAGAAATTCCATATTCTGCTTTCTTTGTTGTTGCCATAGCCACATATGATATACCATGAGCAATCAGTCTATCATCAATCATCACTTAACCAAATCAGAATTCACAAACCCAAAGAATGATTCACAACTAACAGTCTAACACAACTTCATCACTCCAATTGAGAAATCCCCAATCTGTGAACCCAAATTGTTGCTTGAACAAAACCCGAATATATGCCTCTATGATTCCAAAATACATCCAACATCCACCAAATTCAATTATATAAAACCTACAGAAAGCAATAACGAAGTGTTGATGTATGTGATAATGTACTTGTGTACATCAAGAAACTTTGTGAGTCAATCTTTAGAAGAAGAATAAGTATTATAGGAACGCCGCCAACAGATAGAAATTAATCGAACGACTGCATCAGATATTTGAGAAATACAAAGACACAGGGGCGGCATCCGACCTTACATCAACTACATCCGACCGGCGAAACTACACAAGTTCGACCAAAATGAATCCGTGCAAAGAAAAGAAAGGACGATCGGTGAGGCATCATTTTCGGTGAGATGACGAAAGAGGCGGTGAAGTGAAAAGTTCTCCGGAACCCTAACCGCCGCCATCTTCTCTCCTCAATATCTCATTCGTTTCTAACTTTCAAAGAAAACCGAGTTCACCGTTAGATACAGAAGGTTGAGTTTAGTGAGAATAGTGGTTGTTCTTGCCATACTCGTCGGATTTTTTTCCGGCCGCCGGAAAGACCGCCAGAACCCTAGCTTCATCCGGTCTCCATTTCTCTCTGAAAATGCGTGTTTTGTGCGGACGAAATGACATGAAATAAATTTTAGGGTGGGGTTAGAATTTAATTTGGGTTTGTTTTTAATGGGTTAAATTTGAATCAATTAATTTGGGTTGAATTTATTGAAAAATTTTAAAATAATGGGCTAAATATTTTACACATCTTATTTTGTATTAGTTGACTAAAAAATTTACATGAGTTTTCTATTAGTTGGGTATTTGGGTTTGTTTTTGGTGGATTAAATTTTAAAAATGTGATGTGAGCTAATAAAAAAATCAAATAGAATTGACTAGTTGGGATTAATTGTGTTTAAACCGATAAAAAAATATTCAACGATTTTAAAGGATTTATAAAAATAAAAATAAAAAAAATAAAACAAAAATAAAAAAACAAGCTGCTAAGATTTTCTAACGTGACATTTAAAAATAATATTTTTCCCTAGGGAGAATTATTTTACAATTTTTGGGAAAAAATGTTTTGGGGCATTTAATTGTTCAAAATTTTTATAATCATGTCATCTTCAGAAAGACTTTAAATCAGATAATCTCACAATGGCAGAAAGTCGATTTGACTCTTTTGTAGGTATGAAGAAAGAAAAATTATCATATTTGATTGATCGATTCTTGAATATGACAAATAATCTAAAGAAACATGTTCCAGATCTCAGTAATCATGAACAGATTCAAAAGCTTCTAGACTCTCTTCTGTCCACATGGAATCATCAAGTTAAAATGTTGAAGCAAGAAAGAGGTTATGGTCAACAGACTAAAATCTCTCGAGCTGGATATCCAAAGAAACGAATTTCAACAAGCCGTGTTCCCACATCAAACCCACGCGATTAATACTGATCTTGTTTCTTCTGTAACAAGCATACTTGATTACAAAACAGGGATGATTGAAAAATTAAAGTTATTGAGAACTGATTTGGATTTAAATATTGAATTCAGAGAAATTGTTGACATAGACTGTGAAGCTTTGAGAGTCGACAATGACAGTAAACTAGAGTCTGTGAGAACCCGATCATGATAAGGCTGGAAAAGCTGATAACAGAAAGAAGGAATCTGAGGCTGATGAGATGTTGGAGGTCAAAGAAGAGGAACAACAAAAAATCACAAGGGTTCGCAACTTTGAACAGAGCTTAGCTGTAGAACAAACTATCTGGGTCTTCCTTATGAGACTATTCAGGATGTGTTCTTCTTCTTGTAGAATCCGGTTATTTGGGATTTATAAGGCAAACAAATTGTTACCAGAAAATGAAAAGGAGTTAAAAACAATCAATCAGGAATTAAAGAAAAATGAAATTGTTTTTTTCAAGAAAACTTAATGAATCATTGGCTGAAAATGATCTTTTAAGAAGAACTATTTTGGAGCATAACGTTGAAATTAATATTTTAAGAGAAAAGGCTATTTTAGCTCAATTTGAAACAACTCGGCTTCAAACGAGACTTGATAAATGGACCCTTTCACACATGAAAAAGGATGAGCTTATTGCTAAAAAACAAGGGGCGCGGGTAAAACATGGGATTGGATATAAATCTGATGGTGAAACTGTATTTAATTCAGTTCCACCTCCTTCTACTTTATGTTATTCACCAATCCCCATACCTCATTCAACAAATGATTTGATTGAAGCTGCAGAAACTAATCGTTTAAATGCAGGATTAAGCAGCGTTAATCATAAAGAGGTTAGAGATGTGCAGGATTTTCCTATAGGTTTGGGAATCCTCAGGCAAGGGTCTGATAAGAAGATTAATGATGATTTCACTTTTGATGCTCCAAAACCAATATTAGTTGCTTCTCCAACCTTCTTCAAAAATTTGTCAGGATCTGGTATTTGACCAAACACCAACTGATTAACGTGTTAGACCAAACAAAATAGTGCGGAATCCTATTTGATTGGCGATCCAATCAGTGAGAACGCACGTAGACACAATAACGAATTGAATCTAACGTCAAGAATCGATTGAGAATCGATCTGCAGCGTTCTATGAACTTGGATTACGAACTTAGAGGCTTCTGGACGGCTAGGGTACGTATGGAGTCGAAGTGGATTGAATGCTTACGTTTTTCCACGAATTAGGTGGTATTTATAAGTTAGGGTTGCTCATTCGAGCGACTGAACCATTGGCATGGTTCATTCGTGCGATTAAGACATGCGGTTGATCCATTCGCACGGCTGAGTGTTCAGTCGTGCGACTGAGTCAGACGCATGAAGTTGTTCATACGTATGAACTATTTAGGCGCATGGACACTCAGTCGCATGGCCATTCGGACGCATGACCACTGTTGGGGCGCATGGTCCAGTCGGACGCATGAGAACTTCACTTCACCAAGTTTGAGTGTATTCAATATTATAATATTATGCATAACACTTCAAACAATCACAAGCCTATATAATCAAGTCAATATGCGTTAAACAACTCATTAATGAAATATTAAACATTATAAACACAACCAAACATTTGTATTTCATTAAGTACCCGTACAATTACAATTACACAAATGTAAGACATATTACATTCAGATCAGGATCTAGGTACATATATGTATCAACAAACTCCCCCTTGGACCTAGATCTATCTATTGTCTAACATCTTTCATGATTTCCTCAAACTTTTTGTATTTAGCTTCTTTGGTGACTCCTGTGTTTATCTCAAAAGCAAAACAGAGTCTTATCACTTTCTGGAACTATAAAGCTTGTACAATATCCTGTGGGTCGTAGAACAGTGGCCACTTGTATAAAGTATAAACATCTTGTGCTGACAAGTTGGTGAGCCACATTGGGGGAAACACCCTTATGGTTTCCATTGAGCCATTCCTGTTCAAGACTATTACGGCCTCTCCCGTTCTCCAATCGTAGTACCACCATTTGAAGTGTGGAGTGAAGTCCTGTGGCATCTCACGTAGTGGGATCTTAGACATTGTACGTGGTGGACTCCACTTCAGTACTACTCTAGGTTTACCAGTTATGGTATCAACTTCAGATCTTCTGATGTACCTCATTGGTTGTTGAGGTTTGAAATTGACCCATCTGGTATGGTACTCCCTCTTTAGAGCAGCTTCAAACCAGCCTGACATCTTACGAGGGTCAGCATATAGAAAATTTAACTTTGCTAACTGGTTGAGCTCAAAACCTGGAAGAGTCTTTAGATCATGTGGAAATCTAAAGTACTCTATTCCCTTCTCATGTTTAACCGCGTAAACGTTGAGGTCTGCAAAATGTGCCCATGCTATGATCCTGCCTGCCACCTTTTGATGTTTCTTGACCTTATATAGTTTGGTGTAGGCAGTTGATGTAGTAGCTCTGCGTTGGGCTTTGATTTCTTCAAAACATGCTGCCCATTCAGCCTTTTAAATTTTGACTTCGGCGTTTGAGGCTTGGGCCTTCTCTTTATCCTTTTCTGACTCTTTCTCCATCCTGTCCAGAGTCTCAAAAGTGTCACTGACAAGAGTGTCTCCCAGATTGGGAATGACAGTTCCCTCCTTGTCAGTGTACTCAGGATAGTGTTGAGCAGTGACATCTTCTATCTCAATCTCATCGACATCCTGAAGCTCATCGTCACTCTCTGTTTGCACAGTTGGAGCATCTTTTACAATCTCATCAGGATTGAGCTTGAACATTTCTGCCAGTTGCTCATCAGTAAGATCATGAATTATTTTCCCTTCTTCAGGGATGCAACTCATTGATCTGCTGACAATCCCTTGCAGATCAAGAATCATGGTTAGTTGAGTCTTGATCTGTTGAAGCGAAGCAATATCATGTTCATCCCTTTGATAATTTGGATCTGCTTGATTTAAACATTCAATATATCAATCATTAGTTAACAATCAAGACATAACCATAATAATTGAAAACATAACTATTTACATTACATATAAACTTGTATTTCGTTAATTTCATACATAATCCGAATACAAGAGATATTAAATAACAATAAACCAACTAAGCATTACTCTTGTCCTGGATCATCGGCTCTTCTGTTGCCGGGTTGGATGAGGAGGCACTCAGATCTTGAGTACGTTTGGTCCTCCTTTCGCTCGTTGATGTGGCACCTGAGCTGAAGAGTCGTTATCATCATCATCACTAACATCCAATATGACCATAATGATCATGACAGGATCAGCGATCACAAGTTTGATGTATTAGGATTCAAAGCAGCGGAATATGAACAAGAATTAGACAAATTGTAGCAAGCAATCGATACTTGTATGCATTAAGAGCGCATACGATTATAGAGAGAGAATATATATTTCTGATTTCAGGGAATGTTTATAGATGTAGAATATTTCTAATCAAATCATTCATTCATTCCATTCATTCATTCTCCTCTGATTACAATAGATTGTCACTCCTTATATAGAGTGCAACAATCACTGCTGTTATCACGGAAAGTGCCAACTGGCAGATCTAATACAAAAATAACTAACTCTTAACAAACTACTGAAATGTTCACAACTACTGAGAACATATCAGAGTGTTAAGTACAAAATATAAAACTACTGAAACTACAACGACTGAAGAACAAGCTCTTCAGTCATTTTACAAAACTACTGAAACATAAAACTACTGAAACTAGAAATATAAAACTACTGATATCACAACTACTGAAGAAGTACTCTTCAGCAGTTGTGACAAACTACTGAGGCTTCAGTACTTGATCTTCAGACTTTAACCTTCAGGTGTTTCATCAGCTGATGACTTCAGTAGATATCATCAGCTGATGTCTTCAGTCTTTGTCTTCAGACTTTGTATATCAGTTGTTGATCTTCAGTACTTGTAAACTCTTCAGCTGTTGTACTTCAGTACTTTGGTCTTTCAGCTTCAGCACTTGTGTTCTTCAGCTGTTGTACTTCAGTACTTTAGTTCTTCAGCTGTTTAAGTCTTCAGCACTTGATCTTCAGCTGTTTAAGTCTTCAGCACTTGTCAAACTGCTGATGAGGCTTTCAGCAGTTGTTGTGATACCATGTGGGACTTAGAGGTTTTTTGATCTTGGCTCATTGGTTCTTTTGGTCCAACAAACTCCCCCTGAACTAATGCAGCCAAAACCTCTAACTTATTTATTATCCCACTTATTGTTGGCAAAATGTTGGTCTTTTTCCTTCTTGATCAGTAGAGAAGATGACCCATGTAAGCTCCGGCCTGGGAAGAAATCTCAAATATTTGTTTGGCATAGTATGAATGGGAACTCTGTTTTGGGGAACTGGACACAGAGTTGTTATCCCATTCATGAGATTTACTTCCCCATAATGAGTCTGTATGACTCACGAACATAGGCCTCAAGGAGAACAACTTGTTCCTCCTGAGAGAGTTCTTCTACTCCTCCTTCGAAGAAGAACTCTGGACCATAGTACTCTGATAAGTACTTCATGGTCCTGCCATTTTTCAGCTCTACCGTAGTTACCTCCCTATATACAAATTCATCAGGATGGTTGCCTTCAAGGAGTAACTGGAGCTCATTCTTCTGGATGTCTTCAAGCTTTTTATATAGCAACCCCTTCTTAATCATCTTGTTTTCTAGTAAAGCTTGAGGGGTCTTCTTTGCTTGGTGAGCTTTCTTGAATTCATCAATGATTTCCCAAGGTGAGACTACAACGGCCAACATGATGGTAGACTCTGGCCGTTGTATATGTGTGGAATAGTTCTTTTATGGATTCTAGAACTCACCCTGGGGTCTGGCCATACTCTCACTCTCTCCTTCGGATACTGAAAGGTGTGCCTGAGAGTGTACAGCCTTTGAGCATGCCCTTTCATGGCTTGAATAGATGATGACTGAGGAAATTCCTTGTCAACCATCTTCAACAGTTGCTCATCGTGCTGTTTCTGCTGTTCTTCTTCTTCTATCTTGACTCTGACCATTTTCCTTTGAGAGTTAGGTGTGATCATGGGTTGACTTCGGGGTTTTGGTAGCTTCAGAACAGAAGAGAGTGGCAGACTATCATCTTCATCCTCCTCTTCTTCTTCTTCTTCCATCCTCAGCACCCTTCTCCTCCTTCTGGGTACATCACTGGATGATGGTTGGGTTGGTGAAGGAATTGGTTTTGAAGAATGAGGATGTTTGGATTTTGGCTTAGAGATTGGTTGGGAGATTTGAGGGATAGGATCTGTTTGAGTGGGTGGAAGGGAAGGTTGATACAGCATCTTTGTAGTTAGTTTCGCCTTTGTGAGCTTAGCCATATCTAACCTTTTACCAGCCCCAGCCTCATCAAGGGCTTCCACAATAATCCCTTTGTTGAATTGCTCAGACAGACAGATTCTGGTGGCTATAGCCAGAATGCTGTCCCTGGTCCATGCACGAATCTCCACTAACGATCTTCCTAATATTTTGCAATGAAGCGGATCATTATTTCCAATCTCTCTTTCTCAAGAGCATCATACCCTGCCCATCGGTTTGTATCTCTTGCACTTCCAACCTTCTGATCTCACTATCCAGTGTGGCTGTGTCAACCCCTGCCTTTGTGAGCTTAGCCATCTCTAACCTTTTACCAGCCCCAGCCTCATCAAGGCTTCCACAATAATCCCTTTGTTGAATTGCTCAGACAGACAGATTCTGGTGGCTATAGCCAGAATGCTGTCCCTGGTCCATGCGCGAATCTCCACTAACGATCTTCCTAAATATTTTGCAATGAAGCGGATCATTATTTCCAATCTCTCTTTCTCAAGAGCATCATACCCTGCCCATCAGGTTTGTATCTCTTGCACTTCCAACCTTCTGATCTCACTATCCAGTGTGGCTGTGTCAAACCCCTGCCTGAAGAGTTGTTCAATTATTTTATCCATGGATCGGCTGTGTGTAGTGTCAGCTTCTTTGACCAGCTCCTCCAAGGATTTGTCTTCAGCAGTGTGATCATCAGCACTTCTCTTTCGCTTGTAAGTGAGCAGAGGTTGCTTTTCTTTCTCCTCCTCTTGGGCTTGCTTCTCTTCCTTCTTCTCCTCTGTTCTTTTCCTCTTCTTTTCTTTCACTGCAGTACTCTCCCCCTTTTTGGTTGCATTGGAGGAAGGGGTTTGTACCGCAGAAAGAGTCTTTTGGACAGCAGCATCAACCAAGGGCTGTAAAGTTGAGGAAAGCCTCTCATCAATGGCTTTAGTCACAATATCAGTGATTATGGGTGTGATGAGAGGGAGGGAATTTTGAAGTACAGCACCTATTTGCTCAGGAGGGTTCTGTTCCTGAGAAGTAGGGCCTAAAGCAGAGGCAGGTGGTTGAGTTTGGAGTGGCTCAGTGTCTGGGGAACCTTCAGTGAAGGTGCCATCTGTGGGTGGGTAGAGGCAGATGGTCTTTCTCCTTGTGAGAGTTGGTCAAGTAGGTTTTGCAGCCTACTGACTTTCTCTTCAAGGATTGTGTTCTGGGCAAGAACATCATAGAAAAAGCCCAGGTCATCATCAGCCGAAACTGAATCATCTGACCTCCTGCTTAGAGCAGGATTTACATGCACTGGGTGTAGACCAGTTGGTGCATGTGCCCCTTGTGCTTGGTACTGGGGACTTCCAGTCTCAGGACAGTGTCCATCATCAGCTGTTGCCTCTAGTGAGGTCTTGGCAATGTTACCAGCCTCATTCTGATCATGTGCTGAGTCAGAGGAGGTGGCAGCCTCACTAGATATTCTAAGCTCCTTGTCTACACCAGGAGATAGAAGTGGTAAACCCCTGTGCTGTGGGTTCTCAAGTGCACTGTGTTCCTCCCCCTCAATTGTAGAGGTATTCCCAGTAATAAGTGGTTTCTGGGGAGGGGGTGAGGAGTGCAGTTGCGTCAGCACTTGTGCAACTATTAAAGTTGGGCTGTGAGGGGCGGTTATTTGGGGGGAAGGGATAGAAGCAGTGTGCACCTGGGGAGGTTGGTGCTCTTCAATGGCAATCTCCTCAAGTGAGGAAGATCCCAGATATGTAGGTACCCCTTGTGTGGTTGCTGCAGGCTCCTGTTGAGAGGAAGCCTGAGCGGCTATGGCTGGAAGAGTCATTGTATCCACTAGGGGGTTGGACTAGTGGATATATCCTGCGTTTGTGTTGCAGGGGCATCCTCAGGGGACTCAATTCCCTGAGTAGCCGTTTTGGGTTTCTTTTTGGTGGGTTAGGTGGGGACTTTGGATGTGGAGGTGGTGGCTGTGGGTTCCAGCTGCGTGGGTTTTCGCAGCTTGGCAGCCATTTTGAGTGTCCGGTCAGAGTTGTGCCGGGAGTATACTTCTGGCAAAACAGCCGTAGCATGGACTCCCAAGCCAACAAGTCCCTCAGCATTAAGCTGGTTTGTAATGATGGCCATTATGAACCGTGGATATAGTATCCAACGATTGGCAGTTAGTTTTTGAGCCATATCCTTGAGCTCTAAAAATATTATTTCTGAAAAATTAAGTGGTTGTTGCTCAAGAATAGAATACATTACCTGCTGCCATTTTGTCGACATTTGATCCCAAGACGACGTCTTAGGGGCCAAACATACATTCACCATGTGAAAAATCAGGCGCTCAGCGTCATTAAAGTGTTTCTTCATGATAGTGGAGGCACTGAGATCGCCTTGATATCCATGTTGAGCAAAGGATAGATCTATGGTGCCCTTCGGATATCTAGCAGGAGAACTAGCATCATTCAGTTGAAGAATTTGGCGGATTATTGCAGGAGTGATGACTACTTCTTTGTTGTTACGACCGACTGGAGGGATGGTGTGTTGTTCTCCCCAGTGGTAACAGTAACGTTCATCCAAAATTGTGCAAGGATTCGGCATGTAGTATGGGATTCAGAAGAAATGCCGTGTTGTATTGGGACTGAACCATAAGATCGATAGCAGTATCGAACTTAGTCCAGATGGGCGATTTAGTGAGGTAGGCAACGCAGTTGTGTCGCGGTTTAATTTTCATAGACGCCATGGAGAAGAGGAAGTTTTGGAGAGGAACGTTAGGTTTGAAGAAGATGAAGCATTGAGAGCTAAGGTTAGGGATATTTATAGGGTACGGGTAAGAAATGACTGAAGGATGTGGTGTTAGTCATCAGTAGTTTTAAACGACCGTTGACATGGTATTATCCTTTCAGACGTTGAAACAGCTGAAGTCGTGGTGTTAGGCATCAGTAGTTTAGAAAACTACTGAAGACAGTGGTTTTGACTTCAGATGATTGAAACAACTGAGGACTTGGTGTTTGTCATCAGTAGTTATGAAACTACTGAAGACAGTGGTTTTGTTATCAGCTGTTGTAAACAACTGAAGACTTGGTATTAGTCATCAGTAGTTATAGAACTACTGAAGACGTGGTTTTGCTTCAGTTGTTTAGAATGAAACAGCAGTTGTACAAACGACTGAAGAGAAAGTCGCTGTTGTTTCAGCGTTTTCGTCAATTCTTAGCTTTTCAGCTATTTCATACTGTCCTCAACACGTTTATCAGTCTTTTTAGCTGATTCAGTTGTTTCATAGGACATCAGTACTTATCTGTTTTTACTGATTGCAGTAATTGTAACTGCATCAGTAGTTGTAACTACATCAGTAGTGTAACTACATCAGTAGTTTAGAACAGATGAAGTACTTCAGTACTTATGAGACATTTAGCCTTCAGTAGTTATAAAAACTACTGAGGGTAAGAGAGCTCATCAGTACTATATGTGACATAGGTACTAATGATCATCGGTACTTATTACTAAGATCATCAGTAGTTGTCACTTATTCTAGCTGCAGCATACCAAGCCTTAACACCAGGTTTTGGAAAGTTGAACTATCCAAAGTCTTAGTAAAAATGTCTGCAAGCTCATCAGCACTAGGCACAAACTTAGGATCAATCAGACCTTTTTCAAAACAATCCCTTATAAAATGATGTCTGATCTCTATATGTTTGGTCCTAGAGTGCTGGACTGGATTTTTGACAATGCAAAGAGCTGAAGCACTATCCATTAACAATGGAGTCTTAGTCTCTGAAATGCCATAATCCAACAGTTGGTTTTGAAGCCAGAGTACCTGAGATGTACAACTTGCAGCAGCAATGTACTCTGCTTCAGCAGTTGATGTAGCAACTGAGGTCTGTTTCTTGCTCTGCCAAGAAATCAAGCAGTTGCCTAGGAATTGACATCCACCAGAAGTTGATTTCCTGGTCAACTTACACCCTGCATAGTCACTGTCAGAAAAAGCAACTAATTTACCAGAATGTCCAGTAGAATACCATAAACCTAGAGATGGAGTGCCTTGCAGATATCTAAAGATCCTCTTGACTGCAATCAGATGAGACTCTTTAGGTGCAGCCTGAAATCTAGCACAAACACATGTAGCAAACATAATATCTGGTCTAGAAGCTGTTAGATACATCAAGGACCCAATCATACATCTGTAAAGTGTTTCATCAACCACTTTACCTTTCTGATCTGTATCCAGTTGTGTGGTGCTGCATATGGGAGTAGAACAAGGCTTACAGTTTTGTAAATCAAACTTTTGCAAAAGATCTTTTGTATATTTGGACTGATGAATGAAAATTCCATCAGACTTTTGTTTGATTTGCAACCCCAGAAAGAACTGTAATTCTCCCATGGCACTCATTTCAAACTTCTGTTGCATCAACCTTGTAAAGGCATCACACAACTTTGGATCAGAGGATGCAAAAATGATGTCATCTACATAAATTTGAACAAGTAGATTATGCTGCCCAGCTTTCTTAATGAATAAAGTCTTATCTATGAGCCTCTAGTGAAATATTTTCTAGAAGAAAGTTTGATAATGTCTCATACCAGGCTCTAGGAGCTTGTTTTAACCCATAAAGAGCCTTATCAAGCTTATACACCCAATTAGGATGTTTATTGTCCTCAAAGCCCGGAGGTTGACATACATAAACTCTTCTTTAATTTTTCCATACAAAAATGCACTTTTGACATCCATTTGAAAAACTTTAAGATTTTGATAAGCAGCATAAGCTAAAAACAATCGGATTGCTTCCAGTCTGGCTACAGGGGCAAAGGTTTCATCATAATCAATACCTTCTTCTTGTGCAAACCCCTGAACAACCAGTCTGGCCTTGTTCTTAACAATAAGCCCATTTTCATCAGTTTTGTTCCTAAACACCCATTTAGTGCCTATTGCACACTTACCTGGAGGTAGAGGAACCAGTTCCCACACTTGCTGTTTCTTGAACTGAAGAAGCTCAAGCTGCATGGCATCAACCCATCCATTGTCCTTTAAAGCAATGTGATAATTCTTTGGCTCTTGCTGACTGATGAAGAGAGCATAGAAGCAGAAATTTGACAATTGACTTCTTGTTGATACTCCAGCAGTGATATCACCAATGATTTGAGACATAGGGTGATTCTTCAGATCTTGATACACAATGAGATCTGTGCAAGTGTTTGTAGCAGGCTCAGCGGCAACAGATGGTGATGGTGAATCATTTCCTTGAAACCAATCAGTGGATGGTAATTCAAAGGAAGTTGAATTCGAAGAGATCTCATCAGCATTTGTTGTGGATGGTGCTACTGGAGCTACAGGAACATCAGGTCTAGCTGAATCAGGCAGCTGATCACTAAACTGAAGAGGTGAGTACTGCAATCATCATCATCATCAGCAGTACCACTAGGTGGTGAACTGTTGACAGGAGCAACAGCAGGAGTTTGATAAGGAACATATTGCAGTATGTCCAGATCAAATAACTCCACAGGGCTTTGTGGAATCTTGTCCTTTGGAGATTCATTGAACTTAACATGTAGAGTTTCTTCAACCATCTTTGTTCTGCAGTTGAAGACTCTGTATGCCTTGCAAGTAGATGAATAACCAACAAAGTACCCTGCATCCACCTTAGGATCAAATTTATGGAGTTGATCCTTTGTGTTGAGAATAAAACAGGGACACCCAAATGCTTTGAAAAATGAAATAGAGGAGCCAAATGATGAAGAACTTTATATGGAGTCTTCATCAACCTCTGATTTACTAAAACTCTATTTTGCACATAGCAAGCTGTGTTGACAGCTTCAGCCCAAAAGGTCAGTGGCAAACCTGAGTCAGCCAGCATGGACCTTGCGGCTTCAATGAGGGTCCTGTTCTTTCTCTCCACTACTCCATTTTGTTCTGGAGTCCTTGGAATGCTGAACTGCCTTTTGATTCCCTTTGAAAGATAGAAGTCATCAAGTGTATGATTTCTGAACTCAGTTCCATTGTCACTCCTAATACACTTGACTGGAAGGGAATACTGCTTCTCAATATACAGCACAAAGTGAATAATCTTCTGAGCAGCCTCATCCTTTGAATGTAGAAAGAAAGTCCATACAAATCTGGAGTAATCATCCACAATTACCATAAAGTATTTCTTCTTTGCCGTGCTCATTACTCTCACAGGACCAAATAGATCCATATGCAGTATTTGCAAGCAGGCAGTGGACTTAGGCACTTCAATAGGAGGGAATGAGACTTGTGCTGTTTTCCTTTTAAACAAGCAGTGCAGGTTTCATCACAGTGGAACTCCTTTATTGGTAAGCCTCTGACTAACTATTGTGGGTAAGCTGATTCATGTTTTTGAGATAACATGACCAAGCCTCCTGTGCCACAGTTTAGATTCTTGAGAAGAGGCTTTGGAAAATAGGCAAGGATTGCCTTTGAGATCTATCTCTTAGAAAGATCTAAGGCATACACTCTTCCTGTCCTGTTGGCTTTCAGGAGAGTGTGATCATCCAACACCTTGTCAATCAAGTGCAAAACTTTGGATGACAGAATCCTACAGTTTTGACTGGTGGTGAAAAGGGCAACATGGCCTTTATCACACATTTGACTGACACTCAAGAGATTGTACTTGAGATTTTCCACATGATTAATATCATCAAATTTGATTTCTCCATTGGAGACAAAGCCCTTACCGATGATGTAACCCCTAGCATCATTGCCAAAAGAGACAAATCCCTTCTTTCCTTGAGAGTAGTCATAAAGAGAGAGCTGTTCCCAGTCATGTGCATAGATCCCCCACTGTCTACATACCAGATGCTACTTTGGCATGTTGAAGAACCCTGCAATAATAAACAATCAGTTAGTTTTAGAGACCCAACCTTTTTGGTTTTGGGCCTGGTCTCATCAATAGATGGTAAGCTAACAGGTTTATTTGAAACAACAGCCTGAGAGGAAGAAAATGGTGTAGAAGAGGAGTCCTTTGGCTTGGACCTCCTTTTCTGTGGTTTCAACATAGGAGCATCTAGTTGGTTAACTCTACCCAACAGATGTTGAACCATCATAACCAGCTGTGTCTGATTTTGTGATAAAGCTTTTAGCTCATCAGACACATTGCTAGTGGAGTTTGATAAGTTCTATGTTGCACCTTCTTCTTCTGAGCACCCTCAGCTGTCACCTGTTTAACCCCTTCCTTTTTGGATTTCTTTGAGGACTTAAGGGTTACAGGATTGATGTTGCTGATACAAATGTGGTCTCAAACTCATTTTCATTTTTACCATTTTCTCTTTAATTTCTTCTTTCTGTTTGAGTTTGGAACCTCTTTTGTACCAACAATCATCTGTAAGATGATTGAACAAACCACATACTTCACATGGTTCTTCTTCATCTTAGGTTGATCATCAACTAAAGGGGTGAAGCAACTGAAGACTTGTTCTTCAATGCTTTGGAAGCATTGTTGCTTTCTTGACACCTCTTTAGTATCTTCAAACTCTTTCTACTGCCAGTTTCTCTCTTCAGTACTGACAGCAGTTGAAGTTTGAACTTCAGGTGTTAAATCCTGCTCTCTAGTCCTTTCAGGACCATCAGAATTAACTCCTGAGTTGATCAACTCATTAATCATATGAATGTCAGCATTTGAACCATCAACATCAGCTGATATGTTCAAAGAGGGCTTGATGCTGACTGCTACTTCTGATTGTGCTGTATCAGAAGTTAGATCACATGATGTGATGGATTGGTTATCACTCTCACCATCAGATTCTACCTCTGCTCTTGGGGTAAAATCTGTAGGTGGAGCAGTGTGATTGTAACCAATTCCAAACTTCCATTTGAAGCAGATTGCTTACTAAAAAGCATTTCAAAACCTTTGCATGATTACCCATCTATCACACTCGACCTGGGTAACTGCAAGGGTTTCTTTGAGATCTTTGTACTTCTCTAGAAGTACTTCTTCTCTAGCCTTATCATCAATTATTTGGCAATTCAGTTTATAAATCTCATCATTTTTATCTTTGAGCACAAACTCAAACTCAGCTTTGTTTTGGAAATTATTTGTTCTAGCTCAATGTTCTTATTAATTAAGCTACATTTACTTCTCTAATGGAAGCAAATGCTGCTATGCATGGTTCAAAACATAATTTGGCTTTTGCCTCAGAGGATACCTGTGATACCTGAGGTGTAAGAGCATTAGAAAATGAAGTATCAGCAGACTCCAAAGCCATAAGAGCTAGATTCCCAAAAGGACTGTCACCACCATGTTGACCGCACCTGAGAACAGTTGATCATGACCAGACAAGTCATCTGGTAAACTGCTCCAGTCAACAACTCCTGGGGTGAGAAGCTGTGTTGTTGAGGTTGAGGTTGTTGATGAGATTGGGAAGGCTGAGGTTCTGGTAGTGCATGAGGTTGTGGTGCCATAGGAACTTGAACTTGATTTGACTGTGCATGTAATAACAAGGGTACGGATATGGCATTTGACCCTGAGGAACAAAATATGCCGGAGATTGTTGTTGAGGATGATGACTAGAAGTGACAGGATGTTGCCCTCTGTGTTGTTGACTATTGCCAGGAAAAGTCACAAAGGGTGCAGTGGAGTTAGATCCAGTTGATCTACACTCTCTTGCAAAGTGTCCAAGCCTTTGGCATTTGTGACACCTCAACTTGCTCTGTCAAAACCAACTTGGTTTTGCCAGAGAGTCCTGGGAATTTCTTCCAGTTCTTTTATAGAACTTCTGAGATCTGATATTTATCAAGGCCATTTGGCTCAAAATATCCATCTCTTCTAAGTCATCATCAGCAATCCCCTTGAGATCATCCATAATGAAGCATAGATTGTCATTATTACACCCAGTAAACTGACCATCAACACTCACAAATGCAGAATCAGAAGTGCTTGAAGAGAAATTAATATGCTCATCATACTGGCATTCAGATGAAGCATATTCTGACTCATGACCCACCAAGGCAGTGTTGCCTGGTACAAAGTCTTCAGTGAGCTTTCCAGATGAAGACAGCTTTCTCTTCTGTTCTATCTCTCTCTTAAAAGTGAGCAGTTTCCCATGGAGTTGGGTGAGAGATAGTTTGTCCAAACTTGCACTGGAGCGTAGGACAATAGTATATGTGTCCCATCTCTCAGGCAGTGATCTGAGAAATCTGTTATTCATCTGAATATTGGTGTATTCAAGTTTAACCATTTTTAGTTCAGAGATCAAACAAGAGAACCGCTCATATTGTTGAGTCAGTGTCTCACCCTTTCTATGAGAGAATGTCTCATATTTTTGAGCAAGATTTCTCTATTATTTGCCAAGACCTCATCTGTTCCTCCAAATTGTTCTTTCAAGGCATTCCAGAGGTCATGGGCAGTTTCATGATGCATTAGCCCAGAATAGATTTCATTGGGCAGTGCCATGGCCAGAATTCCATGGGCTTTGCATCAATTTCAAGCAACTTCTTATCCTCATCTGAGTATTGCTCCCTCCTCTTCGGAACCATTTGATTGGTTTCCGGGTTATTCACCATAGGCTTGTGTGGACCATGTACCACTGATGTCCAACACCTGCGCTGTTAACAGACAGGTGATGGAGCATACGTCTTTGCCATATGTTATACTCATTCCTAACCAGCATTTGGGCTTGGTTGAGGAACCAGTATTGTGAGGATCATTGGAGGGAGTAGTCATTTTCAGTTCAAAAACAATTTAGTTCAAGCTTTTAAAAGTTTTAGACAGACCACAACAAACTCAATGAGAACCAAGATAAGATCTCAGGATGAATGACCAGAAATACAAAAAAATTCAATCTCTATAACCGTTTCTTGCAAAAACAAAAGCTAATTCAATCAAGCTTAGATCTTGAATAGCAGTTTCAATGATCAATTATTAGATCGATCAATGATTAACCGGCTCTGATACCATTTGACAGGATCAGCGATCACAAGTTTGATGTATTAGGATTCAAAGCAGCGGAATATGAACAAGAATTAGACAAATTGTAGCAAGCAATCGATACTTGTATGCATTAAGAGCGCATACGATTATAGAGAGAGAATATATATTTCTGATTTCAGGGAATGTTTATAGATGTAGAATATTTCTAATCAAATCATTCATTCATTCCATTCATTCATTCTCCTCTGATTACAATAGATTGTCACTCCTTATATAGAGTGCAACAATCACTGCTGTTATCACGGAAAGTGACAACTGGCAGATCTAATACAAAAATAACTAACTCTTAACAAACTACTGAAATGTTCACAACTACTAAGAACATATCAGAGTGTTAAGTACAAAATATAAAACTACTGAAACTACAACGACTGAAGAACAAGCTCTTCAGTCGTTTTACAAAACTACTGAAACATAAAACTACTGAAACTAGAAATATAAAACTACTGATATCACAACCACTGAAGAAGTACTCTTCAGCAGTTGTGACAAACTACTGAGGCTTCAGTACTTGATCTTCAGACTTTAACCTTCAGGTGTTTCATCAGCTGATGACTTCAGTAGATATCATCAGCTGATGTCTTCAGTCTTTGTCTTCAGACTTTGTATATCAGTTGTTGATCTTCAGTACTTGTAAACTCTTCAGCTGTTGTACTTCAGTACTTTGGTCTTTCAGCTTCAGCACTTGTGTTCTTCAGCTGTTGTACTTCAGTACTTTAGTTCTTCAGCTGTTTAAGTCTTCAGCACTTGATCTTCAGCTGTTTAAGTCTTCAGCACTTGTCAAACTGCTGATGAGGCTTTCAGCAGTTGTTGTGATACCATGTGGGACTTAGAGGTTTTCTGATCTTGGCTCATTGGTTCTTTTGGTCCAACAGATCATCACCATCACCATCATCATCACTATCATCATCAGCATCATCATCTCCAACACCTTCTCCTATATTTAAGGGCTCTTCTTTGGACCCTTTGAGTTTTAGCTGTAGAGATTTGTTTGCAGCCTCCAGCTCCTCAATCCTTTTGGTGTGTTGCTCCTGGAGCTGAGACATCTGATGTGCCTGCTCATCGATCAATCGAGCCTGATAAGTGAGCTGCTGAGATTGGACAGTGGTTAGGTCTACCAGCTGTCTTATCTGATTGGTCTTCTCTTCATCTGCTGCTAACAGTCTCAGCACCATTCGATTAAGTGCTGAGAGCTGTTCCTCTACCCTACTGGGAGGCAGAGGCAATCCTGATGGATATGGAGAGAAAGAAGATGGTGCTGTAGGATGGCTAGTGGTGGTGGTGACTATGGTGAAGATTGGAGGTGGTATAGATGATGGTGGTGGTGGTGTATATGTGAATGATATGGTGGTGGATGGAAGGGTGGTCGTGGTGGTAGGTGGAATGGTGGTAGCTATGGTAGGTGGAATGGTGGTAGGTGGAATGGTGGTAGCTGTGGTAGTGGAATGGTGGTAGCTGTGGTAGGTGGAATGGTGGTAAGTGGAATGGTGGTAGCTGTGGTGGTGGCTGTGGTGGTGATAAAGGTGATTCTGCGTTTTTTCCTTTTCAAGCCATGGGGCTGAGCCATCCTCTTCTTCCTCGATCCAGTCAAGGTGGATGCTCCCCCTATAGTGCGGCCTGGCAGATCAGGAGTATAAGTAGAATCATCAGTGGTCTCTCCCGATCCGCCTGGGCGTTCACCAACCGCCCAGAGCCCTCGTTCTGTGGGAACAACTTTACTTCCCACAGTCCGAGTTAGTGGCTCCTCATCTGACTCATCTTCTTCCTCACTAGGCATGAAATCCTGGTGGAACCCAGCAGTCTCCGCTCCGTCTCCAGTGGGGCCAGATGCTGGAGATGGAATATCAGTAGTGGGACCCCTTTGTTGAGTGGGTCCTTCATCTCCAGCATCTCCGCTATCATCATCGGAGTCACCATCGGGGAGCTGTATCTGCTCTTCTTCAGAGTCACTATCAACGTGAAGCCATTTACGCCTAGTCGGCGCCACGTAGTCTTCCCTGTCCAGATGCCCAAATAATCTCCTCACAGGGGGCTTTACCTGCTTACCCCTGTAAACCTTCATCCTGCCCAAGGTGGTATCGTCCATAACCTCGAGTACCACCGCGTCCTCCTTCTCCTTCGGCAAGGAAGGGAGCTTCTGGTCTACAATCATCTGCATAAAGCGAGGGTACATGCAGAAGCCCTCCTTCCCTTTCCCCTCAATGTTCTCCACTAAGTAGGTGAAGATCATCCTGGAGAAGCTGAACGGATGGTTCAGCACCAGTGCAACATATGCGTTCTGGATTTGATCGGACATCTCATCAAAACCTCCTTTCCGAGACGCTGAGCACTTAAGCAGTACGTGCGCAAGGTACTTGAACTGGGGACACAGGTTTCTCTTGTTGAGCACCCCTGCATTAATGTCCCCAGCGTACTTGGCCCGCAGGAAACAGCCTTAGACAGTCAGTGGGTGTAGTCGTGTGGGACATTCAGCATCGTCCCCAAGCTGCAGCACTGTCCTGAGATCTTCCTCAGAGATCTCAATGGCCTCTCCAAATATCGAACACGGATTCGATGAGGCTCTAATGTTCTATCAACTACAGCACCTTCCCAGAAGGCCTGCTGAATAGACCGGTACGGTATGCATGGAGTTGAGATTGCGTGAGAGATCCTTGAGCGCCTAAGAAACGAGATGATTCCAGCAAAGTCAGGTGCATGTCTGGATGACTGATCCAGATGAGCACATATATTGTGCTTGGTGCTCATTGTCCACCGACTCGTCATTTGTTACAAAAGAAAACGTTCGTATCCGTTGATTAAGAATATCTTGAATCACTTGGACTTGAAAATATTTTCCTTTTGAGCTGTCGTGCGAATGAGACCGTGCGACTGAGATCTATTCGTGTGAATGAGTAGTGCGAATTAGTTCTAGTCGTGCGAATTATTCCATACGTACGACTGGTCATGCTACTGAGCTCACTCGTATGTATACTCAGTCGTGTATACAAGTCGTGCGCCTGGACTCACATGCATGATTCAGTCGTGCGACTTAGTTGTTCGCACTACTCAGTCGTGCGACTGAAGTTCATCAGCCCGTCCATTCGCATGACAGACTGCTGTTCAATTCAAATTCAAGTTTTGACCAATTCTTATGATTAGACGTCGTGTTTAGGTTCATTGGACTCACAATCATTTTACTTAGCACATAATAACATTAATTTCAGTTGATTTCTTGAATTAATTGGGTTATTTTGTCAAACATGTCTCGGTTCTTGGTTTGGACCGAAATTGTTGATTTTGCAGTCAATTTGAATGAGATATGTTGGATTGAACCGCATTGTACCTGTATAGTCAGTGGAAATCGTCAGTGCATAAGAATTAGTGGTATATAAAGATCTAATGAAAATTTTGGCAGCGTAACAATAGTTCGTGCGTCTCGGGGCGATTTTGAGGGTGGTGAGTGACTGCGACCAACTATCCCACTATATATACTAGGGTTTCCTACAGTCGTGCGACTGAGTCCAGTTGCACAAGTTGTTCGTGCGACTGAGTCAAGTCGCACAAGTTGTTCGTGTGACTGAGTATCAGTCATGCGACTGGCCCAGTCGGTCACCTTCAGTCATGCAACTAGAGTTGAGTTGTGTGACTTGGTCATTCACCTCCTCTCACGTGGCCGAATGGCTCATTCGTATCAGCCATTCGGTTGCATGGTCCATCCACTCGTCCATTCGGAAATTAAAGTCATGAGTATGCTCCATTCGTACGGTTGGTCCATACTCATGGTCCAGTCGTGCGAATGGGTCATACTCTTGAAATTCTTCCGACTTTCTGACCATTTGACATTTAAACCCTTTTACACTGTTGAATTAACATTATAATCATTTGATCATCTCAGACATGATCATTTTAACTTGAAAAACTTTTGATCACCTCAGACGTGATCCTTTTCATTAGATAAACATCCGAGCATGTTCTTGACGGAAGGATAAACAAACAGCACAAACCAAAAAGTCAAACAATAATACGAACTATAATTGATGGTTTCATTGATAAAACCTAATTATTACAAGCTCGTTACAACATAAGAATCAAGACTCTTGGCAAGGGGAAGATCGAGCATGACCTCCCCTCTCATCCGGCAGCCCTAGGCTCCTGGGCACACACTCTCTCAAACCTTTTTACACTGTTAAATTAACATTATAATCATTTGATCATCTCAGACATGATCATTTTAACTTGAAAAACTTTTGATCACCTCAGACGTGATCCTTTTAACCGATTAGTCACCTCAGATGTGACCTAATTGTTATTTGAAAGCACTTGTGGTCACCTCAGACGTGACCTTTTAGATGATAAGGTCCCTTATCAACTTCCTTGATATAGTCCGATACTAACCTACAGAATTTCACAAACTTTGTACAGAAATAAAAGAAATAATACTGAAAACTTAAACACACTAAGACATGTTTTTGTGTTTTTGTGAGAGTTAATTCCTAAGATGTAGTTCTAAGGAATAAATATTCTAAGAGAGCAACCACAATCATTTAAACCATACATGCATCAATTCAAGTTGGAATCATACAGGATATTCAAATCATTCAGGACAAGTTATTAAAAACAACTTTAATGCTCATTCCTTGTTTTTCATCTGGAGTCATTTAGCAAATTTAGGAAATCATACTAGTACGCTTAGGTCTCCACACTGATTTGAACTTTCCAGAATTGTAGCCATAGTGATTGTTAGTATACTTGTCCTCTTAAATCCATACACAGACTTTCAACACAGTTTGGTGATCGTTTTAAAGTTTGTTTATTTCAACAAGAATTGTGGATCCCACACTCATATGGTAATCAAAATTCCTTAGGAGATTTTGAGCGGTCTTAGGGTAGTGTTCAAGAAATGATTATTCATAGAAATTTCAAAGAGAAGCCAATCCTCAGGTCAGTGCCATCGCACAGCAGAGAGGCGACAAACAACAATGAGTTTTAGAATATATAGGTTATGCTTATCCTCAGGTCAGTGCCACCGCACAACAGAGAGGCACATAATCTATCTTCTTGTTTGAGCAATTTTTCTTCTTTTAGCACAAATCTCACCAACAACCTAGGTTATCAGCTTGATTGTATTTTCATTTTTCATGTGCTTTTGCTCATGCTTTGGTCTTACGCACACTTTTGTGGTGTTGATTTTGCTCGTCACCCCTTATTGGAATCTTGTTGATTGTGTTAACCAGGGATAAGGTGTTTCCCACAGCTAGTCAAACATTTTAGTTTAATCTTGAGATCACCAAACAGTCTAGTCATCTATTGTGTTGAATCTACCGACATATCAGCTGCGGTCTAGCAACCTCTAGGTCTACTTTCTTTATATTACCTTAGTAGTAGCTAGCTTAACTATCATATTTCCTTTTATATTGCTCAGACTACTCAGACTTATACTTGAACTTTGCATCTTTTTCAATTTTGATTTTCAAAGTCCCAAATGGTTTGCACCTGTGTACTATCATATTCCACACGTTAAATCGGTATCACACGTACGATATTATTTATTATCGGCTTGCCTTTCCTTTTCCCTCGTTTTTTCTTTTTTTATATATATACCTATTCTCCCCCTAAAATACTAAAACCTCTAAGGATTTGCGTTTTAGGATTTTAATGAGCAAGAACCGACACTAAGTGTAATTAACGAACTAACATTAAACAAAACAAGAGAATTAAACGTAAAGAACACTATAATTTAAGAAATTTTAAGAGAAACTAGACGCGACACATCAGACTATACATGGTCATCTTCAGGAATGACCTCACTTTTCTTTTTAACACCATTGACCTCTAACAGATATAGAAAACATGGTTTATCAAAAGCCTTTGTATAGAGGTCAGCGCGTTGAAAATCAGTGTTTATTTTTATCACATCGATTAAGTTCTTTTCAAAACAGTCACGTATGAAGTGATATTTGATTCCAATGTGTTTGGTCTTAGGATGTTGGACCGGGTTCTTAGTGACTGCAATCGCAGCAGAGTTATCAACAAATATAGGAGTGGAAGTGAAATGCAAACCGTAATCCCGCATTTGCTGTTGAATCCATATGATTTGGGAACAGCAGCTTGCAGCAGCAACGTATTCTGCTTCACAGGTTGACAAAGCAACCGAGGTCTGCTTCTTACACTGCCAGGTCACTAATCTTCTCCCAAAGAACTGACACCCTGCTGATGTAGACTTGTAGTTCATCTTGGAGCCGCTGTAATCCGAGTCACTATACGCTTAAGTTCAAAGTCATCATCATGAGGATACCACAACCCAAGTGTGGGTGTTCCCTTCAGATAACGAAATATCCTTTTGACCCCAATTAGATGGTTCACCTTAGGCTTTGCCTGATATCGTGAGCATAAACATGTAGCATACATGATATCTGGTCTTGAGGAAGTGAGATACATGAGAGATCCAATCATCCCTCGGTACATAGTGGCATCTACCAGATTACCATTCTCATCGGGTGCTACATCATGGTTTGTAGCTAGTGGAGTGCCAGTGGTGGAGGCATTCTCCATGTCAAACCGATTGAGAATATCCCCTACATACTTTGTCTGATGTAAGAAGATTCCATTTGGTGTCCGATCCACCTGTAAACCGAGAAAGAACTTCATCTCCCCCATGGCACTCATCTCAAACTCAGCCTTCATTATTGCTTCGAATTCTTTGCATAATTCTTCGTTCTTTGAACCGAAGATTATGTCATCTACATAGATCTGTACTAGTAGTAGATCTCCATCTTTTTCTTTGATAAACAATGCACAGTCAATGACTCCCCTGTGAAAACCGTGTTTCACAAGATGAGTTGAAAGTTTCTCATACCAAGCCCGAGGAGCTTGATGAAGCCCGTACAGAGCCTTGTCGAGTTTGTATACTCTATCCCGATGATATGGATCCTCAAATCCCTCGGGTTGACTGACATACACTGTTTCTCTGATTTCCCCATGAAGGAATGCACTCTTCACATCAAGTTAATAAACTTTGATTTTCATATAAGATGCATAGGCAAGAAAGATGCGGATGGCTTCCATCCTTGCCACTGGTGCAAATACTTCATTGTAGTCAATACCTTCAACTTGTTGAAAACCCTGAATAACAAGCCAAGCCTTGTTTCTGATGATCACTCCCTGATCATCTTTCTTACATTTCAAGACCCATTTGGTACCAATGACTTTAGCACCTTTAGGTCTATCCACTAGTGTCCATACACCTAACTTCTTAAACTGAAGAGTTCTTCCTGCATGGCACTAACCCAAGCCTCATCATTTAGTGCTTCACTAACATACTTTGGCTCAAACTGAGACACAAAGCAGCGGTATGCACCATCGTGAAGGTATCCTTTTTCCATCACGGAGGCATAATCAGCTGAGTACAGGTGATTTCTAGTCTGAACCCCTGATCTCACATCTCCTATAATATTATCAAAAGGATGATAGACGTTTAGACGTGAGCCAGGGGTTGTCAGAACAACCACCTCAGAGTCAAGATTATGACCATTTGGTTCTGGATCTGTGGTGATAGGAGTCTGAGGTTCAGAAGGTTCAGAAGCATCACTAGCCGATGCTTGTGAACTTGTGGTAGTTGAAACCTGTACATCCTGTTTGATCTGATCATATTCTTCATTTTCTTCATCAGAGGAGGAGTCACTCATATCAACTGCTCCCCCTTAGTTGGTAGGATCATGAGTTGTTAAATCTTGAGACGGTGTGTTCAAGACATCGTACATCATCTTGTTTTCTAACTCGTCTTCTGAAGAAGAAAGAGGTATGTTGAAGGACTTGAAGAATCCATCATAGTCGAAGAAGTAAGCAGACCCTTTTCTAGCAGGTGGTGTGATATATCTCTGAACATCAACATTACACCACACCTCTACTTGACCTGTTGAGTTGTTGTAAACTCTCTTGTTTGGTATGTTGTATCCTAGAAAGATCCCTTCATCAACCTTCTCACAGAATTTTCCCTCCTGGGTCTTCTTCAGCAGGGTGCATGGAGCGCCAACAGCTCGAGATATTCCAAGTTAGGTTTACGTCGCTGTAATAACTCGTAGCACATTTTTCCATGTGTTTTACTACCAGAACTCGATTGAGAGTATAACATGCATTTGCCATTGCTTCATTCCAAAATTGGATAGGCAGTTTCGAGTCTACAAGCATTGTCCATGCCGTCTCTATCAAGTTGTGGTTCTTCCGTTCAGCAACGCCGTTCATCTGAGGGGTATAAGCCGAGGTAAATTGATGCACAATTCCCTTTTCCTTGCAATAGTCCTCCATCCTCTGATTCTTGAACTCGGTTCCGTTGTCTGAGCGCACCTGTCTTACCTTCAGCTTGTATAGGGATTCCAGTGTAGTTACCAATTCCTTGAAGGATTCAAATGTTTATGATTTGGATTTTAGGAACATTACCCAAGAGAACCTTGAGTAGTCATCAGTAACTACATAGCAATACAAGTCACCTGCGATGCTTCTTGTACTGACTGGACCAAACAGATCCATGTGAAGAAGCTCAAGTGGAAGTTATATAGAATGAGCTTTCTTTTCCTTATGAGATTCTTCGTTTGTTTTCTCTTTTTGCACACAACACAAAAATTCGGGAGTTGGAAGTTTTTGACATTTACTCCTCTCACAAGATCACTCTAGATCAAGTGATTCATTTTCCTCGGATTTATGTGTCCTATTCTCCTATGCCAGGAGATGGATTCCTTCTCAGTAGCTTTGGACAGAAAGCATTAGACTTCACAATCCGTTGTGGAGGCCTTTAAGAGATCCAAGACATAAAGATCATTATATCTTGAAGCTGACATTAAGATCTGATCCTCTAGAATCACGTAGTCCTTCTTTAGAACGTAACACTTCTTGTTGTCAAAAACTACCTTGAATCCTTTATCACAGATTTGAGAAACTGAAAGTAAGTTATTTTGTAATTGTTGGACATAGTTTACCTTATCAAACTTAACTTTCTCATTTCCCATTTCTCCTCGGGTTATGATGTACCCGCCTTTGTTTCCAGCAAATGAAACATGCCCTCCTTTAATTTGTCTGACATTTGATAAGAGAGCTCTATTCCCTATCATGTGCCTGGATGCCCCGCTATCGACAATCCACGTGTTAGTCTCAGAACTATAGCGAACACCCTGCACATTCAATGAAAACATTAGTTCATGTTAGGAACCCAAGCCTTAACTGGCTTGGGTTTCCCTGAGGTATCACATATCACAAACTCAACCCACTGACCCTTTGAGGTTAAGGATTGATCAGAATTCAGTGTGTTCTTATTTTCAGGCACTGAGGAGGATTTTTCTTTCATAATCCAGATTTGTGTAAGGCCTATTTGTGATAAACAGACGACTGGCTGATGGGTTGAACTCTAGGTTCACAATCCCTTTTAGGAGGCATCACTGAGTTCCTCTGAAAAGATTTAGATGTAGATGCAGAAAGTTCAACTTTCTTCCTCAGTGTCTGGTAATAAGGACAGTGAGACGCTATGTGACCATACTCTCCACAATTATAGCAGGATCTCCTTTCAACTTACGGTTTATTGTTTTGGTGGAGATATACTTGTCACACGGTCAACCTTAGTGTGTTTGGACTGAGGCACTACTTTGCTAGATGTATGAGTTGGTTTTACAAAATTAATTGTTTTACCTGGTTTTACATCTTTAATCTCTTGTTTCCCTGGACTGTGACATGATGCACATGATTTAGTAGATTTTATAGTCTTTTTAGGTTCTTGTTTGACTTTGTTTGACCTTGACTTTAAACTAACCTTTTCGAATTCTTTTTCCAGGTTAACACAAGGCATCTTTCCTATTGCCTTTGAAGTGGCCTCCTTTTGTTTAGGGTCGGATTCACTTGATTTACTTACTGAATCCGGATCGCTAACAAGAGGAGTAGACACCACGTGATCCTTGATGGGGTTATCGTTAATTGGTTTACTTTTGGTGTTCATCAAGGTCTCAGGTGGTGATGGAACCACTTTGTATCCCAGTCCCTCCCCATTATTTCTCTCTCTTACTAAGTGTTGGATAATATGTGATGAGCTTGTCCAATTATGCAGTTTTTGTTTTAATGAATTGACTTCTACTTCTAAAACTGCTTTTTGCTTCTTAGTATCCTCAAGAGAGTTCAGATAGTACCTAATGTCATTTTCTTGGTTAAAGGCAACTACCTTAGTTTCCCTAAGCTGTTTATTTAATAGGTCTATCTTTTCCTTGTAACTGTGCTCGTTTTGTTTCAATACTCTATTTGCTTCTGTGCACAGTTCCAGATCCTTCACTAAGCTATCATTATGATCTAATAGCCTCGCAAATTTTGAATCTATAACTTCTCTAAATTTATTACATTCTAAGCAAGCATGATTATGAAACAGTTGGTCAGTATTACTTACCTGGGATGTTGAAGAAGAATCAGCCATGAGTGTTGGCTTGGTTGTCTCTGGTTCTGGTGATTCAGATGATGATGCAGATTTTTCTTCTTCAGGCAGGTAGTTGACCACATTCGCAGTATCTTCAGAATTTGACATTGCGAGCTCTACTGCTATATCTCCTTCACTTGCAGAATCGTCATCAATATCCTCCACATTAGCTATATTTGACTCTCCTGGTGAGACGAACCGAAAGCTCCAGTCTTGTCCTTCATCTTCATTAGCAGTTAAGGCTTTTGGATCCTTACTTGATAAGTCAGCATTACTAGCTGTGGACTTGTCTTGATGGTTAAATAATGAGAAGGGATTTCCATTACCTGTCTTCTTTGGTTTTATGCACTCCCTCTTGAAGTGTCCCTTCTCACCGTAGTTGAAACATGTAACCTTTGACTGATCAAACCCAAAGGTTGTGTCTTTTGTTGCAACCAGGTTCTGTCCAGTCTTTTTGAAAAACTTTTTAACTCGTCGGACAGCACTTGCCAGAGCCCACATTATGTCCATTCGTTCCAACTCCATTTCATCCACCTGCTCATAATTTTCATCTGCCAGGTGGCAGTTACCTATCTTTCCAGCAATTAATCCATTGTAGAATTGAACCACTGCAGCTAAAAGATCCATATGCTCTCTGGCCACCTCCATAGTTACATTTCCGAGGTTGTTGGTTTTCAGCTTTGCTGCATTAGCTTCAGGTATTATATTGGGTGCTAGACGACCCTGACATTTCTGATCCTGAAGTTGAGGGTTGTGCTGGAACTCCTGCGCTTGAGATGAAGGCGGTTTGTAGTGGTGCTCCAGATGTCTTGACTGAAGGAGTAGCATTACAGAGTGCAGGATTCTGATCGTAGTTTGCCTTTTGGGCTCGATACTTCATCCTAAGCTCTTCTTCTCTCAGTTTCAGAATGAAGTCATTTATGTCTAACTTCGAGAGCATTCCATTCTGTCTGAGATTTGAAACAAACGAATCCTATTTTTCTGGTAATCCATCAGCAAAGTTGGATACTTATCTTCCATCGAAGTAACCACTCCATGAGTGTGCATCTTACTCATCAAGTGGTAGAATCTATCGATCACATCATCAAGGCCTTCTTTTCCCATTGAAGAGAAGTTGTCAAACTCCTTCTTCAATGCTTTTGCCTTGATAGCCTTCAGAGAGGCATTCCTATCATACCTCTTCTCCAACGCATCCCAAAGTTTCTTGGCTTGAGTATACTCCGAATACTGATGGAAAATATCCTTCGGAATAGACTGAGTAAGCAAGGCGTAGACTTTCTTCTCAGTGTTGTGTTTTACCTTTTGTGCATCCGACATGCCACTTAGAGTAAGTTTTACTCCGCCAGCTCCAACTGGCATGCTGTACCCCGACTCGATTGCCTCCCACAAATTTGTATCCACTCCATTTAAATAGATTTCGAAACGTTGCTTCCATTGTGGGTAGTCTTCTAACGTAATAAGTTTTGGGGGTTTATTGTGAATCCCCACTTCGTTCTCCAACAGCAGTAGATTCTGAATACTTGTATCTCTACTTGCTGTGTATGCTGAAAACTGGTCCTCCATTTCACTTAACTTTACTATTTAACAAACGGCTTAAGTGTGCGAATGAAGGTATGCGATTGGGCTTATTCTGGCGATTGAACTAGGCGAATGGTTTAATCGTGCGACTGAACAAATACGGATGAGTCAGTCGACCGAATGAACTAATGCGGTTGAACAATCCGAATAGGGTTCTCAATCGTATGAATGAGTGTACAAATGAGTTCAATCGTGCGGTTGAAAGATGCGTATGAACTCAGTCGTGCGATTGAGCCAATCGTGCGACTGAACCTGCTGAAGTTTGATAATTCGTAGGTTAAACTTGTTTTGGCTGTAAAAACTCGAATTTTATCAAACCCTAATAGCCATATGCCAGAAAAGCTACACTTTTCGATCAGGAAACTTCCAAGACTCCGTTAGACACAAAAAAGATTGTGTTTTTGATGCAAAAACACAATTTTGAATCAAAACGATTGAATCAACACGTAATCAAGAGCCTATTGCTCTGATACCACTTGTCAGGATCTGGTATTTGACCAAACACCAACTGATTAACATGTTAGACCAAACCAAATAGTGCGTTATCCTATTTGATTGGCGATCCAATCAGTGAGAATGCACGTAGACACAATAACGAATTGAATCTAACGTCAAGAATCGATTGAGAATCGATCTGCAGCGTTCTATGAACTTGGAGTACGAACTTAGAGGCTTCTGGACGGCTAAGGTACGTCTGGAGTCGAAGTGGATTGAATGCTTATGTTTTTCCATGAATTAGGTGGTATTTATAAGTTAGGGTTGCTCATTCGGGCGACTGAACCATTGGCATGGTTCATTCGTGCGATTGAGACATGCGGTTGATCCATTCGCACGGCTGAGTGTTCAGTCGTGCGACTGAGTCAGACGCATGAAGTTGTTCGGCGTATGAACTATTTAGGCTCATGGACACTTAGTCGCATGGCCATTTGAATGCATGACCACTGTTGGGGCGCATGGTCCAGTCGGACGCATGAGAACTTCACTTCACCAAGTTTGAGTTTATTCAATATTTTAACATTATGCATAACACTTCAAACAATCACAAACCTATATAATCAAGTCAATATGCGTTAAACAACTTAATGAAATATTAAACATTATAAACACAACCAAACATTTGTATTTCATTAAGTACCCGTACAATTACAATTACACAAGTGTAAGACATATTACATTCAGATCAGGATCTAGGTACATATATGTATCAACAAAATTCAAAATAGGTAATATTCCTTCGTTTGTTCCTGTCAGGTTTGTTAAAGAAGGAACAGTTGTCGAATCATCAATCAACTAGAATCCTATAAGCGAAGCCGACACAATAGGAGATTTCAATCAAGATCTGTTGGAGAAAGATTTGTGTATACGAGACTGGACAAGCTCAGATGATGAATCAATCACAGAGATGTGTGTTGGTTCCTCACAGATCAAGATATCTCCTAACATTGTCAAGTCACAAAAGCTTCCAAAAGCTTAATCAAGACCAATACAGATCTCTCCTCTAATTGCAAAGCAACAAAAGTAATCAGTGAAGATCTCATTCCCTGATCAACATAGAAAATGCCAAAACAAGCAAGAATCTACTACAAGCTCAAAGCAATCCTTCTCAGCACTTGCACAACACAGGACTACTGTAACACCCAGTTATTTCTTACAAAGAAAACAAAGAATAAGAGTTGAAGAATAAAAAAGGAAATGTCAATAAAACCCAAGTTGAGGGGTTAAATGTGTAAGAAGGACAAAAGTACAAAAAGTTGGTGTAAAGGTGGGCATGGCCGCCCACCCTCACTTCACATCACCATTTTCATTCGGATTAGAGAGAAAGAGAGCAGAAAGCTACGGGTTTAAAGAAGAAGAAGAGGATGAATTCAAGGTAAGAATTTGAGGTTTTTAAGTGTTTATGACAGGTTTTGTCTCGGTTATATGCTTATATTCTTATGTGTTTGTGTGTGTGTGTTCGTGTGTGTGTATTTGGTGTGTTTTTAGGTGTTTGAACTTATTTGCAAACGATTTAGAAGGAAGAAACAACCAAAGTTGCACTAGGTGAGTTTCTAGACCCCGGTTATACTTGTTTTAAACTCTTCTTGGGGCTGAAAATGTATTAAAACGATTTTCAAATGTTTATGTATGTATACCCGTATGTATTATACATGTTTGGTGATGATTCTTAGATGCTTATAAGTTGTTCATGCTTAGAAAAGCTTTGGTAAGCTTAGAACAGATAGGCTTGATGTTTGGATTCGAAATTATCCTAGAAACATGTTGAATAGAAGGTTCATGCGCCTAAATAAGGCCCATGTGCCTGGAATTGCCTTAGAAATGATTAAGTATATCTTATGCGCCTAAACAGTGCCCTCATGCGCCTAGAAAATTAGTCAGACGACTAAGTGTAGGGCCATGCGCCCCAATAGTACCCATGCGTCTAAATAACCCATGCACCTAAGTTTCCATACGCCGGGATAGCTCATGCGTCTAAGTGTCCATGTGTCCGAATGGGTCATACGCCCGAATAGTGTCCATGCACCATTTCCCCCGCGCATACAGTTTAGGGTATAGCTCATTGGTCCATACAGATAGTGAAAGATAAAAATAAAATAGTACAGAGTAAACAAGGCATACAGTAAAGAGATAAAGCATTACCTAATTGTATAGTTAATGCGTGCTCACGTATAAAGAGATGAAGTTTTCCTAAAAACAGTATTTTCATATGTATACCTACAGAAAGTATTTTATTACTTTTAAAACTAGAACTCACTCAGCAATGCTGACTTTTATACATTTTCAGTTGGCAGGTAAATATTGCTGAGGATGGCATGAGGGTGAAGCTACTCGGCAGGAAAAGACTGACATCCATTCATACTTATTATTACTGCTGTTTTGTAATGCAATTAAACAGTTCTTTTGTATTCGATTAAACAATAGTGTATTGCTAAACAACAGTGTTTTAATGAAATGAATGGTTTTTGTTAAAATGATTCTGCTGCTTAAGTTTGTAAATTTATAATATTTTTAATGTATTTAATGCTGTGAATGACCAACTATGAGGTCTCCGGGAATGGGGCCTTACAACTACAAAGAATCAAAAGCCATTCAAGGCTTGTTTTAAGTGTGGAAAAGAAGGTCATGTGGTAAAGAAGTGCCCTCAAAGACTTGCTTCGAATGGTAAAGGCAAAACGAATTGCTTCTCTGAATGTAAGTCTACAAAGAATATTCCAGATGGTAAAGGCAACATGGGTGCTTCTCTAGATCAAGAGGTAAAAAGCACACATCTTTGAATGGTTGGATGAAAAACCCTCCATCCAAACCTTTTCATGTGAAGTCGGTTTCACCTGATTCAAAGATGAAAATGACCAAAGGTTCAAAACCAAATTATTTTCCTTTTGCTCTTAAACAGAAAAGTTTTCCAATTTAATTCATTCACATTCAAATTAATTGAACTGAAACAAATTGGCAATTAAAAAGAAGCATACATATATCCCCGATTGTTTAAACGGTTGTGTGCAGAAGCAGGTTCTTATATCGATGGAAATGAAAGTTCCAGGACTACGATAGCCTGGGTTCCCCTTTCAAACTAATCTGTTTATGAGTGCAGGAACAATTCTGGGGGACTATTAGTAATCCGGTTTACTGACAGAGATTGTTTCTAATTCAATTTGAGGCAGAACAAATAGGTAAGGTCATGATATTGTATCCATAATCTGGATTTTTATATGCACAATCACAGTTCTCACTTCACAATCACTGCATATTTCATGATAATTCATTTCTAATCTTGATAATCAGTGTAGTTTGGAAGACCTTCTTCAGTAATTTTTTATTTTTGTACAGTTTTATAAAAAAACAAAAAAAAAATAAAAATAAAAATAAAAATAAAAATAAGTTTGCAAAAATATAAATTTAGGGGGAGAGTATAAGTAAATAAAATGAAAAGAGACTAGGAACTTGATTCGAGATAATTGTGAAATGATTGTATATCTTCTTCAAATGTTTTTGCATGACTTGTGTTTTTAAAATGAGAACTGACAGTAACTGATGTTGTTATCTGATTTACATCTTATTTTTAAGTGAATAATAGAAAAACAACAGATTCTTTAATGATATGCTTGGTAGACTCAACTGAAAATAAAGTGACAACATCATCATGATTTAAATTAAAATATATGCTTAGGACGTCTAGATTTACGCATCATTTTGCTTGCACGAAAACTGAGTTCGACAAAATTGATTGAGAATTGATCTTTCACCATCATGATTCAAATCATAAAAGCCATATCTTTGAGCCATGATGGTGTATTTAGTGTCTTGTGTTTGTGGTATGCCTCTGCTGTACTGACCTGGAGTGATGATTCCTCTTGCTATTGTTGGACCAAAAGAACCAATGAGCCAAGATCAGAAAACCTCTAAGTCCCACACGGTATCACAACAATGCTGAAAGCCTCATCAGTAGTTTGACAAGTGCTGAAGACTTCAACAGCTGAAGATCAAGTGCTGAAGACCTTAACAGCTGAAGAACCAAAGTGCTGAAGTACAACAGCTGAAGAACACAAGTGCTGAAGCTGAAAGACCAAAGTACTGAAGTACAACAGCTGAAGAGTTCACAAGTACTGAAGATCAACAACTGATGTACAAAGTCTGAAGACAAAGACTGAAGACATCAGCTGATGATATCTACTGAAGTCATCAGCTGATGAAACGCCTGAAGGTCAAAGTCTGAAGATCAAGTACTGAAGCCTCAGTAGTTTGTCACAACTGCTGAAGAGTACTTCTTCAGTAGTTGTGATATCAGTAGTTTTATTTTTTTGTTTCAGTAGTTTTGTAAAACGACTGAAGAGCTTGTTCTTCAGTCGTTGTAGTTTCAGTAGTTTTATATTTTGTACTTAACTTGCTGATATGTTCTCAGTAGTTGTGAACATTTCAGTAGTTTGTTAAGATTTAGTTATTTCTGTATTGGATCTGCCAGTTGTCACTTTCCGTGATAACAGCAGTGACTGTTGCACTCTATATAAGGAGTGACAACCCATTGTAATCATTGAGCGATATGAGCAATTGAATGGAATGATTGATTGATTGATTAGAAATATTCTACATCTATAAACATTCCTAGAAATCAGAAATTCATATTCTCTCCCTATAACCGTATGCGATCTTAACGCTTACATATATTGTTTGCTTGCTACAATTTGTCTAATTCGTGTGTGTATTCCGCTGCTTTATATTCTGATACATCAAACTTGTGATCACTGATCCTGTCAAATGGTATCAGAGCAGGTTAATCATTGATCGATCTAATAATTGATCATTGAAACTGCTATTCAAGATCCAAGTTTGATTGAATTAGCTTTTGTTTTTGCAAGAAACGGTTATAGAGATTGAATTTTCTGTATTTCTGCTCATTCATCCTGAGATCTTATTCTTGGTTCTCATTGAGTTTGTTGTGGTTTGTCTAAAACTTTTTTAAACTTGAACTAAACTTTTTTGAACTGAAAATGACCACTCCCTCCAATGATCCTCACAATACTGGTTCCTCAACCAAGCCTCCTATGCTGGTTAGGAATGAGTATAACATATGGCAAAGACGTATGCTCCATCACCTGTCTGTTAACAGCGCAGGGTGTTGGACATCAGTGGTACATGGTCCACACAAGCCTATGGTGAATAACCCGGAAACCAATCAAATGGTTCCGAAGAGGAGGGAGCAATACTCAGATGAGGATAAAAAGTTGCTTGAGATTGATGCAAAAGCCCATGGAATTCTGGCCATGGCTTTGCCCAATGAAATCTATTCTGGGCTAATGCATCATGAAACTGCCCATGACCTCTGGATTGCTTTGAAAGAACAATTTGGAGGAACAGATGAGGTCTTGGCAAATAATAGAGAAATTCTTGCCCAACAATATGAGACATTCTCTCATAGAAAGGGTGAGACACTGACTCAACAATATGAGCGGTTTTCTTGTTTGATCTCTGAACTAAAAATGGTCAAACTTGAATACCAATATTCAGATGAATAACAGATTTCTCAGATCACTGCCTGAGAGATGGGACACATATACTATTGTCCTACGCTCCAGTGCAAGTTTGGACAAACTATCTCTCACCCAACTCCATGGGAAATTGCTCACTTTTGAGAGAGAGATAGAACAGAAGAGAAAGCTGTCTTCATCTGGAAAGCTCACTGAAGACTTTATTCAAGGCAACACTGCCTTGGTGGGTCATGAGTCAGAATATGCTGCATCTGAATGCCAGTATGATGAGCATATTAATTTCTCTTCGAGCACTTCTAATTCTGCATTTGTAAGTGTTGATGGTCAGTTTACTGGAGGTAATAATGACAATTTATGTTTCATTATGGATGATCTCAAGGGGATTGCTGATGATGACTTAGAAGAGATGGATATTTTGAGCCAAATGGCCTTGATAAATATCAGATCTCAGAAGTTCTACAAAAGAACTGGAAGAAAATTCCCAGGACTCTCTGGCAAAACCAAAGTTGGTTTTGACAAGAGCAAGTTGAGGTGTCACAAATGCCAACGGCTTGGACACTTTGCAAGAGAGTGTAGATCAACTGGATCAAACTCTACTGCACCCTTTGTGACTTTTCCTGGCAACAGTCAACAAAACAGAGGGCAACATCCTGTCACATCTAGTCATCATCCTCAACACAATCTCCGGCATATTTTGTTCCTCAGGGTCAAATGCCTTATCAGTACCCTTGTTATTACATGCCACAGTCAAGTCAAGTTCAAGTTCCTATGACACCACAACCTCATGCATTACCAGAACCTCAGCCTTCCCTATCTCATCAACAACCTTCATCTCAACAACACAGCTTCTTCACCCCAGGAGTTGTTGACTGGAGCAGTTTACCAGATGACTTGTCTGGTCATGATCAACTGTTCTCAGGTGCTGGTCAACATGGTGGTGACAGTCCCTTTGGGAATCTAGCTCTTATGGCTTTGGAGTCTGCTGATACTTCATCTTCCAATGCCTCTACACCTCAGGTATCACAGGTATCCTCTGAGGCAAAAGCCAAATTATGTTCTGAACAATGCATAGCAGCATTTGCTTCCATTAGAGAAGCAAATGTAGCTTTAATTAATAAGAACATTGAGCTAGAACAAGTAATTTCCAAAAACAAAGCTGAGTTTGAGTTTGTGCTCAAAGATAAAAATGATGAGGTTTATAAACTGAATTGCAAAATAATTGATGATAAGGCTAGAGAAGATGTACTTTTAGAGAAGTACAAAGATCTCAAAGAAACCCTTGCAGTTACCCAGGTCGAGTGTGATAGATGGGTACAATCATGCAAAGGTTTTGAAATGCTTCTTAGTAAGCAATCTGCTTCAAATGTGAAGTTTGGAATTGGTTACAATCACACTGCTCCACCTACAGATTTTACCCCAAGAGCAGAGGTAGAATCTGATGGTGAGAGTGATAACCAATCCATCAAGTCATGTGATCTACCTTCTGATACAGCACAATCAGAAGTAGCAGTCAGTATCAAGTCCTCTTTGAACCTATCAGCTGATGTTGATGGTCCAAATGCTGACATTCACATGATCAATAAGTTGATCAACTCAGGAGTCAATCCTGAAGGTCCTGAAAGGACTGGAGAGCAGGATTCAACTCCTGAAGTTCAAACTTCAACTGCTGTCAGTACTGAAGAGAAGAAAACTGGCAGTAGAAAGAGTTTGAAGACTACTAAAGATGCTGTCAAGAAAGCAACCAATGCTTCCAAAGCATTGAAGAACAAGTCTTCTGTTGCTTCACCATCTTTAGTTGATGATCAACCTAAGATGAAGAAGAAACCATGTGAAGTATGTGGTTTGTTCAATCATCTTACAGATGATTGTTGGTACAAAAGAGGTTCCAAACTCAAACAAAAGGAAGAAATTAATGAGAAAATGGTAAAAATGAAAACTGAGTTTGAGACCACATTTGTATCAGCAACATCAAATCCTGTAACCCTTAAGTCCTTAAAGCAATCCAAAAAGGAAGGAGTTAAACAGGTGACAGCTGAGGGTGCTCAAAAGAAGAAGGTGCAACATAGGACCTTATCTAACTCCACTAGCAATGTGTCTGATGAGCTGAAAGCTTTATCACAAAATCAGACACAGCTGGTGATGATGGTACAACATCTGTTGGGTAGAGTTAACCAACTAGATTCTCCTATGTTGAAACCACAGAAAAGGAGGTCTAAGCCAAAGGACTCCTCTTCTGCACCATCTTCTTCCTCTCAGGCTGTTGTTACAAATAAACATGCTAGTTTACCATCTATTGATGAGACCAGGCCCAAAACCAAAAAGGTTTGGGTCTCTAAAACTAACTGATTGTTTATTATTGCAGGGTTCTTCAACATGCCAAAATAGCATCTGGTATGTAGACAGTGGGGGATCCATGCACATGACTGGGAACATCTCTCTTCTTCATGACTACTCTCAAGGAAAGAAGGGATTTGTCTCTTTTGGCAATGATGCTAGGGGTTACATCATCGGTAAGGGCTTTGTCTCCAATGGAGAAATCAAATTTGATGATGTTAATCATGTGGAAAATCTCAAGTACAACCTCTTGAGTGTCAGTCAAATGTGTGATAAAGGCCATGTTGCCCTTTTCACAAGTCAAAACTGTAGGATTCTGTCATCCAAAGTTTTGCCCTTGATTGACAAGGTGTTGGATGATCACACTCTCCTGAAAGCCAACAGGACAGGAAGAGTGTATGCCTTAGATCTCTCTAAGAAGATAGATCTCAAAGGTAATCCTTGCCTATTTTCCAAAGCCTCTTTTCAAGAATCTAAACTATGGCACAGGAGGCTTGGTCATGTTAATCTCAAAAACATGAATCAGCTTAGCCACAATAGTTTAGTCAGAGGCTTACCAATAAAGGAGTTCCACTGTGATGAAACTTGCACTGCTTGTTTAAAAGGAAAACAGCACAAGGTCTCATTTCCTCCTATTGAAGTGTCCAAGTCCACTGCCTGCTTGCAATTACTGCATATGGATCTATTTGGTCCTGTGAGAGTAATGAGCATGGCAAAGAAGAAATACTGTCTGGTAATTGTGGATGATTACTCCAGATTTGTATGGACTTTCTTTCTACATTCAAAGGATGAGGCTGCTCAGAAGATTATCCACTTTGTGCTGTACATTGAGAAGCAGTATTCCCTTCCAGTCAAGTGTATTAGGAGTGATAATGGAACTGAGTTCAGAAATCATACACTTGATGACTTCTATCTCTCAAAGGGAATCAAAAGGCAGTTCAGCATTCCAAGGACTCCGGAACAAAATGGAGTAGTGGAGAGAAAGAACAGGACCCTCATTGAAGCTGCAAGGTCCATGCTGGCTGACTCAGGTTTGCCATTGACCTTTTGGGCCGAAGCTGTCAACACAGCTTGTTATGTGCAAAATAGAGTTTTAGTAAATCAGAGGTTGATGAAGACTCCATATGAAGTTCTCCATCATTTGGCTCCACTGATTTCATTTTTCAAAGCATTTGGGTGTCCCTGTTTTATTCTCAACACAAAGGATCAACTCCACAAATTTGATCCTAAGGTGGATGCAGGATACTTTGTTGGTTATTCATCTACTTGCAAAGCATACAGAGTCTTCAACTGCAGAACAAAGATGGTTGAAGAAACTCTACATGTTAAGTTTAATGAATCTCCAAAGGACAAGATTCCACAAAGTCCTGTGGAGTTATTTGATCTGGACATACTGCAATATGTTCCTTATCAAACTCCTGCTGTTGCTCCTGTCAACAGTTCACCACCTGGTGGTACTGCTGATGATGATGATGATTGCAGTACTCACCTCTTCAGGTTTAGTGATCAGCTGCCTGATTCAACTAGACCTGATGTTCCTGTAGCGCCAGTAGCACCATCCACAACAAATGCTGATGAGATTTCTTCGAATTCAACTTCCTTTGAATTACCATCCACTGATTGGTTTCAAGGAAATGATTCACCATCACCATCTGTTGCTGCTGAACCGGCTACAAACACTTGCACAGATCTCATTGTGTATCAAGATCTGAAGAATCACCCCATGTCTCAAATCATTGGTGATATCACTGCTGGAGTATCAACAAGAAGTCAATTGTCAAATTTCTGCTTCTATGCTCTCTTCATCAGTCAGCAAGAGCCAAAGAATTATCACATTGCTTTAAAGGACAATGGATGGGTTGATGCCATGCAGCTTGAGCTTCTTCAGTTCAAGAAACAGCAAGTGTGGGAACTGGTTCCTCTACCTCCAGGTAAGTGTGCAATAGGCACTAAATGGGTGTTTAGGAACAAAACTGATGAAAATGGGCTTATTGTTAAGAACAAGGCCAGACTGGTTGTTCAGGGGTTTGCACAAGAAGAAGGTATTGATTATGATGAAACCTTTGCCCCTGTAGCCAGACTGGAAGCAATTCGATTGTTTTTAGCTTATGCTGCTTATCAAAAACTTAAAGTCTTTCAAATGGATGTCAAAAGTGCATTTTTGTATGGAAAAGTTAAAGAAGAGGTTTATGTATGTCAACCTCCAGGCTTTGAGGAACAAACATCCTAATTGGGTGTATAAGCTTGATAAAGCTCTTTATGGGTTAAAACAAGCTCCCAGAGCCTGGTATGAGACATTATCAAACTTTCTTCTGGAAAACAATTTCACTAGAGGCTCCATAGACAAGACTTTATTTATTAAGAAAGCTGGGCAGCATAATCTACTTGTTCAAATTTATGTAGATGATATATTTTTGCATCCTCTGATCCAAAGTTGTGTGATGCCTTTACAAAGTTGATGCAACAGAAGTTTGAAATGAGTGCCATGGGAGAATTACAGTTCTTTCTGGGGTTGCAAATCAAACAAAAGGCTGATGGAATTTTTATTCATCAATCCAAATATACAAAAGATCTTTTGCAAAAGTTTGATTTAAAACTGTAAGCCCTGTTCTACTCCCATGAGCAGCACCACACAACTGGACTCAGATCAGAAAGGTAAAGTGGTTGATGAAACACTTTACAGATGTATGATTGGGTCCTTGATGTATTTAACAGCTTCTAGACCAGATATTATGTTTGCTACATGTGTTTGTGCTAGATTTCAGGCTGCACCTAAAGAGTCTCATCTGATTGCAGTCAAGAGGATCTTTAGATATCTGCAAGGCACTCCATCTCTAGGTTTATGGTATTCTACCAGACATTCTGGTAAATTAGTTGCTTTTTCTGACAGTGACTATGCAGGGTGTAAGTTGACCAGGAAATCAACTTCTGGTGGATGCCAATTCCTAGGCAACTGCTTATTTCTTGGCAGAGCAAGAAACAGACCTCAGTTGCTACATCCACTGCGGAAGCAGAGTACATTGCTGCTGCAAGCTGTACATCTCAGGTACTCTGGCTTCAAAACCAACTTTTGGATTATGGCATTACAGAGACTAAGACTCCATTGTTAATGGATAGTGCTTCAGCTCTTTGCATTGTCAAAAATCCAGTCCAGCACTCTAGGACCAAACATATAGAGATCAGACATCATTTTATAAGGGATTGTTTTGAAAAAGGTCTGATTGATCCTAAGTTTGTGCCCAGTGCTGATGAGCTTGCAGACATTTTTACTAAGCCTTTGGATAGTTCAACTTTCCAAAACCTGGTGTTAAGGCTTGGTATGCTGCAGCTAGAATAGGTGACAACTACTGATGATCTCAGTAATTCATATTGATGATCATGAGTGCCTGTCACATATAAGTACTGATGAGCTCTTTTAACCTCAGTAGTTTTATAACTACTGAAGGCTAAAAGTTCTCACAAGTACTGAAGTACTTCATCTGTTCTAAACTACTGAAGTAGTTACAACTACTGATGCAGTCATAACTACTGAAATCAGTAAAAACAGATAAGTACTGATGTCCTATGAAAAACACTGAAATCAGCCATAAAGACTGATGAATGTGTTGAGGACAGTTTGAAACAGCTGAAAAGCTAAGAATTGACGAAAACAGCTGAAGAGAACTTTCTCCTCAGTCGTTTGTACCACTGCTGTTTCATTTTAAACAACTGAAGCAAAACCACGTCTTCAGCAGTTTTATAACTACTGATGACCAATACCAAGTCTTCAGTTGTTTACAACAGCTGATGACAAAACCACTGTCTTCAGTAGTTTCATAACTACTGATGACAAACACCATGTCCTCAGTTGTTTCAATCACCTGAAGTCAAAACCACGGTCTTCAGTAGTTTTCTAAACTACTGATGCCTAACACCGCGACTTCAGCTGTTTCAACGTCTGAAAGGATAATACCATGTCAACGGTCGTTTAAAACTACTGATGACTAACACCACATCCTTCAGTCGTTTCCTCACCCGTACCCTAAAATACCCTAACCTGAGCTCTCCATGCTTCATCTTCTTCAAACCTAACGTTCCTCTCCAACAATTTCCATGGCGTCTTTGCAAATTAAACCGCGACACAACTGTGTTGCCTACCTCACAAAATCGCCGATCTGGACTAAGTTCGATACTGCTATCGATCTTATGGTTCAGTCCCAATACAACAAGGCATTCCTTCTGAACCCCGTTTTACATGCCGAATCCTTGAACCAATTTTGGATGAACGTTATGTTACTACTGAGGAGAGCAACACAATCCTCCGGTCAGTCGTCAACAACAAAGAAGTAGTGATTACTCCTGCAACAATCCGTAAAATTCTTCAACTGAGTGATGCTACCTCTCCTGCTGGATATCCGAAGGGCACCATAGATCTATCATTTGCTCAGCATGGATATCAAGGTGATCTCAGTGCCACCACCATCATGAAGAAACACTTAATGACGCTGAGCGCCTGATCTTTCACATGGTCAATGTATGTTTGGCCCCTAAGACATCGTCTTGGGATCAAATGTCCACCAAATGGCAGCAGGTATTGTATTCTATCCTTGAGCAACAACCACTGAACTTTTCAGAATTAAATTTTCAGAGCTCAAGATATGGCTCAAAAAAAACCAATGCCAACGTTGGATACTTATCCACGGTTCATAATGGCCATTATAATAGACCAGCTTAATGCTGAGGGACTTGTTGGCTTGGGAGTCCCTGCTACGGCTGTTTTGCCAGAAGTATACTCCCGGCACAACTCGACCGGACACTCAAACTGGCTGCCAAGCTGCGAAAACCCACGCAGCTGGAACCCACAGCCACCACCTCCAATCCAATGTCCCCACCAAACCCACCAAAAAGAAACCCAAAATGGCTACTCAGGGAATTGAGTCCCCTGAGGATGCTCCTGCAACACAACGCAGGATATATCCACTAGTCCAAACCCCTAGTGGATACCATGACTCCTCCAGCCACAGCCGCTCAGGCTTCCTCTCAACAGGAGCCTGCAGCAACCCAAGGGGCACCTACTTATCTGGGATCTTCCTCACTTGAGGAGATTGCCATTGAAGAGCACCATCCACCCCAGGTGCACACTGCTTCTACCCCTGTACCCCAAACAACCGCCCCTCACAGCCCAACTTTAATAGTTGCACAAGTGCTGACTCAATTGCACTCCTCACCCCCTCCCCAGAAACCACTTCAACTGGGAATACCTCTACAATTGAGGGGGAGGAACACAGTGCACTTGAGAACCCACAGCACAGGGGTTTCCCAATTCTATCTCCTGGTGTAGAGAAGGAGCTTAGAATATCTAGTGAGGCTGCCACCTCCTCTGACTCAGCACATGACCAGAGTGAGGCTGGTAACATTGCTAAGACCTCCCTAGAGGCAACAGCTGATGAGGACATTGTCCTGAGGCTGGAAGTCCCCAGTACCAAGCACAAGGGGCACATGCACCAACTGGTCTACACCCAGCGCATGTAATCCTGCTCTAAGCAGGAGGTCAGGTGATTCAGTAAACTGATGATGACCTGAGCTTCTTCTTGATGTCGTTGCTCAAAACACCATTCTAGAGGATGAGGTTAGCAGACTCAAAGAGCTGCTGGCCAAGATGTCTCAGGATGCAAGTCCATCTGCCACCATCATACACCCACAGATGGCACCTTCCCTTAAGGTTTCCCAAACACAGAGCCACCCCAAAATCAACCACCCGCCTCTGCTTCAGGCCCTACTTCTCAGGAACAGAACCCTCCTGAGCAAATAGGTGCTATACTACAAAATTCCCTCCTCATCACCCCCATAATCACTGATATAGTGATCAAAGCCTTGATGAGAGGCTTTCCTCTACATTACAGCCCCTGGTTGATGCTGCTGTCCACAAGACTCTTTTCTGGTACCAACCCCTTCCTCCAATGCAACCAAAAAGGGGGGGTATGCAGTGAAAGATAGAAAGAGGAAGAGAGAGATCTGAGGAGAGAGGAACAAGAAAAGCAACCTCTGCTCACGTACAAGAGAAAGAGAAGTGCTGATGATCATACTGCTGAAGAAAAATCCTTGGAGGAGCTGGTCAAAGAAGCTGACACCACACACAGCCGCTCCATGGATAAGATAATTGACCAACTATTCAGGCAGGGGTTTGACACAGCTACACTGGATAGTGAGATCAGAAGGTTAGAGTACAAGAGATACAACCCGATGGGCAGGGTACGATGCTCTTGAGAAGAGAGGTTGGAAATAATGATCCGCTTTATTGCAAAATACTTGGAAGATCATTAATGGAGATCCGCGCATGGTCCAGGGACAGCATTCTGGCTATAGCCACCAGAATCTGTCTGTCTGAGCAATTCAACAAAGGGATCATTGTGGAAGCCCTGATGAGGCTGGGGCTGGCAAAAGGTTAGAGATGGCTAAATACAAAAGCAAAATTAACTACAAGGATGCTAGATCAACCTTCCCTTCCACCCACTCAAACAGATCCTATCCCTCAAATCTCCCAACAACCTCTAAGCCAAAACCAAACATCCTCTCTCTTCAAAACCAATCCCTTCACCAAACCAACCATCATCCAGTGATGTACCCAGTAGAAGGAGAAGGGTGCTGAGGATGGAAGAAGAAGCAGAAGAAGAGGATGAAGATGATAGTCTGCCACTCTCTGCTGTTCTAAAGCTACCAAAACCCCAGAGTCAATCCATGATCACACCGACTCTCAAAGGGAAATGGTCAGAGTCAAGATAGAAGAAGAAGAACAGCAGAAACAGCACGATGAGCAACTGTTGAAGATGGTTGACAAGGAATTTCCTCAGTCATCATCTATTCAAGCCATGAAAGGGCATGCTCAAAGGCTGTACACTCTCAGACACACCTTTCAGTATCAGAAGGAGAGAGTGAGAGTATGGCCAGACCCCAGGGTGAGTTCTAGAATCCATAAAAGAACTATCCCACACAGATACAACGGCCAAGTACGAAAAACAATAGAATCTACCATCATGTTGGCCGTTGTAGTCTCACCTGGGAAATCATTGATGAATTCAAGAAAGCTCACCAAGCAAAGAAGACACCTCAAGCCTTACTAGAAAACAAGATGATTAAGAAGGGGTTGTTATACAAAAAGCTTGAAGACATCCAAAAGAATGAGCTCCAGTTACTCCTTGAAGGCAACCATCCTGATGAATTTGTATACAGGGAGGTAACTACGGTGGAGCTGAAAAATGGCAGGACCATGAAGTACTTATCAGAGTACTATGGTCCAGAGTTCTTCTTCGAAGGAGGAGCTGAAGAACTCTCTCAAGAGGAACAAATTGTTCTCCTTGAGGCCTATGTCGTGAGTCGTACAGACTCATTATGGGGAAGTGAATCTCATGAATGGGATAACAACTCTGTGTCCAGTTCCCCAAAACAGAGTTCCCATTCATACTCTGCCAAACAAATATTTGAGGTTCTTCCCAGGCCGGAGCGTACATGGGTCATCTTCTCTACTGATCAAGAAGGAAAAAGACCAACATTTTTGCCATCAATAAGTGGGAGTATAAATAAGTTAGAGGTTTTGGCTGCATTGGTTCAGGGGGAGTTTGTTGGACCAAAAGAACCAATGAGCCAAGATCAGAAAACCTCTAAGTCCCACACGGTATCACAACAACTGCTGAAAGCCTCATCAGTAGTTTGACAAGTGCTGAAGACTTCAACAGCTGAAGATCAAGTGCTGAAGACTTAACAGCTGAAGAACCAAAGTGCTGAAGTACAACAGCTGAAGAACACAAGTGCTGAAGCTGAAAGACCAAAGTACTGAAGTACAACAGCTGAAGAGTTCACAAGTACTGAAGATCAACAACTGATGTACAAAGTCTGAAGACAAAGACTGAAGACATCAGCTGATGATATCTACTGAAGTCATCAGCTGATGAAACGCCTGAAGGTCAAAGTCTGAAGATCAAGTACTGAAGCCTCAGTAGTTTGTCACAACTGCTGAAGAGTACTTCTTCAGTAGTTGTGATATCAGTAGTTTTATTTCTTTGTTTCAGTAGTTTTGTAAAACGACTGAAGAGCTTGTTCTTCAGTCGTTGTAGTTTCAGTAGTTTTATATTTTGTACTAACTTGCTGATATGTTCTCAGTAGTTGTGAACATAGTTTTTTAAGATTTAGATTTAGTTATTTGTATTGGATCTGCCAGTTGTCACTTTCTGTGATAACAGCAGTGACTGTTGCACTCTATATAAGGAGTGACAACCCTTGTAATCATTGAGCGATATGAGCAATTGAATGGAATGATTGATTGATTTGATTAGAAATATTCTACATCTATAAACATTCCTAGAAATCAGAAATTCATATTCTCTCCCTATAACCGTATGCGATCTTAACGCTTACATATATTGTTTGCTTGCTACAATTTGTCTAATTCGTGTGTGTATTCCGCTGCTTTATATTCTGATACATCAAACTTGTGATCACTGATCCTGTCAGTATACAGTAGTAATGACCTGGAGCTCTCATCGGCACATGTTTAAATGGTCATCTCCTTTTTGACGTGAGTATAGACCTGGAGCTCTTACCTTTTGGTCTAAGTAGTGTCACATCATTTTAAACGATGAATTCATCTAGAATGAAATGTACTGTTGATAATCACGCACACTAAACACAAGCCTTGCTCTATAAAGATCATAACAAAATTAAAGAAATCTTGAGGTTGGGTGAGGTTTTTGCCAAATTATTGTGGGGTCCTAGCATTCAAAGTATTTAATCGAACCTTAACGAATCGTTTACTGCTTGTTGAAAAAGATATGGCATGGGTTTACGTAGACAAACATATCAGCAATCGTTATTGATCTGTTGAGAAATTCAAAATCATTCAAAGATTGTGATTAGATTCAGTTATCAGTGTGATCTTATTGCTTTTCGATGATTAATTTCATCTTTGTGCTAAAGTATATCTTGGGGATATGATCTCATGATCGATACAGTTCTCGGTTATAAAATAATAATAATAATAGATCAAAAAAATGTTATATTAAATATATATAATAAAAATAAAAAAATTATAACAAAATTTCATTTCAATTTCTTTTAGGTCTTCCATATTATGTTGTTACAATTTTATCATTTTTCATGCATTTCATAGAAATTGCACACAAACGAACACGGGTTCGCTTGTTTTTCAAACACATATAAACACGGGTTTATTTTGTTAAAATGAAATTATCTAATTAGAAATGTTGAGATTGTGTTCGTGAATGTGTTTTAGATATTTGCTGTAAGTGATGGTCGATCATCAGGTGAGCAGTGTACCTGATCAGAGAACTGTTCCTCAAGGTTACAGAAGATACCGAGCTAGGACTCCTCCTACATCTTCTGAAGCACTCAAGATTAGAGATTGGGAAAGTATTCCAATATCTTTGCAAAGGTTACATTCAAAAATGGGGAGCACATAAATAGGGAGAGCTTATGATATGAATAATATTTCTCATCAGATTAAGAAAGTTTCAATTTGAAGATCTTTCTACTGTTGACTTCTCGGTCCTGATTTCGCGTAAAGACGTTGATAATGATAGACTAAGGGGGAGTATTGTTGGAGCTGTACAAGATAGTCTATATTATCAACAAAGTCAAAGTCAACAAAAGTCAACGTCACGGTCAAAGTCAACGCAACAGTCAAACACGACACGTTAGAGACGAAGAACCGAGACGAGACGTTGAAGTTTAATATGACTAGGAGTTTTATTGTAATAAATATATTTTGTGTGAACAAAATATATTTTATCTTGTTTTAGTCATTTTTATGTTTTATATGTAATTTCTATTAATTAGCCTAAGTCTAGAGGGTTAAGTGCAATCAGTGAATATTAGTCTAGACTATAAATAGGTTAATTGTCATTAGTGTTGTATAATGGTTGTATGACTAATTGATTGGGGTTTCCACTTTGTACAAATCATATGCAATCAATATAGATCAAAGGGGTTTTATTGTGTTTACTTTGTTTTATCTAATTCTTCATGATTTGATTCAAGTATGATTATCCTGGAGTTACAACTTATCACCAATGTGAGTCAAAAATCTGTGTATGGATTTAAGTGGACAATTATACTGACAATCATCGTGGCTGCAACTCTCGACGGTCAAAATCATTGTGTGCATCTTATAGCTCTAGTATGATTTCCTGAAAGTGCTATTGACTCTCAGACAACTGAGAATCTAGTACCAAAGTACATATAAAAGGGTCCCAAAGATTATGATATACCTGTATGATTTCATATGAATCTCCCCAGATATGATAAAATTAAATTGAAGTTGTTCTGCTCAGAAGAAAAAATCTATTAGATGATTTCTAAAAGGTTTCAATCCACCTCAAACCAAAAACACAAAAATATGTCTTGTATTACTTTAATTCAAGTTGTTTTCTTGTTTTTCGTTATCTTCTTTGCGTTGATGTCAGACTATATAACTAGATGAACTCTATGAATCACAAATTAAAAGGGGTCACGTCTAAGGTGACCAATTGGTTCCATATTAAAAAGGATCACGTCTAAGATGATCAATCGGTTCTAAATTAAAAGGATCACGTCTAAGATGATCATATGATTTTCTGTTAAAAGGATCATGTCTGAGGTGATCAAATGATTTTCTGTTAAAAGGGTCATGTCTAAGATGATCATTGGTCTTAATGTTATATATCAAAAGTTAGATTTTGAGTGTATGGAAATGTATGAGGTCAAACTCATAAGTATGAGCCAATCACACATCATAAGTATGAGCCAATCGCATGATTGAACCATAAGTATGAGCCAATCACATGATTGGACCATGAGTAGGGGCAACCATGCAATTGGATCACAAGAATGAACCAATCGTACGACTGGATGAAGGAGTCTGAGCCAGTCACACGACTGAACCTCAGTCGCATGAATGAATCATGCGTATGGGTCCAGTCGCACGACTAAAACTTAAAACAATATAAATAAGGGGGTTAGTTGGTCGTATACCCTACCACCCTTCAAAACACTCTAAAAATTACCCATACCCAGACACTCTGCCTAATTTTTTATTACTGTGATTGATCTCTGATTATTATACTGATTGATTTCCCATTCATCTTTAGGTACTTAGCAACTGAAATCAGGTCAAATGACTGGATTAATCGGACACACAATGACCGAAAGTGTTAAACTCAAAGAACCGAGACTATACATTAAAATAGATCACTTAAATGGACATAAAAGTTGATTTAAAAGACACTAAGTGCTATTTTGAGTCCCTGCGAATCCAATGAGTCTAAACACGAAGTGTAATATAATGTTTTGACAAAGATTCTGAGTTAGAGTGTCGAACAGAGCAAGATGCGAATAGACACTCCATATGAACCTCATTCGCACAATTGAGCCAAGCGCATGATTCAATCGCATGAGTGAATCAATCGGTGACTTAGTCACATGACTGACTCAACGGCATAGCTTAGCATACGACTAAGTTCAGTCGCAAGCTCAGTCGCACGACTGAACTCAGTCGCAGGCTTAATCGTAAGACTGAACTCAGTCGTATGGTTGAATCGCACGATTGAACCAGGTTGATCACAATCAACGATATTCAACTGTTATCTCTTATGCACAATCTAATGTATATGTTTCTTGTGTTTTAGCAATATGGCTGAGAGATGGACTATGACCACTAAGCACAACATTTGTGCTCATCTAGATGCTACATCCCAGAACGCTTCTAAGTTCACTGGGATCATAGCCTTCCTGCGTAGATCAAGGATCTACAAGGCTATTTCTACACCATGCACACCATATAGATCTATACAGCATACTTGAGGAGGGTTTTGGATCTGGGATAATGTTGTAGTTGATCGGTCCGTTGAGCCCCACTGTATCCGGAGCTCTATACGACTCCAGACGTACCCTAGCCGTCCAGAAGCCTCCCAATTCGTTCTCCAAGTTCATAAACACATTAGATCGATTCCCAATCGATTTCTAACGTTAGTTTCAATTCTTTATTGGTTCTTCGTGTGTTCTCACTGATTGGATCGCCAATCAAATAGGATTCCGCACTATTTGATCTGGTTTACACGCTAATCACTAGGTATTTCGTTCAAATACCAGGTCCTTACAAGTGGTATCAGAGCGTTGGCTCTTGATTACGTGTGATTCAATCAAGATTGATAAAAGGTTTGTGTTTTTGCACTAAAAACGCAATCTTTTGTGTCAAAAGTGATCTTGGACGTTCCTTGCTCATCAAAGTTTGGTTTCTACGGACTTAGGCGATTAGACCTTGCGAATCTTGAATTTTTACGGCTAAAACACGTTTAACCTAGAAATTTTCGCAAAACAGCAGCTTCAGTCGCACGAGTGAGCCATTCGCATGACTGGACCTCATTCGCATTGCTCAGACGCACGACTGGACCTAGTTGCATCTCCATTCATACGATTGAACCATTTGTTCGCAGTGTTCATACGCATCAGCTTCATTCGCACGACTGAACCGATCGCTTAGTTTAGCCGCACGATTGAACCAATCGCATAGTCCATTCGCACGGATAGCCCAATCGCATCCTTCAGTCACACCAGTTGATAGTTTGTTTTAATAGACTTAAAGTTATTCGCCATGGAAGATCAAATGTCAGCATTTACTGCTGGGAAGGACTCTAGGATCCAGAACCTGCTGTTACTTGAGAGTGAGGTGGGTAATCATAATAAACCACCAAAGCTCTTAACGTTAGATGAGTTTCCCCACTGGAAACAATGTTTTGAGATCTACCTCAATGGAGTGGATCCAAATCTGTGGGAAGCTATCGAGATTGGGTATAGTACGCCGGTGGGAGCCGATGGAGTAAAGCTAACCTTAGGAGGGATGACAGACGCGCAGAAAGTTAAATATAATGTAGAGAAGAGGGTTTATGCATTGATTACACAGTCTATCCTAAAGACGTTTTCCACCAGTACTCAGAGAATAAGCAGTCCAAGAAACTATGGGATGAGCTGGAAAAGAGGTACGACGGGAATGCTTCGTTGAAGGCAATCAAGGCTAACGAGTTAAAGAAGGAATTCGATAACTTCTCATCAATGGGAAACAAGAGTTTGGACGTTGTTATAGATAGATTCTACCATGTGATGAGTGAACTGCATACACATGGGGTGGCTACTACCATGGAAGAGAAAGTTACTAACTTTGCAAAGGGATTGCCGAAAAAGTGGGCTTCATTCGTGTCTAACCTGAGACAGAATGGAATGCTGGCAAAGCTGGATATAAATGACCTCATTCTAAAGCTACGAGAAGAAGCTCTTAGGATGAAGTATAGAGCTCAAAAGTCTTCGTATACTCAGAATCCAGCTTTGTACAATACCACGCCTCAAGCTAAGACATCTGGAGCACCTCTCCAGACTGCATTTGTGTCTAGCTCATCGGGTCCTTCACATGCTTCTCCTTCAGGATCAGACATGTCGGGGTCTTCTTGTACCCATCATATTGGATCTGAAACAAATGCTACTAGACTAAAGACCGAGAACCTCGGTAATGTGACTGTAGAAGTAGCTCGAGAACACATGGATCTTTTGGCTGCAGTGGTTCATTCTTATGATGGACTTGTTGCTGGGAAGATTGGAAACTGCCACCTGGCAGACGAGGACTATGAGCAGGTGGATGAAATGGAGCTTGAGAGAATGGACATAATGTGGGCCTTAGCTAGTGCTGTCCGGAGGGCGAAGAAGTTTGTGAAAAAGACCGGATAGAACTTGGTAGCTACTAAGGATACCATATTTGGCTTTGACAAGAGCAAAGTGACCTGCTTTAACTATGGAGAGAAGGGGCACTTCAAGAGAGAATGTTTTAAGCCAAAGAAGACGGGTAACGGGAACCTATTCTCGTCCTTCACTCGTCAAGACAAGCAAGCTACTACTTCTACTTCATCAAGCAAAGATCCAAAAGCCTTGACTACTCATGATGATGAAGGACAGGACTGGAGCTTTAGGTTTGTCCCTCCAGGGGAATCAAACATTGCAAGTGTAGAAGACATTGACGATGATTCCGCGAGTGAAGGAAATCTAGCAGTTGAGATAACGATGTCAAATACTGAAGAGACAACTGCAACTGAGGTCAACTTCAAGCCTAAAGAGGAGACTACACAGCAAAGACAGAAAAGACAGAATCACCAGAACCAGAGACATCTGATGCTGCGTTGATGGCTAACTCTTCTGAACCAACTCAGGTAAGTACCACTGACCAAATGTTTGATAATCATGCTTGTTCTGATTGTAATACGTTTAGAAATAGCATAGATGAGAATTTTCTAGGTTGTTAGATCATAATGATAACTTAGTAAAAGATTGCAACTGTGCACTGAGGCTAATAGAGTATTAAAACAAAATGAGCATAGTTACAAAGAAAAGATAGACCTTTTGACTAAATAGCTTAGGGAAACCGAAGTAGTTGCATTTAACCAAGCTAATGACATTAGGTACCATCTAAACTCCCTAGAAGACACTAAGAAGCAAAAGGCAGGTCTAGAAGTAGAAGTAAACTCATTAAAATAGAAACTGCACAGTTGGACAAGTTCATCACACATAGTCCAACACTTAGTGAGAGAAAGAAACAACGGGGAGGGTTCGGGTTACAAAGTGGTTCCACCACCACCTGAGACCTTGATGAACACTAAGAGTAGACCAGTAAATAATAACCCCATCAAGGATCATGTGGTGTCTACTCCTCTTGTCAGTGATCCAGATTCCTCATGTTCATATATTGAATCTGGAAACAAACAAAAGGAGGCCACTTCAAAGGCAAAGGGTAAATTGCCTTGTGTTAATCTGGAAAAAGAATTTGAAAAGGTTAACTTAAAGTCAGGATCAAATAGAGTCAAATCAGAACCTAAAAAGACTTCTAATGTTAATCTTTCACATGTTTTAAGTCAAAAACCCGTTAACCAAAAGGAAAAAGATGTTAAACATGTTAAAAAAGTTAACTTTGTTAAACAAGAGAAAACATCAAAAGAACCAGAGTCAAAACCTAAAGTGAGTGATGTTACTAGAGTGTCACACACGTCTCCACAAAGAAAGTTTAATCATAAAGTTGATAGCAGGTCGTGTTACAACTATGGAGAATGTGGACACATTGCTTCCTATTGTCCTTATTATCAAACACTTAGGAAGAAGATTGAACTTCAGGACTCAAAACCTAGGTCTTCTAAGAGGAGTTCTTTAACTCCACCTAGAAGAACTAGTGAACATAAAGTTCAACCCGTTAGCCAGTCGAATGTTATCACAAATAGGCATTGCACAAATCTGGCTTATGGAAAGAGAAGTCAACCTCTGTGTCTGATAACGATGACAAGAAGGAACCTGAGCTACCTCACCTTCTAAGGGTCAATGGGTTGAATTTCTGATGTGTGATGCCTCTGGGAAACCTAAGCCAGTAAAGGCTTGGGTTCCTAACCTAAACTAACGGTTTACTTGGTATGTGCAGGGTGTTCACTACAGTGCTGAAACCAACACGTGGATTGTAGACAGCGGAGCATCCAGGCACTTGACAGGAAACAGGGCTCTTTTATCAACGTAAAGCAAATAAAAGGAGGGCATGTTTCGTTTGCGGGAAACAAGGGAGGCTATATCACAGCTCAGGGAGAAGTTGGAAATCAAAAAGTTATGTTTGATAGGGTGAACTACGTCCAGCAACTTCAAAACAACTTACTTTCTGTTTCCCAAATCTGTGATAAAGGTTTAAAGTCATATTCGACAACAAGAAGTGTTACGTCCTAAAGAAAGATTACGTGATTCCGGAGGACCAAGTGCTGATGACAGCTTCAAGATATAAAGACTTTATGTTTTGGATCTCTCAACAACTTCTACAATGGATCATGAAGTTCAGTGCTTTCTATCAAAAGCCACTGAGAAGGACTCCATCTCTGGCATAGGAGAGGAGAATGGGTCACATCAATCAACGGAAGAATAATCACTTGATCCAGAAGGATCTTGTGAGAGGAGTTAATGTCAAGAATTTCCAACTTCCTGATTTTTGCGTAGCTTGCAAGAAAGGCAAACAGACGAAGAAGTCTCATAAGGAAAAGAAAGTTCATTCAATAGAACTTCCTCTTGACCTTCTTCACATGGATCTGTTTGGCCCAGTCAGTACAAAGAGCATTGCAGGCGACTTGTACTGTTTTGTGGTTACTGATGACTACTCAAGATTCTCTTGGGTAATGTTTCTAAAGTCCAAATCAGAAACATTTGAGTCATTCAAGGAGTTAGTGACCACACTGGAATCTCTCTACAAGCTAAAGGTGAGACAAGTTCGCTCAGACAACGGAACTGAATTCAAGAATCAGTGGATGGCAGATTACTGCAAGGAAAAGGGAATGTGCATCAATTCACTTCTGCATACACGCCTCAGATGAATGGTGTTGCTGAGAGAAAGAACAGAAGCTTGATAGAAACAGCACGAACAATGCTGGCAGACTCAAAATTGCCTATCCAATTCTGGAATGAGGCAGTGGCTAATGCATGGTATACACTGAATCGAGTTCTGATAGTCAAGCACCATGGAAAAAACATGTTACGAGATACTACAACATCGTAAACCGAATCTAGAGTATCTCGAACCATTTGGCGCACCGTGTACACTCCTGAAGAAGACTCAAGAAGGTAAATTCAATGAGAAGGCTGACGAAAGAATCTTCCTAGGATACAACATACGAACAAGAGAGTTTACAACACTCAACAGGTCTAGTAGAAGTGTGGTGTAATGTTGATGTTCAGAGATATACCACACCCCTACTGGCAAAGGACCTGCCTACTTTTTCGACTATGATGGATTCTTTAAGTCCTTCAACATCCCTATCTCTCCTTGATGATGAGTTGGCTACTCGGATGGATGAGATCTTGAATACACCAACTCTTGATTCAACATCATCGACTTCACAGGGAGAATCATCTACTCAGTCAGGGGAAGTAGTCGATGACAGTGACTCCTCCTCTGAAGATGAGGCTGAAAAAGATGACCAGAACAGTCAGGAGCAACAGGTTTCAGTTCCTGAAAGTCCACAAGCATCTAACGGTGATGCACCTTCGACTTCGGAACCTCAAACTCCTTCTACCTCAGATGCAGAACCAAATGTTCATAATCTTGGCTCTGAGGTAGCCGTTCTACTACTCCAGGATCACGACTAAACGTCTATCATCCCTTAGACAATGTCATTGGGGATGTCAGATCAGGAGTACAAACCCGAAATCAGCTGTACTCAGCTGATTATGCCTCTGTTATGGAAAAGGGTTATATTCATGATGGTGCTTATCGGTGTTTTGTCTCACAGTTTGAGCCAAAATACGTCAGTGATGCACTAAATGATGAGGCGTGGGTGAGTGCCATGCAAGAAGAACTTCTTCAGTTCAAGAAGTTAGGTGTCTGGACTCTGGTTGATAGACCTAAAGGTGCTAAGGTCATTGGCACCAAATGGGTTGGAATGCAAGAAGGATGACCAAGGGGTCATTATCAGGAACAAGGCTCGACTGGTTGTTCAGGGATTTCGCCAAGTCGAGGGGATTGACTACAATGAAGTGTTTGCACCAGTGGCAAGGATGGAAGCCATCCGTATTTCCTTGCCTATGCATCGTATATGAAGATTAAGTCTATCAATTAGATATGAAGAGTGCATTCCTTCATGGGGAAATCAGAGAAACAGTCTATGTCAGTCAACCCGAGGGATTTGAAGATCCTTATCATCGGGATAGAGTTTACAAACTCGACAAGGCTTTATACGGGCTTCATCAAGCTCCAAGAGCCTGGTATGAGAAACTCTCGACTCATCTTGTGAAACACGGCTTTCGTAGGGGAGTCATTGACTGCACGTTTCATTAAAGAAAAAGATGGCGCTACTGCTCGTACAGATCTATGTCAATGACATAATCTTCGGTTCAAATAACGAAGAGTTATGCAAGAGTTTGAAGCAGTTATGAAGAAAGAATTGAGATGAGCGCTATGGGGGAGATGAAGTTCTTTCTCGGGTTACAGGTGGATCAGACACCAAATGGGATCTTTCTACATCAGACCAAGTATAGGGGAGACATTCTCAGTCGGTTTGACATGGAGCATGCTTCTGTAGCTGGGACTCCACTTGCTACAAATCATGATATAGCATCTGATGAAAATGGAGATCTGGTAGATGCCACAATGTACTGAGGAATGATTGGATCCCTCATGTATCTCACTGCCTCAAGACCTGATATCTGTATGCTACATGTTTATGTTCTAGATATCAGGCTAAGCCTAGGTTAACCATCTGATCGGGGTCAAAAGGATATTTCATTATCTGAAGGGTACACCCACACTTGGGTTATGGTATCCTCATGATGATGACTTTGAGCTCACGGCGTATAGTGACTCGGATTACGGGGGCTGTAAGATGAACTACAAGTCTACATCAGCAGGGTGTCAATTCTTTGGGAGAGATTAGTTACCTGGCAGTGTAAGAACCAGACCTCAGTTGCATTGTCAACCTGTGAAGCCAAATACGTTGCTGCTGCAAGTTGCTGTTCACAAATCATCTGGATTCAACAGCAAATGCGGGATTACGGTTTAAAGTTTTCTTCTACTCCTATCTTTGTTAATAACTCTGCTGCAATTGCAGTCACTAAAAATCCGGTACAACATCCAAAGACCAAACACATCAGTATTAAATACCATTTCATAAGAGACTGTTTTGAAAAGAACTTAATAGATGTGGTAAAAATAAATACTAATTTTCAACGCGCTGACCTCTATACAAAAGCCTTTGATAAACACGTTTCTATATTTGTTAGAGGTCAACAGCGTTAAAAAGAAAAGTGATGTTATCTTGATGATGATCATGTGTAGTCCAATGTAGTTTAGTTCATTTTTCTTTTTATTTTTTATTTTATTTTATTTAGTTATTTTAGTTTGTTTAAATTAAACTCATGTTATTTTGCTGTTTATTAAAATCCTAAAATAATTAAACCAGTTATGATTTTAGTATTTTAGGGGGAGAATAACTCAGCAAGTAACATTAAAAAAACGAGGGAGAAGGAGTGGAAAGCTGATATAAGGTAGATCGTATCTGTGATACCGATTCAAACCCTTTGGAATATGATAGTACACAGGAACAAATCAAGAGGGACTTTAAAATTTTAATTTAGAAAAGATGCAAAAATTCAAAGTATAAGTCTGTGTAGTCTAAGCAATATAAAAGGGAAGATGATAGAAAAACTGGTAACTCCTAAGGTAACACAACGAGAGTAGACCTAGAGGTTGCCAGACCACAATTGATATGTCGGTAGATTCAACACAATAGATGATTAGACCTGACTGGTGATCTCAAGATCAAACTAAGTTGTTCAACTGACTGTGGGCTTCCATCTTATCACTGGTTAACACAATCAACAATATTCCAATAAGGGGTAATGAGCATGTAAACGCCACAAATGTGTGCGGATGACCATAAATAAGCAAAGCACGAAAAAAATGAAAGAAAAATGCTATCAAGCTAATGACTTATGTTGTTGGTGCATTTTGTGCAAAATAAAAATTAAGCTGCTCTAACAAGGAGATAGGTTGTGTGCCTCTCTGCTGTGCGATGGCACTAACCTGAGGATAAGCATAACCTAGATATTCTAGAATTCATTGTTGTTTGCCGCCTCTCTGCTGTGTGATGGCACTGACCTGAGGATTGGATTCTCTTTGAAAGCTCTAAGAATAGTCTCTTCGTGTAAAAATACCCGTAGACCGCTCAAAACCTCCTGAGGAATATTGATTACCATATAAGTGTGGGATCCACAAATGTTAGTTGAAATAATTAAACCTAAATCTATCACCAGTCTGTGTCAAAAGTCTGTGTATGGATTTAAGAGGACAAACATATTGACAATCATTGTGGCTGCAATTCTTGAATGTTCAAATCAATGTGGTAATCTAATAGTTCCGGTATGATTTCCTAAAAGTTGCTAACAACTCTGGATGAAAACCAAGAATAGAGCATCAAAAGATTTTGATAACAAGTCCCAAATGATTTGACTTGTCTGTATGATTCCAAATTTGAATTGGTCCAGGTGTGGTCAAACTAAATTGAAGCTGCCTATTCTGGAACCAAATCCTGTAGATGTCTATCTTAGGATTTATCTCTCACAAAAAGTCAAAAACAAGTTTTATTTTTGTATTTAGTTTAAGTTTCTAGTTAGTTAGTCATTTTAGGTTGTTTGTTCGTCGGACTATATCATGAAAATAAGTATGGGATTAACTCACCTAAAAGGGTCATGTCTGAGATGATCAAATGCTCATAATGAACTCCAATCACACGATTGAATCTTGCGATTGGATCAATCGGCCGAATGAACCATGCGAATGAGCTCAGTCGGCCGACTGAACCAATCACAGACTCAGTCAGCAGATTGAACTCAGTCGCATGTCTCATTCACCCGAATGAGCTCAGTCGCATGAAAGGACAACCGACTGGCTTCAGTCGCATGATTCATTCGCACGAATGAATCAGAATGAATTTAAACATTACACTTAGAACTGAATTTTGATGTATTATGTACTAATGGTTCTGTGTCTTGTGTTTCAGGAAAATGGCTGATAGATGGTCCATTAATCCAAAGCACAACATATGTGCTCACTTGGATCATACTACTCGAAACGGGCCGAGTTCACAGAGATTATAGCTTTCCTTAGATGTTCCCGGATCCATAAGGCTATATCTACACCTTGCACGCCCTACAGGTCATTACACTAGGCATTCTGGGAGAATGCCTTAGTTGATCGCTCTCGTGAGCCGTACAGTATACGGAGCTCCATTCTAGGTCATGATATCGAGGTTACTGCTGCTGATATCCAGAGAGTTCTTGAGTTTGGGGACGATACGAATCACCCCACCAGATTACATCCACTGACTGTGAGAGGCTGCTTCCTCAGGATCAAGTACGCTGGGGACATAAACTCGGGTGTGCTCAACAAGAGCAACCTGTGCCCCCAGTACAAGTACTTGGCGCATGTGATCCTAAAGTGCATTGCTTCGAGGAGGGGTGGGTTCGATGATCTATCAGACCAGATTCAGAATGCCTACGTGGCACTGGTGCTGAACCACCCTTTCAGCTTTTCGAGTATGAGTTCTCTTATTTGGTGGAGAACCTAGAGGCAAAGGGGAAGGAAGGATTTTGTATGTACCCTAGGTTTCTATAGCTGATCTTCAACGAGAAGCTGCCACTGCTTCCCAAGGAGAGTCATGATGTAGTTGCTTTGGAGATTATGGATGACACGACCTCGGGTCGGATGAGGGTGTATAGGGGCAAGCAAGTGAAGCCCCAGGTGAAGAGGTTGATTGGCCATTTGGCCAACGATAGATATATGGCGCCGGGGAGACGCAAATGGCGTCATGATGACAGTGATTCTGATGACGAGAGGCTACTGCTCCCAGAGCATGACTCTGATGATGACAACAGTGGGGACGGTGGGATGATGTGCCTACTTCACCGAGAGGCTCAGTTTCTGATGTTATACCTCCAGTGTCCGCCCAGCTGGAGACATAGCCGAGTCTGCTGGTTTCCATTAGGATTTTGTTCCTGGTGAGGAGGAAGAGGAGTCGGAAGAGGAGCCCTTGACACGTACTGTGGGAAGCAAGGTTGTTCCCACAGAACATGGGCTAAGGGCGGTTGGTGAACGCCCGAGAGACTCAGGAGAGACAACCACTGATCCGAGTTATGCACCGGAGTCAGCTAGCTGGGTTGTAGGGGGAGCATCCACCTCAACGGGAACGAGGAGGAAAAGGATGGCTCAGCCCCATGGTTAGAAGAAGAAGAAAAGACGACTCACCTTCATTACCACCATAGCCACCACATCTGCACACCACTACCACTTCCACAGCCACACCATCCACCACCACAGCCACCACAGCTACTACTACCACCACCACAACCTCCCACAACTGTACAGATTCCATCTACCACACATCTTTCACTCCCACATCACCTCCACTATTTCACAGACCATCTTCACTACAGCCACCACCACCACCACTACCCACCAAGCTGGATCCTCAGCCCATCCATCTCATACTTATGGATCACCTCTACCTCCAATTGGGGTAGAAGCTGTCTGCGCTCAACAGGATGGTGATGCGCCTATTAGCTGCAGATGAGGAGAAGGCGGCTCAGATCCACCAGCTTGCTGATCTTACTGCTGCTCAGTCTCACCAGATAGAAGAGCAGGCTCGAGTGATAGAGGAGTAGGCCCAACAGATGGCTGCTCAGAGCCATGAGATAGCCCAACTCCAAGCACATAGTGTCACATCTAACAAGAAGATAGAGGAGTTGGAGGAGGCGAAGAAGACGATCATGTTAAAGCTTAAGGGATCTAAGGAGGAGCCCTTGAAGATCAAAGAGGGAGACGGAGATGATGAAGATGATGATGAGGATGATGAGGATGAGACAGAGGAGGATGAGGGGACAGAAGAAGAAAGGATAGAGGAGAAGGATGATGATGATGATACAACAGGAGGAGATGCAGCTGCATCGGCCTCTGCTTCAGGTCAAGAGAGGATGTCCAAGAACAGACAAGACCAACCAGCTTCTTCCTCTGCTCCATCAAGTGACGAGACGATGATACAGGACAAAAGTAAAGATTAGATGTTTATGTATTTAATTACTTTTGTATTTGAATCACGTATTGAAACCTATGTATTCAATGTTTAAATTAAGTTTAATGTATTTCTGTTTTGATTAATTACTAAGGGTTGATATGTTGAATGTGTAAATCAAACAGATCCAAATTACCAAAGGGATGAGTTTGATGTTGCTCCCCTTCAGCAGGTCAAGACTCAGCTAACAATGATTCTTGATCTGCAAGGGATCGTAAGGAGGTCGGTGAGTTATACCCCTGAAGAAGGGGAAATAATTCACGACCTATCAAACGAGCAACTCGCAGAGATCTTCAAGCTCAATCCAGATGAGATAGTGAAGGATGCTCCGACATGCGACTCGACCAGTGACGAAGAGCTCAACAATGTTGATGAAATCGAGATTGAAGATGTCACTGCCGAGCACTACCCTCAGTACGCTGACAATGAGGGAAATGTGGTCCCCAATCTGGGTGAATCCTTCATCAGCGATACTTTGAGGTGTTAGACAAGATGGAGCAAGAGTCGGACAAAGTAGAGGAAACGTCCCAAGCCTCAAATGATGATGTCGATATCCGAAAGGCTGAGTGGGCTGTGTGTTTTGAAGAAGTTAGAGCCCAACGCGCTGCACCGAAACAGGATGCCTACACCAAACTCTACAGAGTCAAGAAACATCATAAGGTGACAGGCAGGATCATAGCGTGGGCGTATTTTGAGGATCTTAACGTATATGCAGTTAAGAGGGAAAAGGGCATAGAGTACTTTAGATTCCCATATGATCTGAAGACTCTACCAAGTTTTGAGCTCAACCAGCTGGCCAAACTAAAGCTTTTGTATGCTGACCTGAGGAAGATGTCAGGCTGGTTCGAGGCTGCCCTAAAGAAGGAGTACCACACCAGGTGGGTTAACTTCAGACCCCAACAACCTACAAGGTATATCAGAAGGTCTGAGGTTGATGCCATTATTGGAAAGCCGAAGATAGTGTTGAAGTGGAGTCCTCCGCGCACAATGTCAAGAATCCCACTCAGGGAAATGCCAGAGGACTTCACTCCACACTTTAAGTGGTGGTACTACGATTGGAGAACAGCTGAAGCAATCAAGTCCTAAACAAAGAGGGCCAAATGGATACGATCAGGGTATTCGACCCAATGTGGCTTACCAACTTGTCAGCAAATGATGTCTACATGCTATACAAGTGGCCACTGTTCTATGATACGCAAGATATTGTACAAGCCCTCCAGTTCCAAAATGTCATAAGACTCTGCTTTGCATTTGAGATTCTTGCGGGAGTCACAAAAGAGGACAAGTACAAGAAATATGAGGAGGTGATGCAGAAAACAAGACATTAGAGAGATCTAGGTCCAAGGGGGAGTTTGTTGATACATGTATGTCCCTAGATCATGATATGAAATGTAATAGATCTTGTTTATCTGACTCGGATGTAATTTGATATGATTAATGAAATGATATTGATTGTTTGTGACTTGTAATGTCTAATATTTCATTAATGAGTCAAGATTGAATTGGTTAATTAGGTTAGTGATTGTTTGAATGGTTACACATAATGTTTATAATTAATACATTCAAACTTAACATAATGAAGTTCTCATGCGAATGGCCCATGCGAATGGACCACACGCATGAATAACTTCATACGATTGACTCAGTCGCACGACTGAACCAGGAGACTGGATCAGTCGTATGATTGACACAAAAGATTGGCTCAGTCGCACGACTGAACACTCAGTCGTGCGGATGGATCAACCGCATGGTTCAATCGCACGACTGAACCATACTTATGGTCCAGTCGCCCGAATGAACAATACTAACCTATAAATACAATCCAATTCGTGAATAAAGGAAATTCATTCTATTATGACTCCAGACATACCCTAGCCGTCCAGAAGCCTCCCAATTCGTTCTCCAAGTTCATAGAACACATTAGATCGATTCCCAATCGATTCTAACGTTAGTTTCAATTCTTATTGATTCTTCGTGTGTTCTCACTGATTGGATCGCCAATCAAATAGGATTCTGCACTATTTGAACTGGTTTACATGCTAATCACTAGGTATTTCGTTCAATACCAGGTCCTTACAATGTTTCTAAATGATTTGGGCTGGAAAACATCTGAAAATCAGGTTTTGAGTGTGTGCATGTTGACCCGTTTGTGTATGTGTATGTGTGTGTATGAGGCGTTTGAGTCTTGATTGTGAGCTTGTGTGTGCTAGAATGGTATTGTGGTGTGCATCCTAAGGTTTAGGATGGTTGATTTGGGCTTAGAATGGGTTTAGATGAACTTGGAGGTCAAAAATGGCAGATTGGGTTTGGGATGAACTGCATTCAGCATCAGCTAGGGCTAGGCGACCGAATGGAGGTCATACGGCCGAATGGGGTGCGATGAGGTTCATTCGCACGATTGAGAGTCCATTCGCATGATTGGGACCAGTCGCTTGGAGGTCATGCGACTGAGGGTTCAGTCGCAACCCTTAGTCGCATAAGTGCTCATCCGCATTAGTTCCATTTGAATGAGGTCCATCCGAATTAAGTCCATTCACACGATTGAGTGTTCATTCGCATGAGTGTTCATCCGCATTGGTTCAATCGCATGATGTTCAGTTGCATGGAGGCCATGCGACTGAAGGGTCTCATACGCCTAAATAGGGCTGTTGCACCCGAGGAGAAGTGTAGTTAACTTCTGACTTTCGGGGGAAAGTGCAGATGTAAGTTTTGACGTAAAGGTTTCCACAAGTTCATGTAAGATGACTGTTGAGGCCTTAGAGAGCATGTTGGGCATGATGATGATGTTGCATGTTCATGCATGATGCATGTTATGTATGTATTGACTGGGGTTGAGTAAAAGTGAGATTCTTACTGTGAATCGAATATGGTAATCAAGTCAGTGATTGAATGATGGAAACAAACAATCAAAGAACATTCAATGCAAGAAAATTACTCATAAATGCTTTTGTATCGTATATATGAAAGTTGATAAATTACACAGAATAATTACAACAAAAATTCTCTATCTATCAGCCATCACCTCATGTATGAGTATTTATAGGAAGACAAGATGCCTTTTAAAAAATGACTAAACTATCCCTGACCTATTACATCAGAACTAGTCTAAGTCTTCATCCGCATCTTTGCTTGTTCATCTGCATTGACTAATGCGGATGAGTTAACTTGATCAGCATTTCTTTACTTGATCATCCGCATTAGTATGTTGGTCACCCGCATTGGTTAATGCGGATGAACAGATACTTATGCGTATGTTCGGTCATCCGCATTTGTCAAATGCGGATGAGCAAAGTCTTGTCTGCATTAACTTTTAGTCTTCCGCATTAGTCAATGCGGAAGAGTAAATACTTGTCCGCATTAGCATTATGTCTTTCGCATTGACAAATGCGGAAGACAACACTTGTTTTTTTCCTTAGCAGGATTTTCATCCGCATTTCTTCTTGATTTAAGGGATTCCAGCAGAGCAATCATCAAATCACCCATTGAGTTGGCATGTATGATCCTTTCAAGGTGCAACAATACTCCCCCTAAGGATTATACAGCCTAGTTTTCCTTAATTTTTGGGAAGTGATTGATGTTGTGATGATTCAGCTAGTCTTTTGATGGTGTAAAAGGTGCAGCTGTAAGGCCCCGTACCCGGGCACCTCACAGTTGGTCATTCATTGCACTTAAAACTTTATAAAATGTACATTATTTTGCAGCGGAATTTAAAACATTCATTAATAACTAAAAACATGTCATTTACAACATTTGTTTCTATCTCAAAATACAAGACATGTCAAAATACGGATGCCAGCCTCAAAATGCTCCTAGTAGCTTATGCATCCATGCTTGCAACTCCTCAACATCAACATATACCTGCCAAGTATCATGCATATAAAAGTCAACGACGCTGAGTGAGTTCTAGTTTTATAATAAAACATACTTTTCTTTGTTAAAACCGTTCTTTACTTTTATTTCAAAAGCAAACTATACTTTACAATCGCTCGTGATCATGCATCATACGTACATATAGATAATATCATTATTATCTTCGTTATTATGTTCATTAGCTTTGTTCATTCAACATATTACATTATCATTCATTTCTCTTTCTAGATCCGGTCAGACTTTACCCTCTTCGTGGCACTCAGCCACGATTACTGAGGTCGAATGACAAGGATCCTATTCTGTACATTATTACGATAATTCATTTACGTTCATTCGTACGTTCGTTCTTTCATACAAGATCTTTCATTCATTACTCTTTATTACTCGAATCTTGTCTCTTGCAATATCTCATGTCCGAAGACTGATGTTGTGCCGGAGCCTGCTCACAAACCCCCGAGTCATGTCCGAAGACTGACATAACACCTGATACGCGACAAAGATCCCATATGAGTCAATCACAGGGATTGAACTCCATCCGAGTCTATTGCAACACAAAGTCGCTCACCTCATTATCTCGTTTCATGTAATATCCCCGACTCATGTCCGAAGACTGATACTGTGCCGGGGCCGGACAAACAAACCCCCGACTCATGTCCAAAGACTGACACAGTACCGGGATATGTGACACGGATCTCATCATCCATCACTTTCTTCATATGCAATACTCCCGACTCATGTCCGAAGACTGATACTGTGTCGGGGCCTACTCACAAACCCCCGACTCATGTCTGAAGACTGACACAGTACCGGAGTACGCAATATGTATCCTGTCTCATGCAATACCCCCGACTCATGTCCAAAGACCGATACTGTGCCAGGACCTGACAACGAACCCCCGACTCATGTCCGAAGACTGACACAGTACCGGGATACGCGACAAGAACCTCTTTCGAGTCTGTTGCGACACAGAGTCGCTCACCTCATACATATGCTTGCAAACCTTTCTATACTTTCTCTTTTATTCATTCATTTATTCATGCATGCATTCATTCTTTACGTTCCTCTTTCCATTATCTTCCACTTTACGTTACATAATACTTCCATTACATTCATTAACGTTCAACGCAAGGCCAAGGGAAGACATACATACATAATAAGGAACATACACATAATCATAAACATACACCATCACCATACAGGCAACAACATACATACATCAAACATAATCCATCACATCATAACCAGGCCTATCTCGCCATTATACCCCTTAAAAACCACTTAGAAAACCTCAAGTCCAAAGTGGGTGCATGGGTCCTTATAGGCGCATGAGCATAAAAATTCTAAGTATAAAACAGTCTGGACGCATGGGCACTGTTTGGGCGTTTCTGCCCTGTTCAGGCGCATCACCAACACTTAGCCGTTTCAAGCACTTGGGTGCATGGGCACTGTTTAGGCGCATGGCCAATACTTAGCCGTTTCTTTCACAGGGACGCATGGGTTGTTTGGGCACATGAACCACTGTTCATGTTCATTAGACATTCTGAAATCTTTTCTATGCTACCAATTTCACCCGATTGCCATTCTACTCATACTCAAACACAGATCTAACATACTAAGGCCATCTAAGCATGCTATACATCATCTCTAACCCATAATCAACACTATAACATGCATACATACATACAACATTCGAACATAAAGCTGTAAACCCACGGTTTCTTTCAAAATGTTTACTTAGTATGCATAATAGCCCAAAATTAGTTGAAAATCAGTAAAAGAGGGGTTCTAGAAACTCACCTTGAGCAGCCTTTGAGCAACACACTTCCAGTTCAAGACCTACTTCGATTTAGCTCTTTGAATCCCGAAAGTAAACTCTAAACAACCGGAACTTCAGTCAAGAACTCAATACTCAACTGAAACCAAGCTCAAACAAGAGAGGACTTACCTTTTTCAGCTTCTTCTTCCTATTTCTCTCTCTAGAACAAGGCTCTCTCTCTCTCTTCTTCTACCTCCGAGATCAAAGCAACTTTCTGCTTGATATGGGCGACCATGCCCTTAAATATCTTAAAATAATAAAGATTTTGTACTTTGTACACTTTTTCCCCTTCCACTTATGCAAACTTCTATTCTTTCTATTTACTTTTCTTTTCCTTCCGTTTAAGTAGAAATTTCAGGGTGTTACAAGTCTACCCCCTTAAAGAGGTTTCATCCCCGAAACCTGTCGCTTCTTGAATAGTCACAGGTAACACTGTCTCACCTCTTCTTTGATCTTGCATTTAAACTCAGATCCTTTAGGCTTCACTGCACCCGCACAAGTGAAACCATCATCCTCCTTAGTCTATTCTCTCCTTCTTTTTAGTAATGGTCACCAGTTGCTCCTCGTGGTTGGATACTCTGTCCATCTCAGTATTCTCTAGTAGCATGATCATATCCTCATCGGTTGAGCTCTTTCTTAGACGAGATGCATGGAACATCAGATGAATTCCACTTAACTCATCAGGTAGCTCCAGTCGATGTGCCACTTCTCCTACCTAAGCAACAACTAGGAATGACCCTCTCCACTTTAGTATTAGCTTTACTCGACTCCAAACTAAGCAATCCGCTTTCCTGGTCGAAGCCTTCCTCATACTTCATTTTCGTAGGTCGTCACCGAACTCTGGTTGTGCACGGGTGATCAATCCATCCTCTTGCAACACTTGGGGTTTGAGTCATAGATTACTGATCAACTCACCCGGAGATGCATGTCTACCTACCTATGTCTATCTTGAACAGCCTAGCAGGAACAAGCGCTCTCTCTCAATTCTATCACGCAATCCTCTAGGGCATTAGGTAACCTGGTAGACTTACCAATAGAAATTCTTACATCGAAGGGCTCATCGATCTTCCTACCCCTAACGTGCAACATCACAGAAAATAGCAACAACAAAACTACTACTAGCGTCAAAATTAAAGCATAGATGCAATAATCTAAACTTGCAAACGTACCTGATGTTACCTCGGAGTCTAACCTAGCCTCCTCCCAGTCATAGCGAAGGCTCTAGCCTTCACCCTCTGTTCTCCTTCCTCGTACCAGAACTTCCTACCCTCGACTTCTTGCAGTCTCTGCTCATGTGTCCTGTCTTGCCACAGTCGTAGCATTTAGCCATTTGACAGTCCCTCGCTCTGTGGCCCTCCTTTCCACACTGGAAACAAACATTCAGTCCCCACTTGCACTCCCCTCATGGCCTCTGCCACACTTGTTGCAAATCTCTCCTTTTCTTTCCATTCTCTATTGATCATCGTCCCTTGACGCCGCACCTCCATACCCAAATCCACCATCATTGTCTCGCCTTCCTTTCCCCTTCTTAACATAGGCTCGCTCCTCCCCTTCGTCTGTCATCACCATCGCCCCCCGCGGTCGTACAACCTTCCCGCCAGGTCAACGGCTGACCTAAACGTGCTCGGTCGGCAGCGATCATGTGCCTACGGATCTCCACCGGAAAGCCCTGAATATACCTATTGATCTTTCGCGAAAGAGGTGTCACCTGATCCGGCACCAGACGTGCCATCTCGTTGAACTTCGTGGTGTATTGTTGATATGTCAGGGTTCCCGCCTCCAGTTGCAAGAATTCCCTTCAACTTTGTCCATCTCACGATGAGGACAGAATTCCTCTATCACCAGCTTCTTCAACTCCGCCATCTCATCCTTCCAATAGCTCTGCTACCCTTGGCTTGGACTATATTGTCCCACCAGCACAGAGCCGAGTCCACAAAAGAATGTGCAGCAAACTTTACTTTCTGATCCTCCCGGCATTCGCTGATATTCAATACCGCCTCCATCTCTCTCACCCATCGGTGAGCAGTAGCAGCAGTGTCGTTCCTATCAAAAGTTGGGGGCTTGCATCGTTGAAACGCCCCATAATTACAGCCTCGTGCTGCCTCCGACGCAGGCTCTTCCTCTTTGTCCTCTTCGTCATCGAAGAAAACCGTTTTAGTCTCGGGTCGTCTCCTTTCGCCCGAAGGTCTACCCCTTTCCTGTCTCTCCTCGTCACTAACAGCCTTCATAACTTTGGTCAACACAGACGGTAGGATCGTCTGCATAACCTGATGCACTTCCTCCCGGACCGCCTCTCTCATCGAGGCTCTCTGATTAGCATTCTCATCACCGCCCTCCTGATGAGGGGCCTCGGGTTCCTCATGGGCTGCTCCTTCAGCCCTAGACCTTCCTCTTGTGACCCGTGGTTCAGCACCACGTCCACCATCACCTCCACCTCGTGAAGCTTTCGAAGATCTACCGCCAACCATCTTCTAACACACTATAAGATTCAAACACTAACGCGGTCATTCAAGGTAATAACTCAGTTTATGTCAAGTATAGTAAGTCCCTAATTACAGTGGCCAGTTGTGATTAGCCACTTACTTTACTCTTTATACCCCAAGCATCTCCTATCCTGACTTAATCAATATCTAAATCTACACAAAAGCACACAAGCCACATACATGCGCACATAATGCCGGTTAACATTAACTTATATAAAACGTTTACATAAAACCTTTACTTGCAGGCATGTAGCTACTTGGACTGGCATCCCTTTTCCTTTTAGTCCCATTCTCAGTTTAAGATTAGGTTTTTCAAAATATTTACCCAATTCACTTAAACTTTTGCTCTGATACCAACTTGTAAGGCCCCGTACCCGGGCACCTCACAGTTGGTCATTCATTGCACTTAAAACATTATAAAATGTACATTATTTTGCAGCGGAATTTAAAACATTCATAATAACTAAAAACATGTCATTTACAACATTTGTTTCTATCTCAAAATACAAGACATGTCAAAATACGGATGCCAGCCTCAAAATGCTCCCAGTAGCTTATGCATCCATGCTTGCAACTCCTCAACATCAATATATACCTGCCAAGTATCATGCATACAAAAGTCAACGACGCTGAGTGAGTTCTAGTTTTATAATAAAACATACTTTTCTTTGTTAAAACCGTTCTTTACTTTTATTTCAAAAGCAAACTATACTTTACAATCGCTCGTGATCATGCATCATACGTAATATAGATAATATCATTATTATCTTCGTTATTATGTCATTAGCTTTGTTCATTCAACATATTACATCATCATTCATTTCTCTTTCTAGATCCGGTCAGACTTTACCCTCTTCGTGGCACTCAGCCACGATTACTGAGGTCGAATGACAAGGATCCTGTTCTGTACATTATTACGATAATTCATTTACGTTCATTCGTACATTCGTTCTTTCATACAAGATCTTTCGTTCATTACTCTTTATTACTTGAATCTTGTCTCTTGCAATATCTCATGTCCGAAGACTGATGTTGTGCCGGGGCCTGCTCACAACCCCCGAGTCATGTTTGAAGACTGACATAACACCGTGATACGCGACAAAGATCCCATATGAGTCAATCACAGGGATTGAACTCCATCTGAGTCCGTTGCAACACAACTCGCTTACCTTATTATCTCGTCTCATGCAATATCCCCGACTCAGTCCGAAGGCTGATACTGTGCCGGGGCTGACAAACAAACCCCCGACTCATGTCCGAAGACTGACACAGTACCGGATACGGGACACGGATCTCATCATCCGTCACTTTCGTCATATGCAATACTCCCGACTCATCTCCAAAGAATGATACTATGCCGGGGCTGCTCACAAACCCCCGACTCATGTCCGAAGACTGACACAGTACCGGAGTACGCAATCTGTATCCTGCCAACACTTGGGCGCATGGCTAATACTTAGCCGCATGGCCAACATGCTGTGCGCATGGGCCACTGTTCAGGCGTATGACCCACTCTTGGGCGCATGGCCAACACTTAGGCATCTGGTCTCTCATGATGGACGCATGGACAACTGTTTGGGCGCATGAACCACTGTTCATGTTCATCAGACATTCTAAAATCTTTTCTATGCTACCAATTTCACCCGATTGCCATTCTACTCATACCCAAACACAGATCTACATACTAAGGATCTAAGCATGCTATACATCATCTCTAACCCATAATCAACACTATAACATGCATACATACATACAACATTTGAACATAAAGCTGTAAACCCCGGTTTCTTTCAAAATGTTTACTTAGTATGCATAATAGCCCCAAATCAGTTGAAAATCAATAAAAGAGGGGTTCTAGAAACTCACCTTGAGCAGCCTTTGAGCAACACTCTTCCAGTTCAAGACCCACTTCGATTCAACTCTTTGAATCCCGAAAGTAAACTCTAAACAACCGGAACTTCGGTCAAGAACTCGATACTCAACTGAAACCAAGCTCAAACAAGAGAGGACTTACCTTTTTTAGCTTCTTCTTCCTCTTTCTCTCTCTATAACCGGGCTCTCTCTCTCTCTTCTTCTTCCTCCGAGATCAAAGCAGCTTTCTGCTTGATATGGGTGACCATGCCCTTAAATATCTTAAAATAATAGGATTTGTACTTTGTACACTTTTTCCCCTTCCACTTGTGTAAAGTTTCTATTCTTTCTATTTACTTTTCTTTTTCTTCCATTTAAGTAGAAATTTTGGGGTGTTACAGCTGCTTGTCTTGGATCCAAAATTGCCTTGATCATGTTGACAAAACTTGAGCATCTGACATTTTGTCCTTGCTTAGTACATGAATCTTCATTCTGTTCATATCATGAATGGCTTCAAGTGGTAGTTTCTTTAGAGAAATTGGTTCCCAAATAGACACTGTTGATAGCCCATCCATGTGAATCAAAAGAGAACCATCTACATCAACTTCAAGTTTGACAATGTTGCCCAACCGTAAAGGTGTCTTCTTCTTCCTCCTTTTCTCCCTCTTAGCACTAATCTGATCATAAGCCATCTTCAAAATTTTGATACACTTTAGAAAGAAATGTAGATCTTCTTAACCTAATTTGTTTGATATCTCTCTGAAGTGCCTTGTGTATATGTATTGAATGTATGATTGATACAGTAGTCTCACTTCATAACCACTGAATAATCTGATTTCAGCACCTTCTTTGCCTCCCCACTTCCTCTCAATCACCAATTCATTGGTCTTCTCATCATAATAACATTTGAGATTGGTGTTGAGGAATGTGTACCAGCTACCATTTTTCTTTTCATTGATTCAGTAGGTTTCACTCTAAGTTCTGGAAACACCACTTCTTCAGTTGGTTTTGTTTGTTTCATTTCCAGAGGGTTCTTGAATGTTTTGTCTTTTATCATACATGTTGCTTTCAATGACATTGAAGTTGTTGGTTCTCTTGAACATTTTGAGTATTCTTCAAATTCATATCCTCTAAACATAGCATTATGGTTGATCAGCTCCAGATTAGCCAGTTCTTTCAGGTCGTGAATCTCAAGTGCATTTACCAGAGCAAAGTACTTTGTAAAAAATTGCACTAGACCAGAGATCCTTTTAACCATAAACATATTCCATGAACTATCATACTTCCAGGCAATAATTTTCTGGTCTGTTTTGCCTTTTGGAGTAGATACTCCTCTGATCATCTCAGCAGTGGTCAAACCTTCCTGAAGTTTCAGTTGGGAGGGTTCAGCAAACCACTCTGGATATTTATGAATAACAGGTGCAAGATAGTCTTGATCTTTATGAGTAAGATTCATGTCATGTGCAAAAACTCTTGATCTTGGCTTCTTATTGAGCACTTCTTCTTCTAACTGCTTTAACTTTTCTTTCTTATCATTTATCAACCTAAGTGTTGCAGCTTTTAGTGAATTAGGCTTCATGTTTGCCAATTTTCTTTTGGTGAAGCCTTGACTGGTGAGGTAATCCTATATTTCCTTATCTGTCATACTATAAGGATCAGGAAATAATGGTTCATGAGTTGGGGATGATTTCTTCATTGAAGACAGCTTGGGTAAGGGAACCTTTCTTGGCAATGGTCTTTCATACCCACTTGGCTTCTTCATAGAAGACTCTTTATGCATTGGAGCAGCTTTGGTGATAGCTTTTTCATATTCTGTTTCAACATTTGGATCTAGCACCTTTTCACTTTATCTTCCTCTTCCTTCATTCCTTCATATGTCATCCTAAATACTTCATCTGGATCATACCCTTGATTGATTAGAAACATTGCTTTGATCATTAAATCATCAGTTTGTGCTTTTGACACCATTTCTTCCACTGTCTGTTCTATTTTCATAGGACTGTCCATATGACATCCGTTTTAGCATCATATCCACCAGCTATCTCTCCCTCTTCTAGATCAATGATAACAGATTGTTTCTTTAATTGAGCTTCAACCTACTCATGTTCTTCAAGAAATTCAGCAATTGCAGCCAGGCTTCTTGGATCACTTTTCTCTTCTTCTTAACACTTTCTTCTTCAATCACTGGTCTTTTACCCTTAACTTTTCAGCTAGATATTTTCTCTTTCTTGAGTATGTTTGAAGTTGTGGACTTGAAGTTTCAGCCTTTTCAATCACTCACTTCAGCATTTTCTTAGGTGTGGTTTGTTCTTGATCATTCACTTCTATTTCTTCCATCTCCTTTTCTATTTCTTTCTTTTTCTCTCTTTCCTTTTCACACACATTTCTCTTATCTTTTCTTTTTGTTCTTCAATCAATGACACAGCATGGACAATCTGCATGCTCAACTCTTTCTCCAAAGGAACTGAGATTGGGGATGAATACAATGAGGTCAGAATTAGTCGTTTGATTGTTTACAAATTCCCAAAAGTCATCATCTACACTGAATTCTTCAGATGTAAAGTTGTCTGAAGCACTAAAAATTCCTCAAATTCAGTTTTCTTAGTGTGAGCAGCATAGGTTTTTCCAGAGTATATCACCATATCTAAACATTATTCCTCATGCTTTGTTTGACTTGTATCACCTTCTTGTTCTTCATTGTTAGAAATAGACTTGTTCTTATCATTATCAACCTTTTCTTGTTCTTCATCATCACCTTTTCTTGTTCTTCATCATCAACATTTTCTTGTTCATCTTTCTTATCATTAGCCACTTCACTTCTTTGAATCTCAACTATCAGCTCAAGTTCAGAGATCCTTTTGTTTTTGCTATTAATTTCTTTTTCAAGATTAGAGATGATTTAGCTTGTTCTTCTATAATGTTCTCTTGTTTCTTCGTTGGACCAAAAGAACCATGAGCCAAGATCAGAAAACCTCTAAGTTCCATATGGTATCACAACAACTGCTGAAAGCCTCATCAGCAGTTTGACAAGTGCTGAAGACTTCAACAGCTGAAGATCAAGTGCTGAAGACTTCAACAGCTGAAGAACTAAAGTGCTGAAGTACAACAGCTGAAGACACAAGTGCTGAAGCTGAAAGACCAAAGTACTGAAGTACAACAGCTGAAGAGTTTACAAGTGCTGAAGATCAACAACTGATGTACAAAGTCTGAAGACAAAGACAGAAGACATCAGCTGATGATATCTACTGAAGTCATCAGCTGATGAAACATCTGAAGTCAAAGTCTGAAGATCAGTACTGAAGCCTCAGTATTTTGTCACAACTGCTGAAGAGTACTTCTTCAGTAGTTGTGATATCAGTAGTTTATTTTTCTAGTTTCAGTATTTTTAAAACGACTGAAGAGCTTGTTCTTCAGTCGTTGTAGTTTCAGTAGTTTCTAATCAATAGTTTTATATTCTGTACTTAACACTCTGATATGTTCTCAGTAGTTGTGAACATTTCAGTATTTGTTAAGAGTTAGTTATTTTTGTATTAGATCTGCCAGTTGTCACTTTTGGTGATAACAGCAGTGATTGTTGCACTCTATATAAGGAGTGCAACCTATTGTAATGATGTGAATGACGGAAATGTATGAATGAATGATTTGATTAGAAACATTCCATATCTATAAACATTCCTTGAATCAGAAATATATTCTCTCGCTATAACCGTATGTGCTCTAAATGCATACAAGCATCGCTTTTGCTACAATTTGTCTAATTCCTGTTCTTATTCCGCTGCTTTGAACTCTAATACATCAAACTTGTGATCGCTGATCCTGTCAAATGGTATCAGAGCAGGTTAATCATTGATCGATCTAATAATTGATCATTGAAACTGCTATTCAAGATCTAAGTTTGATTGAATTAGCTTTTGTTTTTGCAAGAAACGGTTATAGAGATTGAATCTTCTGTATTTCTGGTCATCACCTGAGATCTTTTCTTGGTTTTCATTGAGTTTGTGTGGTCTGTGTAAAACTTTTAAAGCTTGAATTAAATTGTTTTTGAACTGAAAATGACCACTCCCTCCAATGATCCTCACAATACTGGTTCCTCAACCAAGCCACCAATGCTGGTTAGGAATGAGTATAACATATGGCAACGACGAATGCTCCATCACCTGTCTGTTAACAGGCAGGTTGTTGGACATCAGTGGTACATGGTCCACACAAGCCTATGGTGAATAACTCGGAAACCAATCAAATGGTTCCGAAGAGGAGGAGCAATACTCAGATGAGGATAAGAAGTGCTTGAAATTGATGCAAAAGCCCATGGAATTCTGGCCATGGCACTGCCCAAGAAATCTATTCTGGGCTAATGCATCATGAAACTGCCCATGACCTATGGAATGCCTTGAAAGAACAATTTGAGGAACAGATGAGGTCTTGGCAATAATAGAGAAATCTTGCCCACAATATGAGACATTCTCTCTAGAAAGGGTGGTGGAGACACTGACTCAAATAGAGCGGTTCTTTGTTTGATCTCTAATTAAAAATGGTCAAACTTGAGTACACAAATATCTAGATGAATAACAGATTTCTCAATCACTGCTGAGAGATGGGACACATATACTATTGTCCTACGCTCCAGTGCAAGTTTGGACAAACTATCTCTCACCCAACTCCATGGGGAACTGCTCACGTTTGAGAGAGAGATAGAACTGAAGAGAAAGTTGTCTTCATCTGGAAAGCTCACTGAAGACTTTGTACAAGGCAACACTGCCTTGGGGTCATGAGTCAGAATATGCTTCATCTGAATGCCAGTATGATGAGCATATTAATTTCTCTTCAAGCACTTCTGATTCTGCATTTGTAGTGTGATGTCAGTTTACGGGGTGTAATAATGACAATCTATGCTTCATTATGGGATCTCAAGGGATTGCTGATGATGACTTAGAAGAGATGGAATTTTGAGCCAAATGGCCTTGATAAATATCAGATCTCAAAAGTTCTAAAGAACTGGAGAAAATTCCCAGGACTCTCTGGCAAAACTAAGTTGATTCTGCATTTGTGTGTTGATGGTCAGTTTACTGGGTGTAATAATGACATCTATGCTTCATTATGGATGATCTCAAGGGATTGCTGATGATGACTTAGAAGAGATGGAATTTTGAGCCAAATGGCCTTGATAAATATCAGATCTCAGAAGTTCTACAAAAACTGGAAGAAAATTCCCAGGACTCTCTGGCAAAACCAAAGTTGGTTTTGACAAGAGCAAGTTGAGGTGTCACAAATGCCAAAGGCTTGGACACTTTACAAGAGAGTGTAGATCAACTGGATCTAACTCCACTGCATCCTTTGTGACTTTTCCTGGCTAGTCAACAACACAGAGGGCAACATCCTGTCACTTCTAGTCATCATCCTCAATAACAATCTCCGCATATTTTGTTCCTCAGGGTCAATGCCATATCCTTACCCTTGTTATTACATGCCACAGTCAAATCAAGTTCAAGTTCCTATGGCACCACAACCTCATGCACTACCAGAACCTCAGCCATCCCAATCTCATCAACAACTCAACCTCAACAACACAGCTTCTTCACCCCAGGAGTTGTTGACTGGAGCAGTTTACCAGATGACATGTCTGGTCATGAACAACTTTTCAGGTGCTGGT